>OY856410.1:171921906-172521906 GCA_963693085.1 Alisma plantago-aquatica
AGCAATTGAGTTTTTGCACCACATTTGTGTACAAGGTTCCTTGAGTAGTGAGGAAGCTATGGTTAATTTATGGTGGCTATTAGAGGACCCAAGAGGAAGTTGTTCAAGTTCGAATATGATAAAATAATATATACTATTAAGGATTTACAGACTTAAGTTGTTGATCATTATGATGTGTCACGCAACCTTGGACAGTTGATGCTTGTAGTGTGTTGATGCCACAGATTGACTCATGGTGCAGACTTCATCTCGGCCATGCATGGATGAATGACATCTCAAATTGTACCTTGTATCTTGCGGTTATGGTCTTGCCTCTAGGTGAAAGCCACAACATCATCCTACTTGTTGAACGTGGGCTGAGACGTGTATCGTGGGAGGTTGTTCAAATGGGATCAATACACCATGATCAAGGTTTGTGGGTGAGAGAAGTTTTGACTACTTTGGATCAACTTGTTGCATACAGAATAGAGATGAGGGAGGGAGTCCCACCTCACCATCTATGAAGCCTCTCCACCCACATTCATAGACTGTCAAGAGGAGTTATTGAATGAGAACTAGTCCAGAACCAGAGAGGGGGAAAAGGGGACGAAGATGATGAGCGGCCTTCTAGAAGAAGAATCTTAGGAAGAGGATGGTCGATTGTTGTTCTTTAACAGCGGCAGCTTCGGTGGATGAAATCCATGCACGGCGGGTGAAGAAGGAGAGTTTGGGTTGATCATCGAAGATCCCCTACCAGAGATCTTCTCTGCAACGGCACCCACACATGCCAGAATGGGTGATGCACGTAGGTGTCGAGCTCCAGGCAGTGACAGACGTAGCGCAAAAGTGATACGAAGGAGGAGTTGTGGAGAGGATTGGGTATTGGTAGGATCTAGATCTGAGGTGTTCACAGACAGGAGGCTGCGATAGAGTCAACTTGAACTAGAGACCTTCCCCTAAGAACACCCACGCACGCAGGCACAACGTTGCGCTGGGTTCACCTCGAACGCGAGGTCGAGGAGGAACGACTTGGCAGCTGATCACATCTAGAGGTGTTGTAGAGGAGTAACCCCAACGGAGTCCTTCATCGTTGATGCAAGACACAAAGATGGTGGTCACACACTTCCCAGGCGGCTGCATCTGGGTTGCGGATGACCTGAGTCCCGCTTGGGGACTTTATCTCGATCACGTGAAAGAATGGAGGAAGACTCCCATTTTAGTTAAATCGGGTCTAGCCCCAGCCAGACCATACCCGAACTGGGTCCAAGTCAATGAAACTGGCTGGCCCAATGCAAGATGGGATGAGGAGCAACACGCCCCCAGAAGCCATGTGTCGACATGTAATTGGCTGTAAAAGGTAAATCAGTGTTTAATCAACCAGAAATATACATATCTTAGATAATTCATAGTAATTAGATCCATTGTCAGAAAAATACATATAATATACCAAAATGTTCAGAAAAATGCATAGAACAATATGGAATCATAATATCAGACTTTTGATGCACTAAGAACAGTGATATCATGTAATATGTGTAATGCTTAGTTCTTAAGTAATAAATATTAAATGATGACATAAAATTATGGAAAAATGACAGTAAGTCTATAATCATGTTTATAATGCATATGATGTCAGATATGGTCATGTTGATGCACCAAAGCATATAATTTGATTAATATAGCTAATTAGGGCTAATAAAGGTGATGCAATAAATACATGCATACTCAATAAATGATGAAATTTATAGAAAACCCTCATATCTATAACTGGAAGATAATATATAAATTTGAAATTAGTTATATACACGAAATTCATGTTATATGAAGAGCACCCTTGATACATGTGATGTAACGCTAATATGGTTAATGAAAGTGACATAATGTTAAATATGATCACATAATAATGTGACACATGAGTATATCTAGTTGATGAACTATAATCTGGAATATGACATCAGTAAGATAAATTCTAAGACAAGAATACAAGTAAAAGTGGGAATACCCTAATGAGATGTAAGTTGATGAGAACCTGATGATAGTATGTGAGCTTGTCTTAATCAGGGTTGACCGAGGATATAGATGACATCAGGAATATGGCTTAGAATGTCTCTTTGGAAGGTACGCCATTACCTCTTACTTGGCTTATTATACATTATGCTTGTGTTATATGGTAGTAAAGACTTGGCATATGGTATTGATTGAAATGATTGTCTTGTATGATATGTAGCTTGAATTTCCATACGTATTGCTATGAACACATCAAACATAATATATTTGTTCCATTATATGAAAGAACCAACTCTATGGCAGTGTGCTTGGAAATGACCGAACTCTTTGGTAGTGGTCACGTTGTACATATGGAAGCACCAACTCTTTGGTAGTGTGTTTGGACCCAACTCTTTGGTAGTGGTCACATTGTACATATGATCCAACTCTTTGGTAGTGATCATAAAGGCCTTAATGCATTCAACTCTCAGGTAGTAAATGCATGGATGATATAATAGAAATTATGCTTAAAATATGTGTTCTCTTTTGTTAATGAACATCTTTGTGCAAGTATACACTTTTCTTATATTCTTCTATTACTACCAAGTAATAGTTTTATCTTATTGCCAAGATATGATGAGAGGTAAATAAAAGGCATGTATGTGTACTCAGTACAATATTCTTGAATATCGTGTTGATGTGTACCACATGTAATCTTTTATTTAGGTTGTGCTTATGCTCTTGAAGATCCATGATAGATGTGAGTTGTATGGCGAGCTAATGTACAGGTGGACATGTGGTCTTAAGATCTTGTAGTTTAGTGGTAGTACATGTATATGTATAAGTTTTCTGTTCAATATGTAATATCAAATGTTGTAACAATTCATGTTGTAATTATATGTTGAATGGTGAACATGTGTTGTATGGCTTTATTATTGTTCATGTACATGTGCAACCGTTTGTTTCCTTCTGACTCCCTTGATTTTCTTCTTCTTAGCCTCGTGTGGGATGTTTAAATTGGGATTCTCGTTGAGGTGAGGGTTTCAATTTGGACGTCACACATCAGATTAAGTTTTAGAAAATTTGGGGACGTCACACTTATGATATGTGGAACAACACACTTGGGCATGTTACTTTTGAATATGCACAACATGTCAAATCTCTAGTATTCATAATGGATAAGTATGGCATTATTGATTTAAATACTAAATGTCAAGTATGTGATAAATATAAATCTATAAATAAACTATGTCTCTAGTGTTGCATCATGATTCTAAATTTCTAGATTTTGTTTAAACAAATGTTATATACTTAAAAGAAAATCCTCTATCGGCTGGAAAATTATTTACATCGCATTCGTAGATGAATTCTCACACTGGGCAATATTATTGTTATAGTTAAAAGATGAAGCATTAGGGGTATTTGTTAAACACAAAATTAAAGTATAAATTCAATACTAAATAAAAAATAATACAATCTCTCTCTAATAGGGGTGGATAATGATTGTTTTTCATTTAATTATTCTTATATAAACCTTGGTGGAATGCCTGAATAGACTTCTACATATTTTCCTCAATCAGATGGGATTGTTGAACATAAAATTAGAACACACAAAAGAGAATATAGATTCAATTTAAATTTTATCAAGAACACCTAAAAACTTGTAGAGAAAGAAATTTGTCGTCTTGTTCTATTTAAAATGTTATTCCTATTATAAAGACAAATAAGGCTCATATGACTTATGTAAAGGATATCTTTCTAAGTTGAAATATCTCAAATGTGTGGGGGTGCTTGACAATAAGTCTTAATAACTGAATCTAAGAAACAAAATATAGCTCGTATGAACCTTGATAGTATTATATAGGTTATACTCAATATAATGCGACATATCGATTTATGGTTTTTAGTGTCATATATCCTAATACTATTATTAAATCTAAAAGTTCATAATTCTTTGATCGTATCTTTACTATGGAAACTTCTATAGGAATGTTGACTAAACCTTTAAACAAAACTAACATACAAATTACATCTAATGCAAATGATGTGTTATAACTTCTATGGTGAATAGTTTTGATGATGACTATGATTTGCTTATTGTAGACTGTTGATAGAATAACCAATAGTCATAGTGAGGTTATGGGACTTCTATATATAAGAGTCTAGGGATACATGGGTGCACTTAAGTGGGAAAATGAATCATCACATAAGTGTGCATACATATCAACAAAAACATCAAATACAACGGACTTAATACCAAATAACTAATAAACCACTAATACCAACACACCTCCTTAAGATGGAGAGTAGATGTTGACTAGTCCCATCTTAACACACATATATTGGACAAGTGCTTGAGAAAGTGATTTGGTCAAGATAATAGCATCTTGATCTCCAATCTCTATACGCGGAGTCATAATTTTTTAGCTTTGATGAGGTCTTGTACAAAATGAAATTTTACCTCAATCATTTTTGTACTCTCGTAAAACATTGGATTATTTTCTATGTGGATAGAATCCTAGTTGTAGAATATATCTGTGAGATGGAGTCTAAAAAAATTCCAAACTCAATGAAAGTATACTACACCTATTTTAGGTTATAACATGCAAATCACCAACCAATTTATTACCCTCGTCCTACCCCCACTGACTACAGAGTCAGTGGTCATAAGGTTTGGGTGCCTATCCATAGAATGGAACAAATATTTCACATGGGTAATATATATGTAAAAGCAGTAACAACAAGAGATAAAAAGATACTAAACATGGAGATAAGATATATTTACCCATTCTATATTCAAGTATACACATGGGTGATTCACTTCAGAGCTTAGAGTCTGGAGTGCAACAGATCTTCATTTGGTAATGACAATTTTGATAAACAAAATATATCAATGCAAGTGCATTGAGTACGCTATGTAAAACAAGTAATGTAGTTTAAGAGTAGTATGAAAGTTACATGGATAGAAACATCATATTAAGAAACAATTAGAAACATGGCATGAACACTTAACGACATTCTTCTGTACAAAATATGTTTTAGATTTCTTTATTAATTATATCAACTTAGACCTTTGACCACTTCTTAAGGAAGGGTTTGTTAGGTGCATTCATGATCCATATTTCTACATTAGGGCCCCTAGACCAAAGTCAATGAGCTAACCCTATTTCATTCATGCCATGTGCTCTTATCCCAAGAATTCAGGCAAGTACACATGGTTATATAATGGATTGTTCTATGTTATCTAATGGTTTAGCAGCATATTATAGTCAATATGAAAGTAGTATTCATAGGTAAAAATATCTCAAACAAGTAATCATCTAGCCAAGAATTCATAAGAGCATAAATACAAACAAGCCAATATCATAGTAGGGCCAAGAGATTAAGTGTACCTTGTGAGTAGAGTACAAGTTGTGATAATATCTGTAGAGATGGTCCAGGCCAAGTGGGCCTAAGATGAAAAAGGTACAAGATAGATTATTATATTACTAGGGTTTAATAAACTAATCATCATATGATTCATATGGATGTTTCCTTCGGCCTAGGTTTCAGTTAGATTAAACATCATTTCTAATGTTCCAAACATACATGTATCGGTTAAAAATAGCACAAGTATCAACTTTAAGACCTAGGTCTAGGCAAACCATCCACATTAGTTTAGATACAAATTCCATACCATTTCTAATTTCGAGTTAGGAATCATGACATTTAGATTATGACCACGGTCCATTCATGCAAGATCTTAATTAGCCATATTGATTCATTTCATGCAATAGGGTCATACTTCTGAGACATAGAAGCATAAATGAGAATAGGTTAAGTTGGTATTAGCTCTACAAGTGTGGTGAAACTACTAATTTGAAATCATTAAGATATCTTGTATGTCATTAGAGTATGATCTAAAAAGGTTATATCCCCATAATCTAAACATATTAGGGGTCATACATATGTCACATGTAGTCAAAAGGGTTCATGAGTGTATTACATGAAATTTAGTGTCACATTTCATAGCATGGTTTAAAGTGAAAGCTAAGATACATGGTTGAACATTTAGGATCACTTTTTTTGGAATGTTTATAGATCCAAATATATAAGTAATTGAACATCACATTTAAAGCATATTAGTGTACAAAGCGGGTCTTTTTAGATCACAAGAGATACTTAAGGCAAGGAGGCATAAGCTATTAGTCAATCATGTGATAAAGAATCATAGATATTACTGATTTTGAGGTTAGGTGATCATAAGATAGAAAACTAGGATAAAGTTTCCATCTTAATCAAGTTACATCATTCTTATACATAAAGTGGTCATTTTTTAGGTCAAAGGAGTAAACATAAGCACATCAAGGTGATCTATTTCGTTCTTCAAGGCTTAAGATAGATAAAAGTTACTATTTTGAAGTTTAGAAGTAATATAAGAAGTAGTAGTATCATTTAGGAGCAAGATACATCATAAAACATTCAAGTAGTACATAAAACTCATGTTTTTTCAGATATCAAGAGAAAAACAAGTAAATTAAGGTCCTAGAACTATTTTTATTGGATAGAACACGTTTTTTTAATAAAAAATCATATATTACATGATACACTTGGACAGAAGATATATATTTGGCAAAAGTCACAAGAATTTCACCTTATAAGGAAATTTGGGCTCTTGGATTTAGATCAGACAGCTAGCAGGAGGGTGCCCAAGCAACTGCATCCCCTGTTGAGTTCTTTAGGCTCGTGGTAGTGGGCTTCCTACATTGGGGCACATCTAGATGTGTCACGATCTGGGTGAGTGGCATCGCTACGATCGCAGACGTCCAACGTCAGATCTATGGTCCCTGATCATCCTCTTCATGATGGTGTTGTCTTCAGAGGGTGACCTTTGCTTGCGGCAGCACAACACCGACACGGTAGGCGAGCTCCTCAGTTAGGGAGGTAAACAGTCGGGGAAGCGACACCATGGTGCCGCTCATTTGCTCCATGGCCGCATGAGAAAGATCCATGGCTTAGCAGGAGTTAAGGGGTGACGAAGGGTGAGTAACAAGCAGCATCTAGACGGTGCTATGAAGAAGAAGATGACATAGAAAAAGGGTTTTTTAGGATAATGAAAGGGCCAGAAATAAGGAGAAATTATTCGGGAGGGTTCGGTGAGGATAACGGACACATCTATTGAGTGGGGGAATGCCTCGAAAGCACGCCATGGTCAGCGGCCCCCCGTCATTCTGTTGTACAATAAAGTCGGGCAACCAAAAATGTGACGTACAAGGAGCATTGGATCAAGGGGAGGTAAGCATCCAAGGGCCAAAATAAAATGAGGCAATTTATTGGGTGAAGAAGGCCACAATGGATTGGCAAACAAGGGAAAGGTGCAGTCTTAGCGGGCTACTTGCACATTCACTCTCTGGTCCAACATGGGGCCCATGAAATGAAAATAGGTGCAAAATTGTTGAAATTAAGATTTCAAAAGTCCATGCTCAAGAGGGCATATCTCGCTCATATGACCTTGCAATCAAACAAAACTTGGTGACTTGGATGTGAAAAAGAGAAATCTATAACATGAGCATGTGAATAGGCCACAAAATTTCACAAGGATATGGTCCAAATTTAAGGGAAGTGTGATGATGTGTGATACAAATTTAAACTTGATTTTATCAACTTGATTATCATCAAGGTGATACATGCATACTCGGTGGACCAATTGTGGATCAAAACACGTTCAATTATTAAGTATAATTAAGGATGGAGCACATATCACATACATGAGGAGAGATAAAAGTCTAGGTTATCACACTTTGTTTGTAATCTAAATGAATATCTTGACCTAAAATCACCACTTTATTTGTAAGGATAATGTAGCTTGATCAATGTTGAAACTTTATCCTTTCTTTCTATCATATAATCACATAACTTCAAAATAAGTAATCTTCCTAATGTTGTGTGTCATGCTTGACTAAGGACTTATGCTATGATTGCAATGCAACACACTCATGTGTACAATTAACTACATGTAATACCTTGTGTAGTCTAATTGCATATCTTGAATTTTATACCTAATCTTGCAAGAAATATGTTGTAACGGTATCCCCTGCTCCATGTATTTCAAATCAGTAAATTTATCATGTTTTATTAATAAAATCCCCACTAGATATATCATATACTCTTTCATGACCATATGGCTTGGAAATGTGACCTTATTGTAGGGAAGTGATCTAGTATGAGTAGTTATGATATTGAATTAACCTAAATCTGATGCTTCCCCTACATCTAAATCAAACCTTAACTTTATCTTGTATCATGTATAATGTGGATGCCTTACCTAGACCTAGGGTATAATGTTGATATTTGGATAGTGTTGAATATTTTCATGCATGTTTTGTATCTTAGATCTAAAGAATAAAATACTTTAGATCAAGGTGTAGGGGAAACATGCACATAATTTATATGATTATCATATGATAACTATATTGATACATGATCGATTGTTCACTACTCACAGGCTGCACTGGATCTTTTGACCCTACTACGATATTGACTTGTTTGTATGTATTCTTGTATGAATGTTTCTTTGGATAATTACTTGGTTGACTGATCCTATCATTACTACTTTCATGTTTGATCATACTATGTTGACAAACCTTTAACATAATTTAGAAAAATCAATTATATATCCTTCTTTCCCTACCAAAACTCTTGTGGTAAGAGCACAAGGCATGATGAAAAATGGTTAGCGCTTGGCAATAGCCTTGAGGTTCCACATGAATAGGGTAAACTCATGACACTTAGTCTTTAAATTCCTCATGTTGAAATAGGGTATATACTTAGATTTGGCTTAGATGTGCTTCATGGACACTTCAGAAGTGGTCAAGTCATACGTTGATATAATGGATAAAGAAACCTTAAACTTTCTTTGTATAAAAGGATGTTGTTTAAAGTTTACCGGACCATATTCTACTTCCTTCTTGTTATAATGTTTATATCCAAGATGATTTTATATTACTCTTAAACTATGTTTAGTTTCCCTTTCATAGCATACTTAATGTTTTAGCATCAATATACTTTGTTTATCGAATCTTTAGTTGCTAAATGAAGATTTGCAACACTCAAGACTCCAAGCTCTAAAATGAAACACCAATGGGATATCTGTAAATAGAAATGGATACATGTCTCTATCTCCCTACTAGTATCATGTTGTCTCTTCTATCTAGTTGTTTCCTTTTTCATATATGTTTCTTGTGTGAAACTATGTGCCATTCTAGGGACGTATGCCCTAATCCACTCACCTTTGGATGTGTATCCATGGGGAGTGAGGACGTAGGGTAATAAGTGGTTTTGTGAAAAATGGTAGAGCCACAAACACGTCCCTCTATATATGTTTAGGGAATAACATGTGATCTTAACCTAGGTAGGAGAAAAATTCATATTTTTTTATCCTGAGGTAATGGGTATGGTGTTAAACATGGAGATTTTGGTTTGTAATGACCTCCTATGCAACAATGTGGTATATAAGGTTCATCTAGACACTACCTACCCAAAGTGGATCCAAGATTAGGCTAGGATTACTCCCATAAATCTTAGAGAGTCTTATAGAATCTCATCTCTTCTCCAACGACTACCCAAGAGATCCAAGTACATAATGCTTAGCTAGTCTTCTCATCTCCACATGTGATTTCATTTGATAACCATTAATCACATGATTTCTAGATTGTAGGTAACTTATGCATGGAAATCTAAAAAAATCAATTGAAATCATTCAAGTTGATTAAGATGATAACGAGATTATCTAATCTTAAATTGAAAACCCTATTTCATGTCTGAAAGTACTCTTAGAAGTGATGTAATCATGTGTGAAGTTGATGCCAACCCAAAGTTACCAAATCTAACATATCTACTTTCTATATTTGAGGCAAATCATTGATCTAGTCAAATAAGGTGGAACTCATGTTTTATACCTCATGGTGTATGAGGTCCCTATTTATTAAATCTATGTCATACCTATTATGATCAAACCCCAAACATACCTAAGAAAATCTCTCCCTATTGATATGTATCTTTCCACATACTCTAATATGACTATGTCTTTGGACGCCTTGATCATGATGTGAAGACTTGCTACAAGAGGCATATCATATATTGACTTTTATGCCCATTTATAAGACACAATTTTAACAATATGAATCAGACAAAGTCTCTAGCACACACAATTATGCTTAAACTATCAATGTATGAATAAGACTTCTGAATTACAAATGTACCCTTACCTTGATTCTGAATGGAAGGGGAAGAAATTATGACCTTGATCTTACAAATATTGGAACATGGTTTCCCTATGTTGATCTTGATCTCCAATCTCATGACCCTAATGAGATATAGTTTGAAATTTGATACACCCTCTATTTTTCTATGATCAATGCTTCATGACTAGTTAGAACTAACTTGCTAGATTAGAGTATTAGTTTCCTCATCAGTCCCCTATCCTAGGTCACCTCTCTATTATGATTACCTCAAAATTGTCATTTTGTTGATTATTTAGACTCAAGGTGGCACAAAGGCAATGAAGTTGAATGCTTTTTTTAGCTTTTGTCTCTGGAAAGGTAACTTCTTTCATATTACTTTAATTTCTTGACCTAAGTCTCTAATAGGTCAAATTCATGATGATATTGATACTCAATCTTCAATCATTATTTAGTGATGATCGTGAAATACAATGATGTCAACTATAGTTTGTGGTTGTTCCTAAAATATCCTAGGTTTAGATAGTTCATTAACATCAAATACTATGATAATGAGATTGATGTTAATATCATAAAATATTTCTTTGTTGTGGTTTATGGATGAATGATCACCAATAAGGTCTAACTAGACATCGAAATGATATTTTTGAAATTTTTGGATCTACAAATTTGATGTCCAAACTTGACTCTCGATATTGAATAACGGAATATGGACTCATGATTAACAATCGTGACATTAATTTGACTCCTAACATCACCCTTTTTGGATCTTTCCATCACCCTTGATATATGATTAATGACTTTCATTGTTCTCAAACATCAAAATATTTGAAACAATGACTATTTTGATTATCTCAATTTATATTTAGGGTTTATCTCTCACATGGACTAGGGTGTGCCCTTTTGGGGAATTTGAACATGGATCAATGATATAGAATTATGATGTTTTCCTTGAAATGTGGAAATACAAAATCGTAATCATGGATCTATATACCCACCTAGGAAAAAATAGAGGCTACATTTTAAGTGTTGGGAATGAAAAATGCATGCCTTGTCGTAGAATCAAATAGCTCTCTTCATTTGACATAAATTGTGATCTATCCAAATTTGTGATGTATAGGATAAGCTCTTCAATACGTGACCCATGTAATGATATTTCCTATTTGATGATTAATATACTATTCATTGACTATGATGCTTGGTTACTCAATTTTGAAATATTGATGATGTTAAACAAATATTGAGTGATTATGATATGCAACATGAAATATCCAAATCTTGATCGGTGTCTTGGTTTAATTTTGAGGAGAAAATGCTTTTAAGGTGGGGAGGATGTGATATCTTATATCTTTTTCTCTCCTCATATATGCTCTATGCTCTTCATATTTGCACAAATTTCTCACTCTAGACATCAATTTCATGTTTTTAATTGTTTTAATGCGTTTTGAGTTCATGTAGTGTCCCACATGGCTAGTGGTGACACTTGATTTGATATAAAACGAAGGTTGCACCTATATTATGTATCATTCTTAATCATACCCTTTTGAAACCCTTTATGGATCTCTTCTTAAATTCAATACATGTTAGTTGTGTCGAGAGTACTCTCACATTTTGGATGCACAAAATTTTGCCCAATTTTGAAATTGTATTAGAGAGATACACTCATTTGAAAAATCACTTAGTTTAACTTCATTTTGACTCATTTAATTGGACTTTGAAACCAATTTTGAGCCTAATAGTGCATAGAACAATTAACTTCTCCTTTATACCAACAATAGCTCCCCTTCTGTCAACCAATCATGAGCCTCAATCTTTAGGTGAATGAATTTCAGCAATCATATATCTCAATCATGGGTCACAACATGATCTAAAGGTCAATGTGCCTTCTTCTAATTTCGCATCATGGCCAACAGTCATGGTGTTGCTCGCACCTACTACTCCATTTCCTACTACTTTAACAATGATTAACCCTCCCTCCATCTATAAACTTATGCCCTATCATTTTCCCCCTCTTTTCTTCTAGTTTCCATAACTCCAACGCCCCAATTAGCTTATTCTTCGTCCAACCTCTTTTGGTGGTGCCGCTAGACAACCCACTTTTGGCTTTAATCCTACATGCCTCGTTGTTATTATTTGAGGCTAGATATCAATCTATGCCATTGAGATGGAGATGGATGGTAGTGTTTCCTTGTCCAGTGACTCCTTCTTCTCTCTCTTTTGAGCATGCACCAGGGAGTTGCATTTGACCATGGTCGTGGCACCACAACGCAGATCTCAATCTCCATGAGTCATGTGAAGTAGCAGAACCACCATTAAATCATCAAGGGAACTTGTTTTTCCTTGATCTAAGGGCTCTCGTCATCCACTTGTCCCTCTCTCTCCCTAAACTACTCGATGGGCACTGTAGTTGCGGGTAGTAAGTAGAGTCGACATGAGACGAGCACCGTCTACTATCTATGAACGGAAGTAGGGAACGCTAGCAATCAGAAATGCACAATGGCCACAGAATTTTTTTGGATAATGTCTGCTCTTTCTGGACTACGGGCCAAGTCTTGTACCTTCCATGGCCCACAAAGCTAAAGTTTGAGTGGAGCCTCCTCGCCCAAGGATCCCCGACCTTTGGATTGCAATCCAATCCCCGAGAAATGCTATTCTCAAGGTATTTTTCCAAAAACCATATCTTATGACTCGTTTGGCCAAAGAGGTAAATTAATATATGAATTTTATTAAAAAAAAAGAGATATAAAAAAATGTTTTTATAGTCTAATTTTGTTTTTGGCTCTTTTTTGTGTAAATTCCATATTGTAAGTGGTTCAAGGATGAGTGATTCTACTAAGTAATCTACATTGACTCCTGGTATTCTAAAATATGATTTTATCCCTAAGGAAGTAGATTTTACTTCACTTTTGAGATTTTGATTCCTTAAATCATTTGTTTGTACCCTAAATGACTATCTTGATCAAGAAATCACCCCTTTATGTATATGGATGATGTAACTTGATGAATATTGAAACTTCAAAATAAGTAATCTTTCAAATGCCATTTGCCATGTTTGACTAAGGACTTATGCTATGATTTTCATGAAATACACTCATGTGTCCTATTGAATACATGTAACACCTAGTGTGATGTAAATGCATATGATGAATGTTATACCCCAATAGTGTAAGAAATATTTTTTGATGATATCTCATGCTCCATCTTTTTTAAGATAGTAAATTTATCATGTTGTGTACTAAAATCCACACTTGATCTATCCTATGCTCTTTCATGATCATATTACTTAGAAATGAGATATTGTTTCATGGAATTGATCTAGTATGCTTAGTTATGATCTTGCATGTTTAAACCCAGGTGATAACCTATATATCATGCTCCCCCTACAACTAAATCATACCGTACCTTTATTTTGTATCACTCATAATTTGGATGGCTTACCTATACGTAGGGTATACTATTGATAATTGGGTTGTGTCGAATATTTGCATGCATATTTAGAACCTTGTATCTAAAGAATGAACTACTTGAGTCCTAGGTCTAAGGGAAATTGTAACACCCCTCCCTAGGGTTACATACATAACCAGCGGAAGTAGAGCCTAATCCCCAACATTATCCATAATGTGGGGTACTTGGCATTTCAGGGAGGGATTGTCACAACCATGATATTCATTACACAAAATAGTGTTTGAATAAACCATCACATGATCAAGATTACAATTTCTCATTCTCAAATCTTAACAAAGGTTACATGTACATAATCATGGTAAAAGGAAAAAAAAGTCTATAAAATGGGTATGGTTGGCACCCCACCAAAGTTCTTCTTCGTGTAGGTCCTTGAGCTAAGGTTTCCTCCTTAGATAGACTTCCCTCCTTAGCTAGCTTCCAACCTATGGGCATCACGCCCCCAGCCATGCATCAAACAAATGGTAAGTGGATTGAACATGTTATAATATAAGAACACTTGAAAACTGAAAATAAGCATTAACATTAAACATTGAACATTGAAAAGACATGCATTTTCTTTTAGATCAATTTCTTTTATCTTAACCTATATAAGTAACAACGGGTTACACAAATGTGCCTCTTCTCTTATGCACCGAAGTGCCTCTTAGGTTGCACCGAAGTGCCTCTTCTCTTATGCACCAAAGTGCCTCTTCTGTTATGAGGTACTTATATAAACTTAACATTAACATTTTATTCTTTATCTTAAAGCTCTTAACTTTAAATTTAACTTTATTTGTAACTTTATCATTAAGATTCATGAAGATGATACTATACATAATATGAAATTCGATTCATCTTAACTTTACTGACTTTAGCAAATAGGAACAGTATATAACATAAACATGGCATTCATTACAAAATTTATATATGCATAATTAAATCAACTAGTTTAATTATGTTCAATTGCATGGACCACTTATGTTTACACTTGGAGAGTGTATTCTCTCTCTTTCTAGGTTGGGCGAGTCCTACACACTCTCTGGGTCTAAAGAACCCTAATTGTCCTGTTCCAAACATATGTCACATAAATATACACATTATTCATAATATTAAACCCTAGATTTATTTCTACAAAACCAAGAGATGTATATTGAGGAAAAGACCCTAAAAACCATATATTTGGATTCCTCATGAAAAACCATTTCCAAAACATATTTTTGAGAATTTTTCTGATAATCAGGTGATTTAATAAGAATTTCCAAAGAATCGATCAATCAGGGAGTCAAAGAACAATATTGTGACATCAAAATAAACCAGTGATTAATCAAATGTAAATAAAATGCAGATGTACTAAAGTAACCTTAGGCGTGCGTTACATTTGATCAAACATGTGGGGGCAAACTTGTCATTTGGATGTGCAAAACAATTCGCGGTTGATGAAACAAATGTGTGTGTGAAATCTCGAAAAACCCATGATCATACGATTAGAACGAGATGGGCAAAATGGTCATTTACTGGCCATCCATCTTCTGCTCGTATCCATGGTGAGAGAAGAACCTGGAGAGGGGTTCTCCGACTGGAGATGGGGATTCGAAGACAACCAGACAAAAGGGAAGACTCAAAATGCTTCATGGTGCTCTGACGAACTCAAAGAGCCCAATGTCAAGCCTTGCGGTGGCTAGGAGCTCCAGGAACGCTCCACCATAGGAGAAGAACGGGGGAAGGGGGTTTGAAACTAAAAACAGGAATACCACTGGTGAGGTGAGGAACCAGGTCCAAAAAATCATCCCATGGCATCCAACGAAGGCGGGCAGAAAGAAACCTAGGCTGCAGAGGCCTTAAACACCAGTGGCGAAAAGTGTCGACGAGAGGAGGTGGTGGGTCCTATAGGGTACATAGATCAAGGCTACATCAAGACAAAACAAAGGTACAAACAGAAAGGACGAAGGTTGAGGATGCTCAATGTGCTCGTGATTGGGCGGTGGTGATCGTAGGAGGCCGGGCAAAACCGAAGTCGCCGAAGAAGGAGGCGGAGTAGGTACTGGTGCTAGGAACTAGCGGGAACCCAATTGGCTGTATAGGACGAAGCTATCAGGGTTGGTGATGCTTCTGGAGGCTTGAAAGGGTAGAGGAGAGAGCTAGGGTGGTGACTGCAAATTCTTGCGGAGAGGGGTAGAGGTGCCCAAATGGGAATTTTCTATATACTCTAGAAGAGGGGGATTTCTAGGGTTCGCGAGATGTGAGGGAGTGAGGTGGATTCGTGGGAGAAGAAATCGCGAGAAGAGAGTGATTGGAGAGTGAGAAATTGATCACAAAGTAAATCACAGTGTCGACGTCTCCCTTGCCTAAGAAGGCCAAGGAGGAAGATGACTTCTGAGCCGTCTGATCCTTGATGAACGGTTGGTGATGCATGCATATATGGAAAGAAGAATGAAATGCATGACAGGGAAATAAATCTCGGAACGATACGGAAATCAGGTGCATTGAAACCAAATCTAATCAAATTAAATACAAAACTTTCCTATTTTATTTAGAGGGTCAAACAAAGTCCAAATGGGTCCAAATTTGGACCATTGACTAATTAAAGGGTCTAGAATAATTTTAGCCAATTAGATTTAAGTTTCCTCAACGTTTGGTCCACATTTTCTATTTTCGTTTCTTATCTTAATTTAAGTGTACAAACTAGTTAACTAAAAGATGGGGAACTTTCCTTTGTGGGATTTTACTCCAAAATTCGAGTTTATAACTATTCATCTTATTTAAAGTCATGGCCTACTCATTTATTGCCTTTTATGTACTTTTCTTGGAGGAGAGAGAAAATAAGGGGAATATTACTTCCCTGTTATGTATTTACAAAATAAAAAGGGAAGGTGGCCAAAAGATGCCAAGAGAGCACTCATAATCTCGTATTTTCTAATTCAAAGAGTAAGGGGCACATTATTATGTTTTTTTGGCAATTTTGAGAATAGGAGAGAGAAAATGAACATTAGGATCTTTATTTTGAAATCTATAAAAAGGAAAAACACATTAATGTCTAAATTTCGAATTGTTGTTTCTTTTCTTCCTCTTTCTCTTTCTCTTTCTCTTCCATTACTTTTATATTTATTTAATAAAAGAAAAGGGGAAGACATATTATCATTATTACACCTATTTGCAACACATTAATATAAAAGAAACTTATTTGGAGCCCTTTCTTATTTCTCTTTGTATTAAAATCCTAGAAATAAAACTAATTTAGACAAATTGCATTAAGGCTCTAAACAAAATATTGTTTAAAGAAAACTACATAAAAGGTTTTATTTTACTCCTAAAAAGAGGGATGTTACATTTCTACCCACCTTAATTAAATTTCATCCTCGAAATATTTTTGGGCTACCCACCTTAAAAAAATTCATATTTTTAACATAAAACATTGCTATACTCTCATTACCATGTAAAATCATAGTTTTATACATTACATGAAAGATAAAGTTCTAAAAAGAAAAGAACTATCCTACTAGACTCTACTCGGTCTTATCATCCTCACTATAATCTATCATAGCAAAGATTCTAGCATGCCTCTTTTCCTTAGGTGCTTGGTTGACATTAGGCTCCTACTTCTGGAACTTGGGGCAGTCAGGCCTTATGTGGCCCATATCACCACATCCATAGCAAACACTCGTTCCAAACTTGCATTCACCTAGGTGATATTTGGAACATTTAGCACATTGGGTCTTTGCATTCTGGTTTGCCTACTGGTTTGGAACAACTTCAGTCAGTGTCTTCCTTTTCTTGTCATTGTGGTGGTTGGAGTTGTGGTTGTTGTGGTGACTCTCCTTCTTCCAAGCTCTTCCTGGATGATCCTCTAACTCTAGGGCAGCAACTAGGGCACTCTGGAGTTTACGGTGCCCACATCCCGACAAGACAAAGCTAAGGTCTGGCTTGAGATCGCGAATGAACTTCTTGGTTTTGCGACTTTCATCACAATCATAGTCGTACTTCTGTAGGATCCGGAACTTCATCTCATATTGGGTGATCCTCATGTCACCATGTTGACGTAGGTTCTGAAATTCTTCCTCCTTCTTCTTGATCATGGCCTTGGATATGTAGTGGTTTTTAAGGCTTTAGAAAAACCCTCCCATGTGAATGGAGGAGCATCAGCTTCACGAGAACCTAGTAGGTTCTCCCACCATGTCCTAGCAGCACCCTTTAGCATATGTGTCCCAAAGCGAACCTTGGAGTGGTTGGGACAGTCTAAGTCACGAAAACAATGTTCCATGTGCTGCATCTAGCTCTCAGCTTTTCCCACCACGTCCACCTCTTCCTCCCCAGCAAAGGAGTCAGGCTTGATCTTCAAAAAGTCAACTAGGGAAAGCTTGGGGTTGACCCTAGGGTTGCCCACTTGACCTTCTCCTCTCCCCATGGCAGTGGCTAGTGCTCTAACAAGGACATCAAAGGGAACCATGGGGGTTTCTTGATGTGGAGATCCTCGTTGTTCTCCCATGCTAATAGATTCACCTTCATCCCCATCCATGTCTACCTTTCCGTTCTCACCTTTCTTCTTAGGAGCCATCAATGTGAAAAAGACAAACTACGTGAGATCATGAGAAACGCCTGGTGGCAAACCATATTTTGGCTCTGATACCATTATTGTAACACCCCTCCCTAGGGTTACATACATAACCAACGGAAACAGAGCCTAATCCCCAACATTATCCATAATGTGGGGTACTTGGCATTTCAGGGAGGGATTGTCACAACCATGATATTCATTGTACAAAATAGAGTTTGAATAAACCATCATAGGATCAAGATTAGAATTTCTCATTCTCAAATCTTAAGAAATGTTACATGTACATAATCATGGTAAAAGGAAAAAAAAGTCTATAAACTGGGTATGGTTGGCACCCCACCAAAGCTCTTCTTCTTGTAGGCCCTTGAGCTAGGGTGTCCTCCTTAGATGGACTTCCCTCCTTAGCTATCTTCCAACCTATGGGCATCACACCCCCAACCATGCATCAAACAAATGGTAAGTGGATTGGACATGTTATAATATAAGAAAACTTGAAAACTAAAAATAAGAATTAACATTAAACATTGAACATTGCAAAGACATGCATTTTCTTTTAGATCAATTTCTTTTATCTTAACCTATATAAGTAACCTCGAGTTGCACAAATGTGCCTCTTCTCTTATGCACCAAAGTGCCTCTTAGGTTGCACTGAAGTGCCTCTTCTCTTATGCACCGAAGTGCCTCTTCTCTTATGAGGTACTTATATAAGCTTAACATTAACATTTTCTTCTTTCTCTTAAAGCTCTTAACTTTACATTTAGCTTTATTTGTACCTTTATCATTAAGATTCATGAAGATGATACTATACATAATATGCAATTGAATTCATCTTAACTTTACTGACTTTAGCAAATAGGAATAATAAATAACATAAACATGGCATTCATTACAAAATTTATATATGCATAATTAAATCAACCAATCTAATTATGTTCAATTGCATGGACCACTTACGTTTTCACTTGGAGAGTGTATTCTCTCTCTTCCGAGGTTGAGTGAGTTCTACACACTCTTTGGGTCTAAAGAACCCTAATTGTCATGTTCCAAACATATGTCACATAAATATACACATTATTCATAATATTAAACCCTAGATTTATTTCTATAAAACCAAGAGATGTCAATTCAGGAAAAGACTCTAAAAACCATATGTTTGGATTCCTCGTGAAAACCATTTACAAAACATATTTTTGAGGATTTTTCTGATAATCAGGCAATTTAATATGAATTTCCAAATAATCGACCAATCAGGGTGTCAGAGAACTATACTGTGACATTAAAATAAACCAGCGATTAATCAAATGTAAATAAAATGCAGATGTACTAAAGTAACCATAGGCGTACGTTACATATGATCAAACATGTGGGGATAAACTTGTCATTTGGACGTGCAAAACAATTCGCGGTTGATGAAACAAATGTGTGCGTGAAATCTCGAAAAACCCATGATCATACGATTAGAACGACATGGGCAATATGGTCATTTACTGACCATCCATCTTCTTCTCGTATCCATGGTGAGAGAAGAACCTAGAGAGGGGTTCTCTGACTGCATATGGGTATTTGAAGACAACCAGACAAAAGGGAAGACTCGAAATGCTTCCTGGTGCTCTAACAAACTCAAAGAGCCCAAGGTCAAGCCTTACGGTGGCTAGGAGCCCCAGGAATGCTCCACCGTAGGAGAAGAATAGGGGAAGGGGGTCCAAAACTGAAAACGGGAATACCACTGGTGAGTCGAGGAACCAGGTCCAAAAATTCATCCCATGGTGTCCCACAAAGCCGGGTAGAAAGAAACCTAGGATGTAGAGGCCCTAAACACAAGTGGTGACAAGTGTCTATGAGGGGAGGTGGTCGATCCTATAGGGTACATCGATCAAGGCTACAACAAGCCAAAACAAAGGTACAAATAGAAAGGACGAAGGTTGAGGATGCTCACTGCGCTCGTGATTGGGCGGTGGTGGCCGTAGGAGGCCAGGCAAAACCAAAGTCACCGAAGAAGGAGGCGGAGTAGGTACTAGGGCTAGGAACTAGCAAGAACCTAATTGGTTGTAGAGGATGAAGCTATCAGGGTTGGTGATGCTTCTGGAGGCTTGAAAGGGCAGAGGAGAGAGCTAGGGTGGTGGCTGCATATTCTCGTGGAGAGGGGAAGAGGCACCCTAATGGGCATTTTCTATATACTCCACAAGAGGGGGATTTCTAGGGTTCGAGAGATGCAAAGGAGTGAGGTGCATTCGTGGGAGAAGAAATCGTGAGAAGAGAGTGATTGGAGAGAGAGAAATCAATCACGAAGTAAATCACAGTGTCGGTGACTACCTTGCCTAAGAAGGCCAAGGAGGAAGACGACTTCTGAGCTGTCTGATCCTTGATGAATGGTTGGCGATGCATGCATATTTGGAAAGAAGAATGAAGCGTGTAACAGGGAAATAAATCCTGGAACCATAGGGAAATCGGGTGCATTGAAAGCAAATCTAATTAAATTAAATACAAAACTTTCCTATTTTAATTGGAGGATCAAACAAAGTCCAAATGGGTCCATATTCGGACCATTGACTAATTAAAGGGTCTATAATAATCCTAGCCAATTAGATTTAAGTTTCCTCAACGTTTGGTCCACATTTTCTATTTTCGTTTCTTATCTTAATTTTAGTGTACAAACTAGTTAACTAAAAGATGGGGAACTTTCCTTTGTGGGATTTTACTCCAAAATTCGAGTTTATAACTATTCATCTTATTTAAAAGTCATGGCCTACTCATTTATTGCCTTTTTATATACTTTTCTTTGAGAAGAGAGAAAACAAGGGGAATATTACTTCCCTCTTATGTATTTACAAATTAAAAAGAGAAGGTGGCCAAAAGATGTGAAGAGAGCACTCATAATCTCATATTTTCGAATTAAAAGAGTAAGGAGCACATTATTATGTCTTTTTGGAAATTTTGAGAATAGGAGAGAGAAAATGCACATTAGTGGCTTTATTTTGAAATCTATAAAAAGGAAAACACATTAATGTCTAAATTTCGAATTGTTGTTTATTTTTTTCCTCTTTCTCTTTCTCTTTCTCTTCCATTACTTTAAGATTTATTTAATAAAAGAAAATGGGGAGACATATTATCATTATTACACCTATTTGCAACACATTAATATAAAAGAAACTTATTTGGAGCCCTTTCTTAATTCTCTTTGTATTAAAATCCTAGAAATAAAACTAATTTGGAAAAATTGCATTAAGGCTCTTAACAAAATATTATTTAAAGAAACTCCTATAAAGTGGGATGTTACAAAAACATCCACATAACTTATATAATTTTCTTATCGAAACTATACTTATCTATGACCCAATATTACGTCTTTTTATATCTTAGGTCCCCATGGGTTGGACCTTCTCTAGAATCTTTCTCAAGAATTATAATTTTTTCACTACTCTCATGGTATGCTTAATCTCCTGATGCTACTATGATATTGGCTTAATAGTAGGTATGCAGGAATTGTAATTTTTTCACTAATCACATGGTATGCATAATCTCTTGACGCTGCTATGATATTAGCTTGATTGTAAGTATGTTGGTATGAATGCACAGTTACATAGTTACTTGATTGAGCTATTGTTCCAATGATTACTACTTTCATGTTTGATTATGCACAGTTACATATTTACTATTGCTTGTATGAATGCACAGTTACATAGTTACTTGATTGAGCTATTGTTCTTATGATTACTACTTTCATGTTTGATTATGCTATGATCACAAATGTTTAACATAACTAAGAATCCATTAAAACTCCTTGTGTACATGTTTCAATTCCTTGGACTAGGGCATAAGGCATGCTTAAAAAGAGTTAAGCCATGGGTTTGGCCTTGAGGTCCCATATGAATAGGGTTAACTCATGACACTTAGTCTTGAAATTCCTCACACTAAGATTGGGTAAATATATAGCTTTGGCTTAGAAGTCCCTCACGGAACCTTCCTTGGGAAGTGGTCAAAAGTCCTATATTGACATTATGGATAAAGAAACCTAAAACTTCCTTTGTATAGAATAATGTAGTTTAAAGTTTTCACACCTTACTTCTACTTCTTTCTTGATATAATGTATCTAGCTAATCATCATTTATATTACTCTTAATCTATATTTACTTGCCCTTTCACATTGTACTTAGTGCTTTAGCATTAATATATTTTGTTCATCAAAATTTTAGCATCAAAATGAATTATGTTACACCCAAGACTCTAATCTCTGAAATGAAACACCAATGGGATATCTTGAAATAGAAATGGGTAATAAAAGTTTACATGATACATGGTGCAAGATCATATACATTCGTAAAGTACCACTTGCAACTCAATTTGGACCGAAATAGATGATCGATTCTGGAGTTGTTGTTTGCAGATTGAATTCCATGTGTCGACCAGAGTCATGTGGTGGTACAATATGGTTGGGGAAAAGGTTTAGGAAGTGAGGTCATGCCATATGCAAGATCAAATGGTGTTAACACAAAAAATAATAACAAATCATCTTTGTCAAAGGTAATAATCACAAAAATATTAACATGACTACATTTTGGATCAAGACATTTGTAACCTTTTTGAGGGAAGTGTATCCTAGAAAATCCTTTTGTATTTCTCGGGGATGTTGTTTGACTGCCTTAGGGTAAAAATTTTGGACAAAGGCAACACATATGAATACTCAAGTAGTAAAGGAAACAATATGGTGTTCTGTAAATGAAGCTATAAAGGAATTCAATGTTGGAGAAGTGAGGATGGTTGAGGATTGATTGAAAACATGTTGTAGAAAACAACTAAACAATTTTCTTTTGAAGATTGGCATGAATTGTTTATGTCAACTACGTGATGTTTTTTATGCTTTGTTATACCATTATATTGTGGGGGGAAAAGTAAAAGATCTTTGATAGATAATTAACATATCTTTACGAAAGGAAGAAACTATGCTTTGGGTGTGTTCAAGGTCATTATCAGTGTGAATGATCTTAGTGTATGCAGAAAAGTAAATATAGATCATTTTATGGAAAGTATAGATAAGAGGAGAAACCCCATCATGTATTTAAAGAAGAACAATCAAAGTTACTCTTAAAAAATCATCCACAAACATAACAAAATATTTGTAACAATTATAATGTATTGTCCGAAATGGACTACACACATCACTATGAATTTAATCAAGAGGTTTTGAGGATTTTTTAATAGTTCATTATGGGAATTATGCTCAATGGTTTTTTTCCCAATTAACGAACATTACACAAAATCAAAGAACATAAAATGGAGCTATATAATATATTGAGTTTTTCCAGAGAAAGATCGCCAAAGCATATATGTATCTATAGTGGAGGGGAAGTGAAGAAGTAGAGGTCACCAGATCACCCCCTGTCCAATGTTCATCAAAGGTTACAAAATAATGGAGAAAGTCAACTATTTTTGTCATTGACATAAGATTATAGCTAAATTTAGGGACAAAGTGACTAAGAGATTATTTTGATTTATACGACAAATTGCAAGAGTTGATGACCCATTTTACCAAACCATCTTCTAGAGTGAAAATGAAGTGAGAAATAAATTATTCTATAGTGGTGATAAGGTGTGGGACAACATACTTGTGTTGAGTAACACTTGAATCTACTATCCAGTTAGAATCAACGATAAGCATTAGGGACTTAGGTTTACCATGATGAGTAGTACAGTTAGCCAAAGGTTTTACATTAGGAGGGTCATCAACATGAAAGTCATAGGAAGATATTGTCATGTTGTTTACAATGGGAAGTCACCATATGTATGTGCAGTTTGACAAAGGCATTCACACTCCTCCTTTTTTAGTGAGGCATGATTGGGGTATCCAGTCATAGTATAAGCCACATGTACTATAGGAGGGCCTTGGTGAATGCCTGGAGTGGGAGCCTAAGAAACATGTGCATAACCCATGTCATGCCCTCTACCATAGAGAGTTGAGTAACTTGTAGGGAAATAGGGCCAACATATAAGGAAGAAAAAAAATTAAAGCTCAATTCCCTTGAACAACAAGATCACATCAACAATAATGTATCTAAGAAGGAAAGGTATGCAAGGTTATTCTTACTCCTGGAGCAAGTTCATTGACATTACCCTTGTAGCAGTATGCTTCTTCTTCAGGAAACAACATGCTACTTTAGTAGTAGCAGCACTCAAATAACATATTCACTGACCTCATGGTCGAGCACCATGAACAACAATTGACAGTGTCCTCCTAGATGTAGACAATGGCCTCCCGCCTCTAGAGTAGTCCACGTGGACCACCACAATCTACACATTGTACTACCAGAGCCAACGGGAAGCAATTGTCCCTTTCAAATGTCCGCCTGCTAGAGTTGATACACTCTCCACAATTGTCTCTCCCTTTCTATCCCTCTCTTTATCAGGAAGGACTTGCTCGGTCTCTCTATTGGTACACATAGAGAGGACAACAATTATCAGAGCAACTATTGTGTTCTGAGAAGCCCCCGGTACCCCTCTATGTATAGGAGAGGATAGGGTCAGGGTTAACAGCCTGTGTTGGAGTTGGAAGGGTTGAATTCATGAATTTTCTAGAACCTGCACACCACAGACTGATCAGTCCGCACACCCAATTGATCAGTTGGTGCGTGATCCAGTCGATTCACAAAGAGAACCGATCGGTTCATGTAGTTTCCAATTCTAAATCAAATTGGTAATCAATGTACGATTAATGCACAATATGATGTCATAAGAAATCCTTGATCCAATTGAATTGGTACCCGAATTGGGTGGTTCACCCCATGAATCGATTGGTTGGGATATGTGAACTGGTCATCTGAGTCCCTAGTTCATCCATTTATCAACCAATGTTGATTCCCATTGACATGACACTCCAACTTATTTGGTCAACATTTGAACTAGTTGGTTCATAGCCTAGTCAGTCAATTTTGAACCTCATTTGTTTAAGTGAATACCTAAACACCTTTAGTAATCAATCAAAACATCATTCATGAATATACTCCTTTAATCCATGTGTATCCTATGTGTGTGACCCTATATGTCCAGAAATGTTCATAACTAACTTACAACATCACAAGCTAAGAGTGGTGTCTAGAAACACATAATTGTTACCCAAGTAATTTGGAAAGTTGGATAACATTTTCAACCTACAATCTGCGATCAGTGTTTCCATGATTGTATAGTTCCTTTGTCT
Source organism: Alisma plantago-aquatica (assembly GCA_963693085.1). Taxonomy (NCBI): domain Eukaryota; kingdom Viridiplantae; phylum Streptophyta; class Magnoliopsida; order Alismatales; family Alismataceae; genus Alisma; species Alisma plantago-aquatica. The sequence goes on from OY856410.1 coordinate 171,947,276, forward strand.
TTGATATCTGAATCGAACTCAAGGTATGGAATCATCATCCTATCAACATTCAATCCATGTTCCTTGAACTAGAGAAGACTGTCTGAGATGCATGTGAGTTCACATATCACATTTTGAATCACATGAGTATGGTCATACATATCTCAGTCTTGCTTATCAAGAGGCCCTAGATGTCAATCTCCTATAGGAGGGACAAATCCCATCTACATCATTCACACTCAATCCCTATGTGTCACAGTGTACCCCAATCATCATTGTTATGGCAACCCTTGTTTAAGATCACATCAGATGATGTCAAAGTATATGAATGATATTTGACGGATGTAGTGACTTTAGGTCTAGGAACTACAATCACCACTATCACTATGAGAATGATTCAAACAACCATTCCATGGTCTCCATGCATCACTCTCATGTTGGGTTTTTCTGATACATTATTCTCTAACTTGTGCCTATGTGCTTGACAAGATATAACATATCATGACTAATGAGACTCGGTCATCACTCACACACACTCTAGTGTTATGTATGATTGTTTTCTATTTTTCTTCCATAGTAGTATCAGACCAGCGACATAACAAGAATGCATGTACTCTTATCATACATATGATCCCATTGTTCAAGTCACATACTTGAAGGCATATGTTATTGAATAACATCATTATTTACACATCTACTATGTTTGTGTCATAATCTCATGATGAGACAAACATAATAGATAGAATTTCCTTTTTTATCATCTAATGAGGTACTTAATGCCTCATTCCAATCATCATAGAATTGACTCTCTAGACATACATACCAACAGACTCCCACTTGAGATTAGAGACAATCACTCACAAATCTTATTCCAAGTGTTCTTAACATGTCCATCATGTTTCTACTATGCAATCACTTTTATAGCGGGTTTAGCAATATTTAGTTCAATTCAGTATATTACAAGTTTCACATATCCTCATTGTATGACATTACGTATTATATGGAAGTGTCATAGAATGCTATTTGTGGTACTCAACCTATCCCGTAGCTCCATTGTTGTCACAATATTTATACTGTGTCATTAATGGTTGGAACCACGCACAAGTTCGCCCATATGAACTTCTTGATGCATATGATATCCTTTGTTGTTCTTATAAAATAGAGATACATAACTTCTATTGTAGATTCAAACAATTGTGATTAACTCATAACCCTTTCCAACTTACAATTCTTGTTTTAGAGTCAAACATAAATTTAGATTGTGATCATTAATTTTGCTTGTCATTTTGGAAGCTTAGATCAGTGTAACCCTTTACACCCAACTCTTCCTTATTACCATAACCAAGGAACCGATCCTTTTAGTGATTCATAAGAACCTAAGGATATTCTTTATGGTATTCTAGTGACTCTCACTGCCATCTGACATATACCCTCTTGTCATGTCCAAAACATAAAAAATTACTAGATAGGTATGTATATATCGTCACATCATGTCTATTACATATGAGATGACTAGATATCCTCTCGTCATGTCTAATACATACAAGATAATCATATACATAACATAGCATTCAAGATAGATCCAATTTTAAATGCATATGTCATCTATCCATGTGTTCCTATTCTTCACAAGAATTGGAACACTATGCTCCTGAGAGACTAATTCCATGGAACATGGACAAGTTTTCTCTCACGGAGTCATGTATGCTAAACCCCTTCAGCATCTTGCCAATGTATGTGTTGTTTCAAAAAGCTTTCCGGATCTATCTCTATAGATCTCAATTCCTATCACATAGAATGCTTCTCCTAAACCCTTCATAGAGAATCTATTTCGATTCAGGGTTTAACATTTATAGGATAAAGACATTATTCCTCATCATTATGTGGAATATAAATATGCTCCTACTAAATCTTTTATAATCAAGGATTTCATCTTCATTTTAACTCAGGTCAAATCCTTTGAATGTCTTGTCAAATAAAAGATTCCATCTTTGAGATATTGGCTTCAATCCAAAGATTGTCCATTGTAGCTTACAAAATTTATTTGCTACATTGGATTTATAAAACCTTTAGGGTGTGTCACGTACACATTCTCATAATTATTCTAGTTAAGGAATGTAGTTTTAACATCCATATTCCAAATCTCATAGTCATAGTAAGCCACAATAACAAGCATGATATTGGTGGATTTAACCATGGTAATTTGTTATACACATCATCATGTTCAACACCTTAAACTTGCATGAAACTCTTTGTAAACAATATAGTCTTCCATGTTGGTCTCCTCTCAATGAACCAAATTCACCTTATGGGTTTAATCCCTTCAGGTGGATCCAACAAGGGCATACCTTGTTGCTTTACATGGAGTATATCTTGGATCTCATGTCCTGAAGCCATGCTTTAGATTCTAGTTCGTCAATAGCTTCTAGGTAGATTTTTGACTCATCATCTATGATCAACTCACTCCTTTTGTGAGTTATAAGATATAGTAATCTTTCAAATGCAAGGCATGATCTACTAGATTTATGAGGTTTTGTGTTACATGAGGAACTTGAGATTCCATAACAACTTGTGATTCTCTATGTTCCTATTATTCCTCTTTAGGTTCAATGTTTTGTTATTTGTCTAGAACATTTAGAATTCTACTTTTACTCCCACTGATTCCTTTGGAACTAAGTTCCTTTACAGGGATACAACCATCCAAATTAATAAACAATTTTGTTGTCAGATTGGGATAGGAGTAGTATTTTCACAATATAAGATTTATGTGATTTTTTAGACTAAGCTTTTCAAGAAATTATTTTTTTATATAATCATTCATCCCTAATCACTATAAAAGACATATCAAGACACCTCCCATGTCATATCTAATATGGTATCTTCTAAACCATTTTAGATGGTACATTTTGTAGTGTTAAGCATGTTCCTAAAAGAAAATTGGAAAATTAGCTAGATTTATTGATAATCGCACAATGACTTAACAAGGTGTGATTCCTTCTTTCTGATAGAATTTAATGATACACTATCATTTTGTTCTAGGTGGAGTTCATCATGATACATTATCATGGTCTCCCTTGAAGGTTCTCAAAGTCTTGGTTTGAAATATTTCAACATCAATCACATTGAAGTATCTTAATACGTGTACCAATTTAGTTTCATAATGCATTCCCAATCTCCTTGAACACTTCAATAGATTCACATTTTCACTTCATTAAATAGAAATTTCCATATCTACTGATAACATCAATAAATATATATAATCAGGTACTAGCAACTACCTTTAGCATTTATTCTAAAAGGATCTATATGCATCAATATGTATGAGCTCTAATAGAAAAGTTGCTCTCCCACTACATCTAGTGAAGATGTTTTTGTCATATTGCACAACAAATAAGACTTGCATGTCTCTATTGGTAATATAACAGTCACTCTCCCACTACATCTAGTAAAGATGCTTTTGTCATATTGCACAACAAATAAGGCATGCATGTCTCTATTGGTATAATAACCAAAATAGTCTAGATAATCGACATATGGATTCTAGAAATGCATTTCCCATTTATGTGCTCTGTATGACAATGCTATAGGTATTCATTGTTTGAGAAATCAAGTCATTCAACACATTTGTCTCTACAACTATCATGTATACTTTATAAGACATACGGAATTTACATATATGATCTCATATTTTAAAATGGAACATGAATTTATTCTTGTCCATACAACATACATGATGTTTTCATTAATGGAAAGTGCATAATAGCAATTTAGTCATTCAATTATATTCCCATGAATGATAGATTCCAACTGTAGTGGAAGAAACTTTTTCTCCTTATCGTTCTAGCTTATTTCTTATTGGGTCCTAATGTAGGGATCTCTATCTCTTTCTTCTTCCTTTGTTCCTTCAAGTGAAATGGATAAATTACTTTGAACTTGCCCTTCTCCATAACTTGAGTGCAGAAGACTTGAAATTTAGTTTAGCCTCATAACACATCTTGTACTTGCCTTTTCCCTTGGACACACTTCCACTGATCAACATCATATGTTTTTCCTCCTTCATTCATGCTTTGTTATCAACATTCCAAGTAGTTTTCACAGTGTTTTAGCCAAGTTACTCAAGTAGTAACTGTGATGAAGTACATTTTCCACATTTAATGACAAACTACAATTATGCTCCTCAATTATCAAGTATTGCTCAATTAACCTCACCTCATCACTCTCATGATCATTGAATAATTTTGACACAAAAAATTTCAATTATGATTCCAAATGTGCACCTTGTGACATCAAAACCTAACTTGAACTATATTTTTACTCAATTGATTTTATTCATGACTCAAACCTTGTCATATTAACTTGAAACATTTTCTATATCTAGAGGGAAATTATATGATGCATTGATTAAAATCTCATATTTTCTAATGCCACATTTTTAAGATATGATCTTATGAAAAATGTACCCTCAAAATCCCTTTTTGAACCCAAAATACCATTTTGTTCTAGCCTATTTGCACCCTAGATCTGGACCCATGCAAGAGACTAACCACTAGGTCATCTCCCTCACCCACTCATCATGGAACAATCAGCGTACAGTGTGTGCAACATTTTGAATCCCCAATGCTTCCTCCTCTCTGACCCTTTCTTGGTCAAACAAGTTTCATTAGATTCACCATTTCATCCTCATTTGAACGACCCTCAATGACCCCTCTCTCTCGCTATCTTTTAAAAGTGTCCAATGGGAAGTTTTCTAGATTCAAAAGTGGAGAAGCCTCTATTCACCCTAGACCATGGGGATTCTATATAAGGAGAGCGGTAGCTACAAGACCCTTCATGTAGCCATACAAAATGAACAATTGTTCGCCATCACTCCCTCATCAACCCATCAAACTCCTTCTTTGAGTGGTTGAACCAGAGTGGGATACACACACCACCAGTCTATCCACCACACCGACACCATCACTGACCCTAGTTACAACTCTCTAAACCCTTACAAGGTGTAGGCTAGCACATCCCAATCACAAGGTGCTCCACACACCGCCTATGTTGATGTCAGCAAGCTTCAACAAGAACTACCATGAGGATCTAGAACCATCAGATAACTCCATAGGAGGTCACAAAGCTAGTCAGACCTCCAGTTTCCTTCCTCCCATGGTATCTCCCCAAACTAGTTTTGATTTGTTTTTGCACTCGACAAAACCACTATCTAGTTAATGTCTTCATTTAATTTTTATAGCTCTTTGACCTCAGGAGACCACCACGAGGTCAACCATGGCCTCAGTGCACCCTTGTGCACTATCCCTTTTAACATGGACTTTACCGTTTCTCCCTTCTCTCACTCTTTCTCCATGGCATGAGCAATGTTTAGGAATTTCTCTAATGAAACAATCAAAGGATGTACTGGCCTGATATATCCCCATTTGTCACACTTTTGATTTCATGACCAGGCTAGCCGACTTTGTTGCGAGCCTCTTGAGCCAGAACATGGTTTGCGGGTCAGCAAGAGGATCTGTGAATGCAGATCCCTCCCCTGATTTGCAAAGTCGGCTAGCCTTTTCTTCTTCATTTTTTCGTTTTATTCTCCTAGCTAATTTTTTATTGGCATGTCTTATAAAATGCTTTAGAAATAGCTTGAATGTCCAAAAAATGCTAGAAAAAGATCCCCATGCTTAGAGAAATATGTACTTTGATATGGAAGCATAATATTACTTTGTCACAGTGGTTTTTTATGAAGTTAATTTATATCTCTCAAATACCTTATTTAGGGTTTTCTATTGATTCTATAAAACCCCAATCTTTCCCAAAACAAGATATTTCCTTGCTAAATTTCCATATCACTATTATGTCAGATTCTGATCAAATAATGGGAACTGGATCTCACTTAATGATCAATAGATCATAATTTCAATTATCTTGCCTTGTAAATGATTAATTGGCTAATGATTACTTAAATCTTGATTATTGGAAATAATCCCTGATCTCTGTACTCGTAGTAAATATAGGGTCTGTGGTGATCCCAAATGAGCTCGATCATCCATTTGTGACCTAGACTGATCATAATCATGATTTATAACATATGGACAAGTTTGGGTTTACTTTATTTTCTTAAAAACACCTAGGTGCATTATTCATCCTTGTTAATACTAGATCTAATATTTATTGTGAAATCTCAAAATCATACGATGAATGATCACCTTAAGGACTATGTGGGAAAGAATAATGATCTTGAGATAATGGAATAATGACTTGTAGTTTTCCAAGATCTTGACAAATGATATGTCTTGCAATCTAGGATCTAGTCAGAATTCTTGAATTTAATACTCTTGTTTGGACGTTGATAATACTCTAGACTCCAACAGAGGTACATTTTTATGTTAATTCCTCCTTAAATAGACTAGTGGTATTGAATGATATTTGTTTATACCTCTTCAAAATCTTAGTTAGGTATTTGTTTGAGCTATTGTTCCCTATTGAATAGTCTTCTGATTTACTATATTATAGCTTGCAACAAACTTGAAAACATAAATGATATTGCCCATTATGAGTGCCAGTAATACTTGTTGATATTGATTACAAGTGATCTCCTTATTCATAGGGTGGAACTTGTACATGTCGAATGATCTCAAATATTATACATGTCAATTGACCTCCTACCTCATATGGAGCCTGGTGACCTCCCCCATCTCATTGGGGGGATGGAACCACATAAAATATATAAGCATGCTTCTCGATATTAACATAATGGGAACTTGTAATAAAATTGAATTGTTCAAAATAAAAATCTTGTTGGATAAATGTTGGTTTGAAAATTGCCTGTTGACTATAATTTGAATATAAGTCATGCCAAGTACTATACTTTTCTATAAATGTTTTCAATTGTTCAATATTTATTCTTTTAAAAATGTATTGATGCATTTGCATTGATTACGTCTCAATTGACCTAATTTTAGGTAAACTAGATGGATTATGAAGAATTGACCACATCACTTATGCAATTGACAAACTTTGATGACCAGGATAGATCTACAAAATCTCCTATTTGGGTTGGTTAGTTGTTTAAATATTTTTATGAGTTATTATTTCGTATTGTATATGACAATGTGTGAGATCCTTTTGGGCCATTCGGAGACGGGCGCTTCAATCCTTTTACCACTTTCTAGGCAGTGGGACTGGGATTGGGGTAAGAATGTTTCCTTCATAGTTAAATCTTCAACATGTTATCATTTAGAGTTTAGAAAGGTAACTCCTTTCACTCAATTTTGAATACTTGACCTAAAGTTTGAATAGGTCAAAACCATGAGGATATTGATACTCAATCTTGAAACCCAATTCTAAATACAATGTTGACTATAGCTTGTGGCTAAATTCCTAGAAAGACCTAAGTCTAGATTGTTCATCAAACCTCGATACCATGATAATAAAATTGGTGGTTGATATCATAAATGTTTCTTGAATGTTGCTAGAATATTGCTTCATTGTTGCCCAGATATTGAATATGGATGAATGATCTTCCCTAAGGTCTAAATTGGAATCTGAACCCTAAGATTTGAAATGATTTGACCTATGATATTTATGTACAAATTTCAACCCTAAATATTAATGTATGAAATCTTGAATCATGATTATGAAGATTGATATTGATGTGACTCATATAATCACCCATTTGGATCTTGAGATCACCCATGATATGGCTAGTAACTTTCATATCTCCAAAAACATAGATCTTGAAGATGTTGACTTAGTAATGATTTTTGAGGATGGTAATGTTGAATATATCCATAGGGTTAATTTCCTAAAAAATGATCTAGGTCTAGATCATTCACCCACCTTGAGTATACTTGATGAAGGAATTGATGTTGAAATTTTGAAATATTGCTAGATTATTATTTATGGGCGGATGATCACACATGTGGTCTAGATAGGAATTAAAACCCTAGAGTTGCATGTTAAGAAACCTAAAATTCTGATGTTTGAATCTTGAATTTTGAATTACGATCTTGTTAGTACCTGACCCATTTAATTTATGATGTATAATCTTGACTCTCAATTCCAATTCTCACTCATTATGGTTACATGACTTGAAAGTGAACTAAATTAGTTCATTGTGATCTTTTAATCTCTTTATTGATCAATACAAGTTTATATGAGACTATTTATGAGGTGATAAATTTTGAGGACATGATTTTGATTATATAGTTAAGGATTTTCTGATATTTGAGGATATGACTTGGATTGGATAGTCCAATGTTTTTAGGATGTTTATGAATTTTGAGGACAAATTTCCTTTTAATGGAGGGAAGGATGTGATGAAGTGAATTTTTCCACATTTAATGACCAAACTACAATTATGCTCCTCAATTATCAAGTATTGCTCAATTAACCTCACTTCATCACTCTCATGATGATTGAATAATTTTTGAAACCAAAAATTTTAATTATGATTCCAAATGTGCACCTTGTGACATCAACACCTAACTTGAACTATATTGTTATTTAATTGATTTTATTCATGACTCAAACCTTATCATATTAACTCGAAACTTTTTCTATATCAAGAGGGAAATTATAGGAAGCATTGGCTAAAATCTCATAATTTTTGGATGTCGCATTTGTAAGATCCTTGATTCGGACCTAGGTAAGAGACTAACCATTTGGTAATCTCCCTCACTCACTCATGGAGTAATCAGTGCATAGTGTGTGGGGCATTTTGAATCCCCAATTCTTCAACCTGTCTGGCCCTTTCTTGGTCAAATAAGTAGCATTAGATTTGTCATTTCATCTTCATTCAAATGACCCTCAAGCACCCCTCTCTCTTGCTCTCTTTTGAAAATGCCCAAAGGGTGGCTGGCTGGATTTGAAAGTATAGAATCCCTTGTTAACCCTAGATCATGGGGATGATATTTGAGGAGATCAGTGGCTATGAGACCCTTCCTATAGCCATACGAAACAAACAATTTCTCACCATCACTTCCTCATCACCCCATCAAACTCCTTCATTGAGCGGATGAACCAGAGCGGCCTACTCACACCACTGCTCTCCTCCATTAAATCCACCATGCCGACACCATAACTTACCCCAGTCCTAGCTTCCTGAACCCTCACAAGCTCTTGTGAAGGGCCAGAACACCCCAACGACAAGGTGCTCCCCACACTGCATGTGTTGATTTAGGCAAGCTTCAACAAGCACCACCACGAGGAGCTAGAACCAGCTGATGACTCCACATGAGGTCGTGAAGCCAGTGATACCTCCAGTTTCCTTCCTATCACGGTATCTCTAGATACTAGTTTGGATTCCTTTTTGCACTCGTCTAAACCTCTATCTAGTTAAGGTCTTTGGTTAAACTTCTATAGCTCTTTGACCTTGGGTGACCACCTCGAGGTCAACCAGGGCCTTAGTGCACCCTCATGTGCTCTCCCCTTTGAATAAAACTTTCTCATTTTCCACTTCTCTCACTATTCCTCCATGGCATGAACAATGTTTAGAAGTTCCTCTAATCGAACAATCAAAGGATGAATTGGTCCAATATATCCCCCATTTCTAAGGCTTTTTTATTTCATGACCAAGGACATTTGTGTCCTTTTGCCCCTATTGTGAGCCTCTTGATCCAGGCCATAGGTCTTGGGTCAGTAGGATGGCACACAAATTCAGATCCCTCTCCTAATCCCCAAAGTCGGCTAGCCTTTTCCTTTTTTTCATTTTATGCTCCTAGCTAATTTTTGATTGGCCTATATTGTAAAATGCTTTAATAATAGATCGAATGTCCAAAAAATACTAGAAAAATATCCACATTATCAGAAAAACATGTTCTTTGATGTGGGACCACTAATATTACTTTGTCATAGTGGTTTCTAGTGAAGTTGATTAGTATTTTTCAAATACCTTGTGTAGGGTTTTCTATTGATATTATAAAACCCTAATCTTTCTAAAAACTTGGTATTTCCTTCATAAATTTTCATACCACTATTATGTCAAATACTGATCAAATAATGGGAACTACATCTCACTGATTATTAGAACATAATTTTGATTATTTTTCCATGTAAATGATTAATTTCCTAATGATCACTAAATCTTGATTATTGGAAATAATCCATGATCTCTATACTTATAGTAAATATAGGGTTTGTGGTGACCCCAAATGATCTCGATCATCCATTTGTGACCTACATTGATCATTATCCTAATTTATGACATTTGAAAAAATTAAGGTTTACTTTAATTTCCTAAAAACACCTAGGTGGATCATTCATCCTTGTTAATGTTAGATCTGATATTTATTATGAAATCTCAAAATCATATGATGAATGATAACCTTAAGGACTACTTGGGAAATAAGAACCCTAATTTTGAGATAATGAAATAGTGACTTGTAGTTTTCTAAGATCATGACAAATGATTTTTGTCTTGCAATCTTGAATCTTATGTGAACTCTTGGATATAATGCTCTTCATTGGATATTGATAATACTCCAGACTCCAAAAGAGGTACGCCTTTATGTTAATTCTTTCTTGAGAAGACAAGTGGTATTGAACAATACTTTTATGTACCTCTTGAAAATCTTGGCTATGTATTTGTTTGAGCTATTGTTCCCTACTGATTAGTCTTCTAACTTTCTATATCATAGCTTGCACTACTACAGAAATAGCGTTCAATGTCGCTTTTCTGGGCGTCGGTTATTAAGGAAAACCGACGCCTATAATATCAGGCGTCGGTTATTTAGGCAAATTGACGTCTATATTCGAAGACCAGCCAGACATGGGTACCGCTTTGTATTCAGCGTCGGCTTACTATAACCAACCGACGCCTAAAAGCACCCGCGAAATCCAATTTTCGAGCAAAAAAATTTGGGCCACATACAGCGTCGGGTTTTTAACTATTCATCGACGCCTATTTAAAATGAAATTTTGCGTGAAAAGTTCCACTTTAGGTGTCGGTTATCCTTGGATAACCGACGCTGATAATAGTTCCCACCAACTAATTTTGGATCGGTTTTTTACTATCAACCGACGCTGAAGATAATAGGCGTCGGTTGTTTGAAACAACCGACGTTATTTGGGAACTTAATAGCCCCGCGAAACAGAGAACTCTTCCCCATTTCTCTATTTCATTGCGAACCTCCTACTAGGTCTGGCGATTCTTGCCGCCGGTGCTCCCCACCGTCGTTGCCCCCCTCCCTCACGCCGCCACCGTTGTTGCTCCCCCGCGCCGCTGCTCCTCTCCTCGTCACCGCGCCGCTCCTCTCCTCAGCTTTCCTCGCGGCCACGCCGCTGCTCTCCTCGTCGCCGGTGGCTTCTTTGGTGTTGTCCTTGCCGGCGCCGGCTGCCTGTAGGTCTCTGCTCAGGCCACTTCTCTCCAGGCCAGGCATTCTTCCTCTTACCTCAAGGTACTGCCTTCTTCCTCTTTCCTTCCTCCGCCTAGGCGGCTGCTTGGGTGGTGCCAAGGCACGCCAAGGCTGCTCCTGGGCATTTTTTTATTTTTTATTTAAGTTATTTACTTATTGGTAACTTGATAAGTAACTCATATCCATTGATGTTGAAGTAAGTTAGGAAGCCAGTTTGTTGACAGTGATATCTGATTATCCATCTGACTTTTGGTTCTTCATCCTATTCATCATGGTGGCATTGCCTCATACTGTGGTCAACTAGGGGAAGTAACATTTGTCTGCAATGTAACTTATTAAAACATGTAGAATAAGTAACTGAAGAACTGGGAGTAGGAACATGTATAATGGGTACATCACAATGGTGAAAATTTAGCTCAAATGAGTGAATTGCTTGATTTTTTTGAAAGCTCTAGTTATACTTCTTATATTTTAATGTGATGTTACACTATGCATGTTTCATGTTTGGTACACGACTGAAGAAGCAGTATATTAATAAAAAAATGATTATGTCTTTGTTTCATTGTTGAGTATATTAAGAATCCTAATCACCCTTCTTGCTTAATGATGAACTGTAATGCACACATGTGACATGCTTGGAATGTAAATGATGAACTTTTCCCAAAATTGCCAATCATGCTTTTAAAGACATCAATAATCACCCTAACTTGAAGAACTAGGATTGTAGGTATAAGAATGACAGCACATGTATTTGTTGGCCTAGAAACCCGTCCAAGATTTACTCATTAGGAGTAAATCTTGGATAGTCCCCAGTTTGGGACTGTTCTTGAACACCTAATCTCACTTAGGATGTAAGTGTATAATGTGTATTGGGTTTCCGAGAAAATTTCGGTAGCATTTCCCCGTTTGTTCTCTAAGTACATATGTACTTAGAGAATAGCTGGGAAATGCTGCCAAAATTTTCTTGAAAACCCAATACACATTATACACTTACTAGTGAGATTAGGTGTTCAAGGATGGGATAGGTGGTAAACATTTATTATATATAAGAATGACATCAAATGTGTTTGTTGTCCTAGAAACTCGTCCAAGATTAACTCATTAGGAGTAAATCTTGGATAGTCCCCGGTTTGGGACTGTTCTTGAACACCTAGTCTCACTTAGGATGTAAGTGTATAATGTGTATTGGGTTTTCGAGAAAATTTCGGCAGCATTTCCCCGTTTGTTCTCAAAGTACATATGTACTTAGAGAACATCGGGGAAATGCTGCCGAAATTTTCTCGAAAACCCAATACACATTATACACTTACTAGTGAGATTAGGTGTTCAAGGATGGGATAGGTGGTACACATTTATTATATATAAGAATGACATCAAATGTGTTTGTTGGCCTAGAAACCCGTCCAAGATTGACTCATTCGGAGTAAATCTTGGATAGTCCCCGGTTTGGGACTGTTCTTGAACACCTAATCTCACTTAGGATGTAAGTGTATAATGTGTATTGGGTTTTCGAGAAAATTTCGGTAGCATTTCCCCATTTGTTCTCTAAGTACATATGTACTTAGAGAACAACGGGGAAATGTTGTCAAAATTTTCTTGAAAACCCAATACACATTATACACTTACTAGTGAGATTAGGTGTTCAAGGATGGGATAGGTGGTACACATTTATTATATATAAGAATGACATCACATTATACACTTAGGATGTAAGTGTATACCCTAATCTTTTCCTAATATATACTTGTTTCCTAATATATACTTGTTTTCTCTAATCATAGAATGGATAGATCATGGATGTCCATTTGTAATCATTGCACCCCAGAGTTTATATCTGGTTTTTGATCAGTTTATTAGATTTGCCGAGGAACATTGGAAAAAACCTACAGATAGGTTCTACTGTCCATGTAGGCATTGCGGTAACAACTTGAAAGTCAACACTGGTGAGGAAATCAAAAGTCATGTCATGTGCAACGGGATTGTACAAGGCTATACAGAATGGCACTGGCATGGAGAGATTTCAAAATCGAAACCAGTAGATGTCGATAGCAGTGCTTGGGTGGAAGAAGAAATTGCCTCTGATGATGTAAATGTGAACGAACCAGTTCCAGCAGACATCGTCGATGCGATGTTGGATAGTTGTAGGGTAGAGCACACTGATCCACCTCCTATCTTTAAAAACATTGTGCATGATGCTGAGATACCGTTATACACAGGCTGTGCTAAGTTTACGAAGCTTAGCACTGTGTTGAGATTGTATAAGTTGAAAGCTAACAATAGATGGAGCAACAAAAGCTTCACTTCATTGTTGACTTTGTTGAAAGAAATGCTTCCTGAAGGAAACGAGCTGCCAATCTCAACATACCAGGTAAAGAAAATGTTGTGCCAAATGGGAATGGAGGCCAAGAAGATACACGCATGCCCAAATGATTGTGTATTATTTCAAAAGGACTATGTAGATTTGAAAGATTGTCCAAAATGTGGTGTGTCACGGTATAAATTGACGACTTCTGGGGAGTCCAAAACTGGTTCTCCTACCAAGGTGTTGTGGTATCTACCTATAATATCACGGTTTCAACACTTGTTTGCAAATCCGAAAGATGCGAAGAATTTGAGGTGGCATGCAGATGTTAAGAAAAATAATGATGGGATCCTACGACATGCGTCTGATTCCCCACAGTGGAAGAAGATTGATCTATTGTACCCCAAATTTGGTGAAGAAGATAGGAATCTAAGACTTGAGCTTTGTATAGATGGGATGAATCCGTACGGGACATTGAGCAGCCAACATAGCACTTGGCCAGTCATGCTTGTTATATACAATCTTCCTCCCTGGATGTGTATGAAAAATAAGTATGTTATGTTGTCGTTGTTGATATCGGGCCCTAAACAACTCGGAAATGATATCGATGTTTATCTTGAACCTTTGATTGATGACTTAAAGAAACTTTGGGCTGAAGGTGTGATGACCTATGATGCTTCAGCAAGAGAGACATTTTGTTTGCACGCTATGTTGTTTTGAACTGTTAATGACTTTCCAGCATATGGGAATTTGTCTGGATATAGTGTTAAAGGAGCTAAAGTGTGTCCTATATGTGAAGAAAACACTGATTCAATAAGACTAAAACATGGCGGCAAGACTGTATATCTTGGTCATCAAAGGTTTCTTTCAAAATTCCATCTGTATCGTAGGAAGTGCAAAGCATTCAATGGATGGAATGATGAATGGAGTGCACCTAAACCTATACCAGGGGATGTTGTTTATGAAAGAGTAAAAGACATTGTCAATGAATTTGGTAAGAAATCACAATGTAGTATGGCCACACAGAGTGACAATTCTTCATTCAAGAAGAAGTCAATATTTTGGGATCTTCCTTATTGGAGTTCTTTGACAGTCAGGCATTGTATCGATGTAATGCACGTTGAGAAAAATGTTTGTGATAGCATCATTGGTACTCTGTTAAATATACCAGGTAAGACTAAAGATGGGATAAAATCTAGACTGGACCTACGTGAAATGGGAATAAGGTCAGAATTAACAGAATTACGTGAAATGGGTAATAAAAGAACATACTTACCTCCCGCTTGTTACACGTTGTCTAGAAAGGAGAAGAAAACTTTTTGTGAATGCTTGGTAAATGTTAAGGTGCCACATGGTTACTCATCCAACATCCGTAGATTGGTATCAATGAAAGATCTGAAGTTGATAGGTCTTAAATCTCATGATTGTCACACTCTAATGCAACAAATATTGCTCGTGGAAATTCGATCTATATTGCTGAAGCATGTAAGGTTTGCAATTACCAGACTTTGTTTCTTTTTCAACAGTCTATGCAGCAAAGTTATTGACCTTGATACTCTCGATAATTTGCAAAGAGAAGTGGTTGTTACCCTATGTCAGCTTGAGATGTATTTCCCTCCTTCATTCTTTGATATCATGGTACATCTTGTTGTCCACTTGACTAGGGAAGTGAAAATGTTGGGACCAGTTTTCTTGCATTGGATGTATCCCTTTGAACGATACATGAGCGTTTTTAAAGGTGATGTTCGAAACCGTTATCGGCCTGAAGGGAGTATTATTGAAGGTTATGTGGCGAGAGAGGTTATGTATTTTTGCAATGACTTTCTCAGTGGTAATGACACTCCTGATAATGACAAGAATATTGAGGAGGGAAAAGGAATTTTGGGATCACGGGTGAAAGTAATCAGCCGTGAGCAGTTGGAACAAGCTCACTTGTATATTTTACACAATATGGACGAAGTGAGTGTTTATATCGAGGAACATATCAATTTCATAAAGAGACAACATCCTCGAGCAAGTTCAATGTGGCTTGCTAGAGAGCATAATAAGACTTTTACTAAATAGTTTGAAGATAAAGTCTTACATTAACTATCTCAAACACCAAATGATATTACAGAAACTATCAAATGCCTCGCCTTTAAACCAAAATCGAATGTTATGTCTTATGAAGGGTTTGACATTAATGGATTCACATATTACACAAAGTGCCAAGATGGTAAGAGTGTCGTCCAAAATAGTGGGGTCACTCTTCAAGCGTCGACTATGTACTTTGCAAGTGCAAAGGATAAGAGTCCACGTGAAGCTAAAATGTCATATTACGGTGTCATTGAAGACATTTGGGAGTTTGACTACATAGATTTCAAAATTCCGCTCTTTAAATGTAATTGGGTTGATAACACCAAAGGAGTTATAGTGGATGAATTGGGTTTCACTTTGGTGAACTTTGAAAAGATTGGCTAGAAGGGTGAACCATTCATATTGGCATCACAGGAGAAACAAATATTCTATATCGATGATCCTGCAATAGATAAATGGTTGGTTGTTCTTCATGGTAAAAGACAGTTCATTGAAGATCCTATAGATGAAGAAGAGTACTATGATAAGTATGATGACTCCAGTCCATTCTCAGTTGGGTTGCCAACTCCACAAAATATTGAAGCTAATTATGACTTATATGTGCACGGAGATCACAATGAAAGATTGTTAATTGATAAAAGATCACAATTTTAGAGACATGTATGTTTATACAAATGCTAAATGTTTGTCTTTTTCTAGTTAATACAAATGCTAAATGTTTGCCTTTTTCTAGTTAATACAAATGCTAAATATTTTCCTTTTTCTAGTTAATACAAATGCTAAATGTTTGCCTTTTTAATGACATTTTCAGATGGCTGACCATGATGAGCATGATGTCCATGATGAGCTTGAAGTCCATGATGAGCATGGTGTCCATGACGAGCATGGTGAGGATACCAATGTAAGTTCTAAAAACATATCCTGTATTTCTATAAAATTCATTATCTTCTAGTTATGTCATATATCCTATATTTCTATATTGGGCTAATTCAATGTGTTTATTTTTGTCAAATTTTAGGTTGATGATGCACATGTACCCACTGAAGCACTGGAGCAACTTGATGTGCAGCACCAAACACTTAACAAGAAAGGGGCATCACTCTGTTGAAGAAGTTAATAGCGCTAAGTGGCAGTGGATCCAAATTGGTTGTGGAGTTTGATAATGGAGGAAATGCAATTGGAGTGAACCGCAATAATTTTGTAAACTATCTTGGGTGTACCACTCGGAGCCATTGTGGTGTTAAGTATGATAATTGGCATAAAGTTCCTCAGGGGAAAAAAGACTTGATATGGAAGGATTTATGTGTGAGTTATTATTATTTGCAATTCTATTTTGTAGATTAAAAATTCTATTATTTGCAATTCTATTTTCGATACTAATTAATAACATTTCTATTTTACAGAATCAGTTTGCATTGGATGAGAAGTTGCATCGTAAAAGTGTGATGCAACGCACTGGAAAGATGCTTAGGAATTATAGGACAAATCTGAACAGAGAATACATAAAAGAGGGTGATAAGAAGAAGAAGTCAGCCCTTGAACAATAGAACTTTTTGGACAAAGAAGATTGGGACAATTTTGTTGCTTCAAGAAAATCTGAAGAATTCAAGGTATTAGGCGTCACTCCCAATTTAATTAATATACATTGTATTCACCTATTCAAAATTAACATTTAGTGATACTAACCAAATCATTAATGTGAATACTAACTAGGCCCTCAGTGACGCACAAAAAGCAAGGTGTGCACTGAATGTGCATGACCACACTATGGGTCCAAAAGGCTATGCAAGCGTTCGCCAAAGACTACATGTGGAGTCTGTGGCTACTCAGGAGTCTGCTCCTACTCAGGAGTCTTCCACACCCATGCCTCGCCATGATATCTGGATAGCTGGGAGGCAAAACAAGAAGGGTGAAATAAAGAAGCCCGTAACTGCTGAGGCGGCTGCGAAAATGGTAAAATACAACTCTTAGAGCAATCGTTTGAATATTGATTATTTGTGGTGTTAACTTACCAATTTCTATTGATGGTGATTAGCGGGAGCTGCACGAGTAGAGGAAACAAGGCACGTTCATCCCTTAGGGCACAAGGGATGAATTGACAGTTGCTCTGGGTAACCCAGAGCATCCTGGATGTGTTAGGGGTGCAGGCGCTGGTGTGGGCATCAAAGCATTCTTTGGGCCATCCCAGCGCAAACCCAGAGCGGGACTTTCTCAAGAAGAGGTAACCAATTCTTTTTTTAGAATGTTACTGCAAAAGGAAATTCAATAATAAGAAGCTAATGTTTCTTTTATCCATGTATAGGAGAATAAGAGAGTCGAGGATATAGTTGCTAGGAAGGTCAACGATGTAGTTGCTGAGAAGGTCAAGGAAGAATTGTTGCGGTGGCAGGCATCTCAGGCTTCCAATCAGCCTATGGTGACCCACTCTTCTCCTGATGCACAGACTGCGAGTAATCCTGGAGGCCCATCACCTAACACGTCTGTTGTCAGTATTGTTTATGACATTGTAGCTAGTCTTTTCAAGATGATATGTTTTCAAGATGATATGTATATATGTATAACATTCTTTACGTAAATTTGTAGGCATTGAAGCCATGCCGCTTAAGAATGCGAGACTATGTTGTTGCAGAGGCACAGGCTTACCAGTCCCTTCCTGGGGCAACGTTTCATGGGACTCCAATGCCGCAGGGCTACATTCGTGTGAGCCCGATATGTGTATTACCAGATTGGAGGGAAGTTGTGTTGCCATATGCCCACCCAGATATTGATACACTTGGTGAGGCAGAAGGCGGGGTCATATTGTGGCCCAAAGCAGATGTCGTCTACACTACTGAAATTGTAAGATGAATTTACATTGATTTAGATTGTTAATGTGTATATATGATGTCAACTGATCTAAAATTATATATACAGGTTAAAAAGAAGACACCAGGAGCACCTAGGCCTCCACCTCCACTTCCCGCATTACCAACTTGGGTTCCAACTGACCTAACATACCCGTTAGGTCCTGCTTGTAGGGGAATGGCATGTTGGCTACGGGCACATAATATACATTGCTCGATAATTGTTTCTTTAGATGAAGATTATGCAGGTCAATCATACGATAACTCTTTATTTATACAAGATATTATTGAGTTGTTTATGTATGATTGGCGGAATACATCAATGATAGAGACATGGATAAGGTGAGATCTTGTTTATACATCCATATACCTTGTGTAAGATCTGGTGATCTGGTTTCTTATATATTAATGCATACGTAATACATGTTTTGCAGCTACTTAGTCGAAGATCATTACAAACAATTTGCATTTGATCATGTGGGATTTTTTATTCCATCATTGATTAGTATGGTAGCTAAAGACCCTGATAGTGTTCAACAATACTGTATAGATGCTTTTACAATTTTCGGTCAGCAAAAGAAGATGATAATAATAGCTCCATTCAATGTCAAGTAAGTTTACCTTATTTATAATTTGGACTTAAGAAAATTCTATTTTTATTGTGCATTTTGAGTTATTAATTGTTAACTTTTTACCTCTAGCGGTAAACATTGGGAGTTACTAGTTATTGTACCCGGGACGTTCACTGTTTATTATCTAGATCCTGCGGGAAGTACATTAAACACTAAAATTGGACACGTAATGAGAATGCCATTATTCTAGTGAGAAATATTTCATTTTTGTATATGTTAACATCTGTTATTACATTACTATTTACTTATGAAATTTATCGTGTTATATTAACATGTAGGGGTTTAGATGCATTCAAAAAGGCTGGAGGAACGGTCCCAAGGAAAAAGAACCAGCCAATAAATTGGCAGAATGTACAAGTAAGTTCCTGACTCCAATGTATATATTATTGATGTGAATTGTGCTTAGTTGTATTATTTTGTATGTTTCAATTTATAGTGTGCTACACAAGACAATGGTTGGGCATGCACATACTATGTGATGTGATTTATGCAGATGATTATCAAACATGCAGCATTGGACATCGATACCATACATGAGGTATTATATATAGTCTCATTAGTTAGTATGAAATATATCAATCTTATTTTTTATATTATTACTTATATATATACATCATTCTCTTTGCAGGTGTTTAAAACTTACAACACTACAGGTAAACTCTTAAAAAATATACATGCTCGATATACGATGGAAGCATTAAATGAAATAAGAGAAGAATGGGCAAAATCCATACAAGCAGTGGCAACTGAAGATATAATTGGGATGTTGATAGAGATAATGAATGATACTTTGTAAATGAATATTTCTGAATGTTAATACATGTATTTGAATGTTTCTATATGTGTGAATGTGAGAATTGAATTTATGTCTGAATGTATCTACTTGTGTGAAATTTTCCTTGGGACTTTTGCAGGTTTGTGGCCTGTTTGTAGGCTGATATCAATGGATGTCGTAAACCTACAGTTCAGAAAACTGAACTGCAGGTTCTCATCCTGCTGACCAGCCATAGCAGGCCTACAAACTGATATGAAAAAAATAGATATAGGCATCGGTTATTTACAGAAAACCATCAGCAAAGACCTACAGCGTCGGGTTTTTGAACAAAACCGACGCCTAATGTGGCCACGGCCGTACTGGAAATGGTTTCGGCTATTCGTGTCAAACCGACGCCTCTAATACATATAGGCATCGCTCTTTTAGTCTATAACCGACGCCAAAAGGGTTCGCGCCATAGAAAACAGTGTCATCTAGGACACTTTCTGTGTCGGTTACCAATTAAACACCGACGCTATATTCCATATAGGCGTCGGTCTTTTAGTAGATAACCGATGCAGAATGTGTCCTAGATGATGTCGTTTTCTATGGTGTGAACCCTTTTGGCGTCGGTATTCTATAAATAACCGACGCCTCTATGTTAAATAAGCTTCGGTTAAAAAACTGACGCCGAAGTGTTCAACCTTTAGCGGCGCCCACATAGGCGTCGCTCGGAAACCGACGCCAAAGGGGGTTAAACAACCGACGCCAAAGGCTGTTTCTGTAGTAGTGTTGCAACAAACTTGGAAACATAAATGATAGTGCCCATTATGACTTCCACTAATACTTGTTGATATTGAGTACAAGTGACCTCCTCATTCAGAGGGTGAAACTTGTACATGTGGAATGATCTCGAATCATGTCCTTGTCTGTTAACCTCCTACCTCATATGGAGAGAAGGAGCCTAGTGACCTCCCCCATCTCATTGGGGTGATGGAACCACATAAAATATATAAGCATGCTTCTGGATATCAGCATAATGGGAACTTGTAATAAAACTAAATTGTTTGAAATAAAAATCTTGTCAGATAAATGTTGCTTTGAAAATCATTTGTTGACTATAACT
Organism: Alisma plantago-aquatica; assembly: GCA_963693085.1. Taxonomy (NCBI): domain Eukaryota; kingdom Viridiplantae; phylum Streptophyta; class Magnoliopsida; order Alismatales; family Alismataceae; genus Alisma; species Alisma plantago-aquatica. The sequence goes on from OY856410.1 coordinate 171,968,327, forward strand.
TGAATACAAGTCCTTCCATGTACTATATTTTTCTATAAATGTTTTCAATTGTGTAATATCTATTATTTGAAAAATGAACTGATGAATTTGGATTGATTGTGTCTCTATTTACTTGATTTTAGGCAAACTAAATGGATTATGAAGAATTCATTAGATCACTTCTGCAATTGACAAACTCTTATGACAAGATAAGATCTACAAAATCTCCAATTTGGGTTGGTTTGTTCTTTAAAAAAAATTTATGAGTTATTATTTCTTATTGTATATGCCAGTGTGTGAGATCCTTTTGGGCCACTCAGAGATGGGCACTTCAATCCTTTTACCACTATCTAGGTAGTGGGATTGGTATTGGTGAAAGAAAGGTTTAGTTAGAGTACACTTGATGAACTAGTTGTATATGATGTAGAAAATAAATGTAGAATCATATTTGTGGTCAACTCTTGACCTAAAAGAAATCCAAGTCACTTCATATGTTCCACATGCCCAATCATATTGAGCACATGGGTTGTACTAGATCTCCCTCTATCAGTTTTCACTTAAACAACCCTTTGAAGACATTATACCTTTCTTTCTTTACATGATTCTTAAGATGTGTTACGATCTCAAGAATGTTTAGGTTTTCCTTGTTGTTCATGCAACTCATAGTTCATAAAACATAGCCTAAGGTACTCAATGTCTATGGCATCATTGGCATACTTCAAGTAAGCATCCATTTTATCCTTAGGTGCATTTGGAGTGGGTTCCTCTGGATCTAGTCTTTCAAGGACATAGAGCTTTTTCTCATTGATGAGAACATTTCTGAAAGTCATAAACCATATATGAAAGATTATCTCGTTCAACTTGTCCCCTTTTAAGGACTAATTGCAATAAGAACATGGTTGTGTTTGACATTAGATTCTACATATAAATATTATGACATTTCAAATCATTTTTTATTTGTTTGAATTGATAAGTTAATTATATTAATTAGGCCTTCAATTAATTATTGATCCTACTATTTTGTCTAAATTGATAACCATCATGTATCAATTAAGAAGATTGCAGTGTACAACCTTCTAGTGAGCCAAGATCTAATACAATTCAACTATTACCTGACACACCAACATCCATAATCAATTATTAAGGTAGGCAACATTTGTTAATTGCATCATATGCAATTCTTCGATAGACGATATGTGCAACTCTTTGCCATAGTCATTTGCATGCCTATGGTGATTAAACTCATTAAGTACATTCGGTTAAGACTAACCCAAAAGACAACATGATAGAATACGAACCCTACTTTGGCAAAACCTACATATCTACCATGACACTTCTATGAGATGGACAGCGCACCATGCTTTGGCGTAACCACTACTACAGAAATAGCCTTTGGCGTCGGTTGTTTAACCCCCTTTGGCGTCAGTTTCTGAGTGACGCCTATCTGGGCGCCGCTAAAGGTCGAACACTTCGGCGTCCGTTTTTTAACCGACGCCTATTTAACAAATAGGCGTCGGTCTTTTAGTAGATAACCGACGCCAAAAGGGTTCGTGCCACAGAAAACGGCGTCATCTAGGACACATTCTGCGTCGGTTATCTACTAAAAGACTGACGCCTATATGGACTATAGCGTCGGTGTTTACTTGGTAACCGACGCAGAAAGAGTCCTAGATGACGCTGTTTTCTGTGGCGCGAACCCTTTTGGCGTTGGTTTTCTATAAAAAACTGACGCCATACTTCAAGACGACACAGCCGTGCTTCCCTGCACGGCCGTGTTTAGTACTATAGGCGTCGGTTTTATATGAATAACAGACGCCTTTTCCACCACGGCCGTGCTTTCCTGCACGGTCGGGTTGTTTGTACTATTAGGCGTCGATTTTTATCCAATAACCGACGCTGTAGGTCTTTGCTGACGGTTTTCTGTAAATAACCGACGCCTATATCTATTTTTTTTTTCATATCAGTTTGCAGGCCTACTGTGGCTGGTCAGCAGGATGAGAACTTGCAGTTCAGTTTTCTGAACTGCAGGTTTACGACATCCATTGATATCAGCCTACAAACAGGCCACAAACCTGCAAAAGTCCCAAGGAAAATTTCACACAAGTGGATACATTCAGACATCAATTCAATTCTCACATTCACACATATAGAAACATTCAAATACATGTATTAACATTCAAAAATATTCATTTACAAAGTATCATTCATTATCGCTATCAACATCCCAATTATATCTTACAGTTGCCACTGCTTGTATGGCTTTTTCCCATTCTTCTCTTATTTCATTTAATGCTTCCATCGTATATCGAGCATGTATATTTTTTAAGAGTTTACCTGTAGTGTTGTAAGTTTTAAACACTAGCAAAGAGAATGATGTATATATATAAGTAATAATATAAAAATAAGATTGATATATTTCATACTAACTAATGAGACTATATATAATACCTCATGTATGGTATTGATGTCCAATGTGGCATGTTTGATAATCATCTGCATAAATCGCATCACATAGTATGTGCATGCCCAGCCATTGTCTTGTGTAGCGCACTATAAATTGAAACATACAAAATAATATAACTAAGCACAATTCACATCAATAATATATACATTAGAGTCGGGAACTTACTTGTACGTTCCGCCAATTTATTGGCTGGTTCTTTTTCCTTGGGACCGTTCCTCCAGCCTTTTTGAATGCATCTAAACCCCTACATATTAATATAACACAGTAAATTACATAAGTAAATAGTAATGTAATAACAGATGTTAACAGATACAAAAATGAAATATTTCTCACCAGAATAATGACATTCTCATTACGTGTCCAATTTTAGTGTTTAATGTACTTCCCGCGGGATCTAGATAATAAACAGTGAACGTCCCGGGGACAATAACTAGTAACTCCCAATGTTTACCGCTAGAGGTAAAAAGTTAACAATTAATAACTCAAAATTAACAATAAAAATGGAATTTTCTTAAGTCCAAATTATAAATAAAGTAAACTTACTTGACATTGAATGGAGCTATTATTATCGTCTTCTTTTGCTGACCAAAAATTGTAAAAGCATCTATACATTATTGTTGAACATTATCAGGGTCTTTAGCTACCATACTAATCAATGATGGAATCAAAAATCCCACATGATCAAATGCAAATTATTTGCAATGATCTTCGACTAAGTAGCTGCAAAACATGTATTACGTATGCATTAATATATAAGAAACCAGATCACCAGATCTTACACAAGGTATATGGATGTATAAACAAGATCTCACCTTATCCATGTCTTTATCATTGTTGTATTCAGCCAATCATACATAAACAGCTCAATAATATCTTGTATAAATAAAGAGCTATCGTATGATTGACATGCATAATCTACATCTAAAGAAATAATTATCGGGCAATGTATATTATGTGTCTGTAGCCAACATGCCATTCCCCTACAAGCAGGACCTAACGGGTATGTTAGGTCAGTTGGAACCCAAGTTGGTAATGCGGGAAGTGGAGGTGGAGGCCTAGGTGCTCCTGGTGTCTTCTTTTTAACCTGTATATATAATTTCAGATTAGTTGACATCATATATACACATTAACAGTCTAAATCAATGTAAATTTATCTTACAATTTCAGTAGTGTAGATGACATCTGCTTTGGGCCACAATATGACCCTGCTTTCTGCCTCAGCAAGTGTATCAATATCCGGGTGGGGATATGGCAATGTAGCTTCCCTCCAATCGGGTAACACACGTAATGATATTATCACAAACAATTTTCACATAGGTCCAGTCTAGATTTTATCCCATCTTTAGTCTTACCGGGTATATTTAACAGAGTACCAATGATGCTATCACAGACATTTTTCTCAACGTGCATTACATCGATACAATGCCTGACTGTCAAAGAACTCCAATAAAGAAGATCCCAAAATATTGACTTCTTCTTGAATGAAGAATTGTCACTCCGTGTGGCCATACTACATTGTGATTTCTTACCAAATTCATTGAAAATGTCTTTTACTCTTGCATAAACAACATCCCCTGGTATAGGTTTAGGTGCACTCCGTTCATCATTCCATCCATTGAATGTTTTGCTCTTCCTATGATACAGATGGAATTTTGAAAGAAACCTTCAATGACCAAGATATACAGTCTTGCCGCCATGTTTTAGTCTTATTGAATCAGTGTTTTCTTCACATATAGGAAACACTTTAGCTCCTTTGACACTATATCCAGACAAATTCCCATATGCTGGAAAGCCATTAACAGTGCAAAACAACATAGCGTGCAAACGAAATGTCTCTCTTGTTGAAGCATCATAGGCCATCACACCTTCAGCCCAAAGTTTCTTTAAGTCATCAATCAAAGGTTCAAGATAAACATCGATAATATTTCCAGGTTGTTTAGGGCCCGATATCAACAACGACAACATAACGTACTTATTTTTCATACACATCCAGGGAGGAAGATTGTATATAACAAGCATGACTGGCCAAGTGCTATGTTGGCTGCTCAATGTCCCGTACGGATTCATCCCATCTGTACAAAGCCCAAGTCTTAGATTCCTATCTTCTTCACCAAATTTGGGGTACAATAGATTAATCTTCTTCCACTGTGGGGAATCAGACGCATGTCGTAGGATCCCATCATTATTTTTCTTAACATCTGCATGCCACCTCAAATTCTTCGCATCTTTCGGATTTGCAAACAAGCGTTGAAACCATGATATTATAGGTAGATACCACAACACCTTGGCAGGAGAACCAGTTTTGGACTCCCCCGAAGTCGTCAATTTATACCTTGACGCACCACATTTTGGAAAATCTTTCAAATCTACATAGTCCTTTTGAAATAATACACAATCATTCGGGCATGCGTGTATCTTCTTGGCCTCCATTCCCATTGGGCACAACATTTTCTTTACCTGGTATGTTGAGATTGGTAGCTCGTTTCCTTCAGGAAGCATTTCTTTCAACAAAGTCAACAATGAAGTGAAGCTTTTGTCGCTCCATCTATTGTTAGCTTTCAACTTATACAATCTCAACACAGTGCTAGGCTTCGTAAACTTAGCACAGCCTATGTATAACGGTATCTCAGCATCATGCACAATGTTTCTAAAGATAGGAGGTGGATCGGTGTGCTCTACCCTACAACTATCCAGCATCGCATCAACGATGTCTGCTGGAACTGGTTCGTTCACATTTACGTCATCGGAGGCAATTTCTTCTTCCACCCAAGCACTGCTGTCGACATCTACTGGTTTCGATTTTGAAATCTCTCCATGCCAGTGCCATTCTGTATAGCCTTGTACAATCTCATTGCACATGACATGACTTTTGATTTCCTCACCAGTGTTGACTTTCAAGTTGTTACCGCAATGCCTACATGGACAGTAGAACCTATCTGTAGGTTTTTTCCTATGTTCCTTGGCAAATCTAATAAACTGATCAAAACCAGATATAAACTCTGGGGTGCAACGATTACGAATGGACATCCATGATCTATCCATTCTATGATCAGAGAAAACAAGTATATATTAGGAAACAAGTATATATTAGGAAAAGATTAGGGTATACACTTACATCCTAAGTGTATAATGTGATGTCATTCTTATATATAATAAATGTGTACCACCTATCCCATCCTTGAACACCTAATCTCACTAGTAAGTGTATAATGTGTATTGGGTTTTCGAGAAAATTTCGGCAGCATTTCCCCGCTGTTCTCTAAGTACATATGTACTTAGAGAACAAACGGGGAAATGCTGCCGAAATTTTCTCGAAAACCCAATACACATTATACACTTACATCCTAAGTGAGATTAGGTGTTCAAGAACAGTCCCAAATTGGGGACTATCCAAGATTTACTCCTAATGAGTCAATCTTGGACGGGTTTCTAGGCCAACAAACACATTTGATGTCATTCTTATATATAATAAATGTGTACCACCTATCCCATCCTTGAACACCTAATCTCACTAGTAAGTGTATAATGTGTATTGGGTTTTGAAGAAAATTTCGGCAGCATTTCCCCGCTGTTCTCTAAGTACATATGTACTTAGAGAACAAACGGGGAAATGCTGCCGAAATTTTCTCAAAAACCCAATACACATTATACACTTACATCCTAAGTGAGATTAGGTGTTCAAGAACAGTCCCAAACCGGGGACTATCTAAGATTTACTCCTAATGAGTCAATCTTGGACGGGTTTCTAGGCCAACAAACACATTTGATGTCATTCTTATATATAATAAATGTGTACCACCTATCCCATCCTTGAACACCTAATCTCACTAGTAAGTGTATAATGTGTATTGGGTTTTCGAGAAAATTTCGGCAGCATTTCCCCGCTGTTCTCTAAGTACATATGTACTTAGAGAACAAACGGGGAAATGCTATCGAAATTTTCTCAAAAACCCAATACACATTATACACTTACATCCTAAGTGTTCAAGAACAATCCCAAACCGGGGACTATCCAAGATTTACTCCTAATGAGTCAATCTTGGATGGGTTTCTAGGCCAACAAACACAATAATAGATATGTACATGTTAGGGTTTCATCACAATTGATGTTAGGGTTTCATCAATGCTAGGGTTTAATCAAATCAAATTAGGATGCTAGAATGGATTTAAATCAAATAAGGGTTTAAATCAAATCAAACACGGTCGTGGCTGTGTTGGCCTACCACGGCCGTGCTGGGCAGCACGACCGTGCTATCCAGAATGGCCGTGCTGCCCAGCACGGCCGTGGTAGGCCATTCTTCTCAGTTCTCAGTGAAAGAAGTGGTGAAACCAAGATTTAGATGCAATATTAGGTGAGAAACAACAACTGACATCCCAGCAGTGGTGGCGGTGACCGGCGAGCTCCAGGTGGTAGGGCAGGCAGGTGCAGCGGTGGCCGGCGAGCTCCAGGCTGTAGGGCAGACAGACCAAGGAGCAGCGGCGTCGGCGGCAAGGAGCAGCGGCATCGGCGGGCGGCGGCAAGGAGGAAGGCGGCGCGGCAGCGAGCTCCAGGCGGCAGGGAAGGAAGACCAAGGAGCAGAAGTGGCTGCGGAGAAGGGGGTGCGGCGGAGAAGGGGGCGCGGAGAAGGGGAAGAAGGCAGCAACAGTGGTGACGGAGAAGGGGGTGCGCCGGCGGCGCGGCGGCACTGTCGTGGAGGAGGAAGGAGCTTTTGTGGAGGAGAAATCGGCGGCGTGGTCGGGCGACAGCAGAGAAGAAAAGGGAAATCGGCTCGCAATGAAATAGAAGAAAGGGGAAGAGTCGAGCGATCGCGGGATATTAAGTTCCAAAATAGCATCGGTTGTTTCAAACAATCGACGCCTAAACCTCTTTAGCGTCGGTTGTTTGAACCAACCGACGTCCAATTGGACGATATTTTCACGAAATTGTTTGGCGGGAACCACTTTCAGCGTCGGTTATAAAAGGTTAACCGACGTTGAAAGTGACACTTTTCGCGCAAATTTTCATCGCGCATAGGCGTCGGTTTCTATCTACATAACCGACGCTGAAAGTGACACTATTTTTTTGCTCGAAAATTGGATTTCGCAGGCGACTTTAGGCGTCGGTTTGTTATTAACAACCGACGCTGTATTCAAAGTGATACCCGTGTCTAGCTGGTCTTCGAATATAGACATCAGTTTGCCTAAATAACTGACGTCTAATAGTGTAGGCGTCGATTTTCCTAAAGAACCGACGCCCAGAAAAGCGACACTGAATGATGTTTCTGTAGTAGTGAACCTACACATGGTCGATAAAGCTTTTCATGTGTGTTGCTTATGGAAAACATCTAAGACATAATATTTTATTGGGAGATTATATTTATAAATACATATACATATCCAACCACCAAATACTTATAGTATATATCATATACATGCTATAACCACAAACGAGAACATGCTATAATTAAAACACATAAGCAATGGTTATGGCCATACTAATGTAATTCCTAGGATCCACAAGGAATTACTACCACCTAAGGTCCACATCATATGTGTAGAATAATATGTTTCTGTAAACAAATAATTGAGTTAGGCCTCCTATATAAAGGATCCAGGGAGTACATGGGCTAAATAGAGAAGGGAAAATACAATGGTCCTAATCCCAACTAATCAAATACACTAACACACCCCCTCAAGTTGGGGTGTAAATATTGTGAACTCCCAACTTGATGCTCATATACTTGAATAAAGTGGGAGAAAGTCATTTGGTGAGTATGTCAGGAACTTGATCACATGTCCTAATGTGAGGAGTGATGATCTATTTGGCTTTGACTAGGTCCCGCACCAAATGGCAGTCAACTTCAATGTGTTTTGTGTGCTCATGGAAGACTGGATTACTATCTCTGTGTATAGTTGTCAGGTCATCACAGTATAGAGTAGTTGGAGTTTGAAAAGGAATTCCAAACTCAGTCAAGATGGACCAGACCAATCGTAGGTTACAACATGCATGATCCATGGCCCAATATTCCACCTCGGTGCTGGAGCAAGCTACCACAACCTATTTTTTACTCAGCCAAGAACTGGGAGAGTGCCAATAATGACACAATAGTTGAAACTAGACCGTCGGCCATTAGAATCAACATCCCAATCTACATCTGCATATCCAGAGATGGGGGTTACCTTAGACTTATGAGGTTTGTAGAGAAATCCTCATCCTAGGGCACTCTTTCGATAGTAATGAATGTGTTGAATGTTGGACCAGTGGACCTGGAGTGGTGCATTCATGTATTGGTTGACTACCCCCAACAACATAGGTAATATCTAGTCGAGTAATAGTTGAGTAAATTAGCTTTCCAACTACACGACAATACTTCTCTTGATCAGCAAATAATTCTCCTTCATGTGTAGGCTTCATATGATAGTCCATTGGGGTAGAAGTTGGGTTGGCTTCTACCTTGTTGGCCTCTTCAAGCACGCATAAGACATAGTGTCCTTGTGACAAACTTATCCCTGAGGCTGAGCAAAGGACTTTGATTCCTAGGAAGTATCATTGGGTTCCCAAGTCTTTTGTATGAAAATGTGCTTGCAAAGACTATTTGAGCTGAGATATCCCCATCATATCATTATCGGTGATGACGATGTCATCAACATAGACAGCAACAAGAACATGGCCTTTGGAGGACTTAGAAAAGAACAAGGAGTGGCATGTGGCTAATCTCCAAAAATTAAGTTGAGTTAGGACATCACTTAAATTGTTGAACCAGGCCCTCTCTGGTTGAGGCTGGAGAGAGATCTTTGTGAAGAAATGCATTATTGATGTCGAGCTGGTAAAGAGGCTAGTCAAGGTGAGTTGTGAGGGAAATAAAGATGCAGACAGATGCAATTATTGTCACTAGAGAGAATGTCTCAAAGTAATCCACGCCAAAGGTTTGGGTGAATCCTTTAGCAAACAGGTGCGCCTTGAATCATTCAATAGAACCATCCAACTTATGCTTTATGGAGAAAACCCATCTACAGTCTACAATATTTTTTCCTATCGATGGAGTCACAAGATACCATGTCTTAATTTTATGGAGAGATTGAACTTTAACCTACAATCCTTAATTAGTGTTACCGTGATCGTATATCCTTTGGCACTGACATCCAGATTGAACTTGAGGCATGGAATGTCATCCTCTTCAACATTCAATCCATGTTCCTTGACCTAGAGCAGACTGTCTGAGATGCATGTGAGTTCACATATCATATATTGAAACACATGAGTATGGCCATACAATTCTCATTCTCACTTATCAAGGGGCTCTGGATATCATACTCCTTATAGGAGATACAAATCCCATCTCTATCACTCATAGTCTATTCCCATGTGTCAAAGTCACCCAACCATCACCTTTATAACACCCATGTTTCAAGAATGTGTTTGATGATGTCAAAGTGTACCCAACGACATTTGACGAGTGTAGTGATTTCAGGTCAAAGAACCACTATCATTATGAGAGACGATTGTGACTACAATTCCATGGTATCCATGTATCACTCTCACAGTGGGTCTGTCTGATATACTATTCTTTAACATATATCTGTGTGCTTGACTTGATATCATATATCATGACTAATAAGACTCTGTCATCAGTCAACTCACACTCTAGTCTTATGTATTACTGTTGTCTATTTTGCTTCCATAGTAATATCTGACTAGGGACATGACAAGTACATATTTACTCTTATCATACATATGATCTCATTGTTCGGATCCTTAAACTAAAGACATATGTCATCGAGTCACGTCATTCATTAGAAATCTATCATGTATGTGTCATCACCTCGTGACTGAGACAAACATAATAGATGAAATTACCTTTATCATTATCAAATCAACATGATATGCCTCATTGCAATGATCATATGTTTGGCTCTCTGGACATACTATACCAACACCTTGAACTAGAGCAAATTGTTTTATATGCATGTGAGTTCACATATCATATATTAAATCACATGATAATGGTCATACATTTCTCATTCTTGCTTATCAAGAGGCCCTAGATATCAATCTCTTATAGGAAGGAGAAATCCCATCTACATCACTCACACTGAATCCCGATGTGTCATAGTGTATCCAATCATCACCATTATGGAAACCTTATTCATGATCACATTGGATGATGTCAAAGTACATAAAATACATGTGATGAATGTAGTGACTTTAGGTCTAAGATCTACAATCACTGCTATCACTTTGAAATAGGATTCTTACTACCATTTGTTGGTCTCCATGTGTTACTCTCATAGTGGATCTGTCTGATATAGTGTTCTCTAGCATGTACCTGTGTGCTTGACTTGATATCACATATCATGACTAATGAGACTCCATCATAGGTCAAAACACACTCTTGTCTTATGTATTATTGTTATCTATTTTACTTCCACAGTAATATCTGACTAGGGACATAACAAGAATGTATGTACTCTTATCATATGTGTGATCTCATCATTCAAGTCACATACTTGAAGACATACATCATTGGATAACGTAATTCTTTAGACATCTACTATGGTTGTTTCATCATCTCATATTGAGGCAAACATAATAAACAAAATTACCTTTGTTATTATCAAATCAAGTATTTAATGTCTCATTCCAATCATCATATGATTGAATCTCATGGAATACATACCAACATAGCCTTTCTTGGAGTGATACACATAATCAGTGTGTCCCTCTCTTCCACAGTATGTTCATTAAGATCAATGGCTATTGCGTGAGGCACAAGCCTATCCTAGTATCTAAGAAGTTGTAGACAATGTTGCTTGAGTTTCATAGACATCACTGAGAGGGGATTGAGTAGAGACCATCTTGGATAGGGCCATTCATGCATAGGATAGATTGTTTCCCATGAGAACAAGTTGATACACTGCAACATAGTGGGGATAAAGACTATTGGGAAGCACTTGATAATGAATGTGTCTGTCATTGGTAACTTTAGAAGGGATGGTAGGCTAGAAAAAAATTTGGTTGATTTGCAAGAGCTTTTATGGATTCAAAATATATCAATGGTGAACGATCACCTCATTGTCCATATATAATTCATCTATGGAATTGTACAATTGGAGGTGGTTGTCTGCCTATGGCTACAATTGTTTCATTTCTTCCCACATGAGTTTTTCATCTCCATGTCACATGTATTTAAGTGCCACATCAGGCTCCATACCTCCAAATCTAGAAGAGAACTTTGTTTTTTCCAGTGACCAATGCATCATCAAGGTCTTTAGGTGCATCTTATTTTATATTCTTTAATTTACCATGTTATTCCAAAATGTTTGAAAAACTTTTGTCTATAATAAGATTTTATCACATTATGTTGTACAATAGTGACGCTAGGCATGTCATTTTAGTTGACAGTAGGAACATGCTTATTTTATGACATTAAAAAAAATAAAGGTACCATATTTAAAGAACGATACAAAATATAGTACTGTCAAAAATTTGGCACAGTAGGAAAAATGAAAGAAGCATGATGCACTATAAGAATTTTGACACCATAGGAGAAAATTCATAGGATTGTAGGTGTTGTGATATACAACATGAAAACCCTTGGTTGAAATAATCCATCTATTTGGGTTAGGGAAATCACATGGAGAGAAAATAAAAAATTTAGAGTGGATCCCCTTCTCCTCTTTTTGTTCTTTACAAAGTACAACGAGGTCTTTTGTTTCTCTCACTCTCTTTTTTTGTTTTAGTTATGTATCATTATTTTTATCGACAAATAACCAGCAATTCATTTTTGAAATAACTAAAGCATCAACCACCAAGAGGAACGTCAATCAAATTTCATTTTGGAATAAGATAGAATTCATTTTCTTGTAATGCCTAATGCATTAGACCACCAAATAAAAGGATAATCAAACTTGCAGGTGCTTGAAATTTGTTTGTGAAAGGATGCAACCAGATGCGCCATGGAATACTAAGAGAAAGGAACAATGACTTGATAATTGTGGTTGTAAGAGAGGATGGAAGTGTAATGGCACCCTAAAGCATAGGCAATGACAACTCAAAGCCTAGCCAACAATAATTAAAGCTTCGATAACACTCCTTTCCAGAAGTCTTGACGTCATCTGGTGATGACTTTGCATGGAGTATGAAAAAAATAGATTGGGAAAGTAGAAGAGGGATGGAGGGTAGAGGAAGGGGTAGGTATTGCACTTGATACAATGTTGATAGAATAACCAATAGTATTAGTAGTTTGTAATGAGGTTATGAGTCTCCTATATAGAGGAGTCTAAGGATAGATGGATGCATCTAAATGTCCAAATAATTCTGCATGTAAGTATTCATACATAATAATGAACACTATAAATATTGTTGGTATAATCTCAATTAACTAATGAACTACTTATAACAACGTAAATAATGACTATCAATATTGTAATGATGTTATTAGATCATCTAATTTCTCCCTATGGAAGGGGCTTATTATTAGTGAGATGAAATCTATATTATCAAATCACACTTGGGAGTTAGTGGATCTTCTACCAGGTATCAAACCCAAATGATGTAAATATATATTTGAAAGAAAATTTGAAATCCATGGGACTATTGATAAATAAAAAGCTCAATTAGTTGGCAAAGGATATAAGCAACAGAAAGAATTTGACTATTTTTTAACATTTTCTATGGCAACAAGAATTTCTTCAAAACATGAATTAAATTTCTTTAGCATAAAAGAAGAAATTAAGTATTCATCGTGTGGATGTTAAAATTGCATTTTGGAATGAAGATCTAGAAGAAGACATTTATATGGATTACTAGGAAGGATATGATGTATTGGAAAAAGACTATATGGTATGCAAACTAATCCAATCTCTCTATATCTTGAAACAATTTCCTAAAATTGACATGAGAAATTTGATAAAGTTTTTATATCATATGGGATCCATATCAATGAATAAGACAAATGAGTATATGTTCTAAAGTTGATAACCCATTTGTGTGATATGTCTTTATTTTGATGATATGTTTATTGTTGGCACCATTATAAATATCACTATTAGTATTAAAATATTTTTGACTTATAATTTTGACATGAAAGATATAGGAGATATAAATATAATCATGAGAATTAAACTTCTTAAACGTGATGATTTTATCATAATCTTTCAAAAGAATTATTTTAAGAGAATCCATGAAAGAGTTTTAGAGTTGGATAGTAAGATAGTTAGCAATTATGTACATTATAATTGCAATCTTGAGAAAATAAAGTATTATTAAACAAACTAAGTATTCACAATTAATTAGAATGATATATACTTTACAAAATGTATTTATCTAGACTTAGTGTATTTATTTGGGATATTACGTGCATATACTAAAATTTTAAAAAAAATCATTGTGATTCTATAGAGTGTTTGAAGATACCTAAAAGAAACAACTGATACGGGTTGGTTTTTTATAGATCTTCAAGAATGCTAGAAGGATATTGTGATGCTAATTGGATTCTTGATTTAGATGAATTGAAACCTACAAGTAATGACATCTTCTCCTTGTGTGGAGGTACTTTGTGTTATAAATCCACCACTAAACATGCATAGACTGTTCCACTACGGAATGTGAGTTTTTTTAATTGGAAAATGTTAGAACTAAAGTTGAATGGCTAATACAATATCTAATGGATATTTCTATTTTGGAGAAGTTTTTTCTTCCAGTTTTTATGCACTATGATAATAATTATGCCATAAAGAAATCTAAAAGTAATGTATATAATAGGTACAATATATATATATATGTATGTATATATATACATATACATATATATATATATATATATTCGTATATATCATAACATTGTGAATCAATTTATGTATGATAGCACAATTTCAATGGACTATGTTATGTTAAAGTTGGACATGCTTGATCTACTTTCATAGCTATTAAGTAAGAGATTAAAGAGAAACATTTTGAGGAGAATGAGATTGTGCCAATACTAGAAGTCCAATAATGTACATACAACCCTGATGAATGAAGATTTTGAGGTGGTTTTATGATGGAAAAAGTGGTCATCAGACTAGCCAATATATTGTAATATTTTATTTAATTCTTATGATATAAACAACAATGTTATTGTAACATCCCAAGATTCCATATATATGATTTAGAGTTTTTAATGGGGTCTTATGATAAAAGTTACACAATTGATATAATGGAGTGGTCCACATTTATTAAAAAATTAGACAAATAATATACTTTTGTTCCTTTATATATTAAACAACTCACCATTATCTTTATACAAAAAGAAATGAGATATTACTCTTTTGTTTTCTTTCTCCTATTCTAATCCTTCAAATATACATAAAAGATAATGATTGGCCCTAGATTAGATGATCACTCTCAGTTTAGAGTTTTGACTCAACTAATTCACTAAGGAAATTATAACTCTTTCAATCTCACCTTTAATAATATATACATTAAGATAATGACCTATATGTGTTTGTTAGATAAAATGTAACCAAAACCTAAATCTAGTTCAATAGAAAAGTTCTAGACCCTATAAATAGCTTGTGGTCCAAGTTTGTATCATTTGATATGTAAATGTGCATCAAAATACTTAAATGGGTTTTTATGTATAGTTATAAATCAATAATGTTGCTTCAATCCTAACATAACGTAAGTCTCATTTACATACTTTGATGTGCTAGGCATTTGTTTTCCATGCGAATCTTAATCATGATCTGGGGAGGATTTTTGGAACCTAGCTCTCACCTCTCTCACCCAAATTCCCTAGTCTTTGAACTCTGCCTTCTAAGAATCCTTTTCTCTCTCGGCCATTTTGCCACTCCTCCCCGGAGAAGACCAGTTTTTTTTACCATCCCCTCAACCTCCCGAGAAGATAGATCCCCAACTCGATAGGGATTCATTCCCTAGGCTTCCTGATCGACAAGAACCCATTACATGATCCTAGTTTTTTTTCCTGTAAGATTCCTAGTTAATCTAGGATTCCCTCTTATATATAACCCCTCAAAAACTATTGAATATGGATAGCAAGAAATACCACCATCTTTTGGTCTTCATCCACATTGGTTATGGTCTATCCAACTTTAGTTAACTGCGACACCTCCCTGACTTCGGTGCAAGGCCCAAAGTGCTTGGATAGCCACTACCAACCCAGATCATCTCATTGAAACTCCATTATCATGGTCATACTTCTAAGTTTCCCAAGTAACTAGCAATCTCTATATCCCTCTTTTGTGTCAATTTTTCTATGTCCATGAACTTGATGAAATTCCTTCTGCACGGTCACCTTTTCTTGAATTTTCTACCACCGTTGGCTCTGGTTTCTGATGGATTTTGTTCCCAGTAGTTGTTTTGTATGATCTATGGTCTCTTCTCATCCCCTCCTACCCAACTTTGGGCGGACATGAAATTATTATTTCTCCATATTTTGAGCACCACAAGGTCTTTAACTAGAGGTTGTTTTGACCAGTATATCATGCCAAAGATGAAGGTGTCCTCTCTTAGCAAAGTCTCAATGTAGGTTCTACTTCTCTTGCTTAGTCTTGTGTGGTTGTTCATGATGTTCTTTTTTGTGAAGGAAATGAGCATTCAATAGATCAATTTGACAATATTTCCCCTATTTTTACAATGGGATGATTGATATGACAAGGGTGTTTCAAAAATTTGACAATTTTTTGTTGACTCTCATATGTGTGTCTCGTAGGGAAAGCTTGGTCATGGTGTCCAATTTGGATTGGGCCACCTCGACCTAGGACAAGCAACCTATACGTGGATTTTTCTTGAGTTCTTATTGGCCAACATTTGAAAAAGAACAACTAATTGTCAACTAATCAGAAAAATATGCAAATATACTTGTTGTAAAGGATTTTTAATGGGGAATCTACTTTTAAAGTTTTGAAACCCTTATTCAATAATGACGAACCATGTTTTTTGAAAGACATGTCATTAGGGTTTAAGGTCATCTTAAGATATATTTTGATGTATGTATGTTATTTTCAAGTGGTTTAGGAGTTGACCAGGATTAAGAAAGTCTGGCCTAAGGATGTGATTTGCTCCAGGTAAGTGGGTCATGCCACTACACATATGTACATGGGTTGAATTGTATGCTATGTATGATTTATGAAGTATGATTTTGATTTGAAGTTCATTACTCTAATCATGTTTATATATATTGTGTGATGATTTCTATATCATATGTCTTATTGTTAGCATGCTCATTAATACTATTGATTATGATTAATGATTAATAGTTAATGCATTTAAAGTTCAAGTTTCAAGTGGGAGAAATTCCATCATGTTAAAGATTAAAGTTCAAGATTAAATGCATGTTTATCGTAATGTTAATGTTAAGATAAGTGACCAGTTATGTATTCTTCTTGAATCATAGACTTTAAGGAGTCATTATGGGCATTCATGCCAATTATGGGCTTTTATAGCCAAATCATGGCACTCATGTCAATTATGAGCTTTCCTATCATCAAGGGCTTTCATAGGAATCATGTGCTCTTAAATGGGCATCATAGAGAGATAAATATACTTACTGCTCAATTCTTCATATTATAAGTTTAAGTACTCAATAATGCTTAATTGAAATACATGTCAAGATTTTCTATCAAGTCAATTATATATTTTTTATTTTCGAATAATGTGTATAGTGTCTCTTTCTTATGTGTGTCTCTATTTTCAAATGGTCATGGTACGAGATGTCCCTATATCAAGGAACAAAGGAAATTAAAGTGAGTTCTTCAAAGTAGAAGTTCCCAAGACTTAGCTAGTGGGGTGCCACTATACCTTTGAAGATCTAATATCAAGTTTCAGAGAAGATTTATGTCTTGGATTTGTTCTACCTTTCATGTACTAGATTCTAGTTCAAAGATGAGATAGTTTACATTATAAGTTTTCTTTTTCAAAAGGACATTGTATGGATCAATATTCCAAATTTATGGACGGTGTTTCATTTATCTTTTATATATATATATCATTTTTTGTGACATTCCTCCAAGACAAGTGACCTATGTATTCCGTTGTCTTATATGTCTTGGAGCGGTGTTACAATTGTAGAGGATAGTTTAGTAATATCCTTAATGGGTTTCATAGACATCGAGAGTAGTGTACATGATCACATTATATACTTGATGAAAGTACAACTATATGAGTGTAGTGGGGTCACTTTTGCTGAGATTTGTGAGTATCTATAAAGCATCCCTGAATATTCCCAGTTGACATATGGCCTAAATACACCAACCTATAAAAAAGTATTGATTCCATGACTCTCATGTGCTTAATGAGTCTCTACTCAAATAAAACATGAATTGGTTCAACAACATAACTCTACCAATCTTTTACAGATTAGAGACATCAACTCTATGTTTTTGTTTAACAACATGGCTCCACCAAAGTGAATACATAAAATTTGTTTAATTATTTCTAATTTGTTATTATTCAAAGTCTTTATTGTGAAATAGTAGGAAATAATTATATCTAAGTGGTATTTCAAATGTCAAATGTTAAGCTTAAATTCCACATGATAGAGTTTTGATACTTCCCTCCTCCTTATGTATGAATCCTTTTGCTTTAATTATTTCAAAAGTAAAAGTGTACATGGGTTACACATAAATGGTGGGAAACTAAGTTGGGTTTGGGCTTGCCCAACCAAAAAACTTTAACAAAGCATGTCAGTGCATATTGTTCCCCATGTAAAGGGGATGCACATTTCTCCTTGTGGGGCTCCATGCTGAGGTTGACCTTGGACTGGTTTTTCCACTTGGACTACTCAACAATTTTTGAAATGTGTCACATCTCTTCAAATATGTGGTTGTTTTATGCCTGTTTGGAAAATTCCATCTGTCTCAATAGGTTGGGTTTCAAAATAGCCACACATTTTTTCACTTGTTTACCGCTCGAGGTGTGACTATATATAAGAAATATGATGCCACCTCATTCTCAACCTCATAGAACATAACATTGTCACTTTCCTTTCACCTCCTCTTCTGTTGTTCAACATTTTTTTGTCTACCCATGTTGTCACTGATTATTGGAAGAATTGATCAAGTACATTCACCTGTTGCCATGACTTGTATTTTCACACTTCATGTCCACAACCTTGGTAACATCTTAGGAAAGTAGTCGCAATCTTTGTCTACTGCACCTATATTTGTTGTCGAGAGTTGCAGAAATATTTAAGGACTATGCATTGTTATCTGGAAAAAAATGCATTCAAACAATAAAATTTGATTCACTCTATGCATGTCTGCTTCTTCTGTAAGATCAGATTCACAGAAAAATCCTCTAGCTAAAAAAAAAGAAAAACACATTAGAGCCTTACTTTTCACTACAATCAATTATTGTTGTTTTTATTCCATATCCCTCATTCATGGTGGTCGGATGGAGAAGGTCCTTCATAGCATTTCATAACTAGAGACTCTTCTCTTTTAGTTAGTCATTGCATGGAGAACACGATAGAAAAGTTTTCTTCAGATCACCTGTCACATTTTTTTCATTCTATTCAGAGAATCAAAGCTTCAGCTTCAACTGTTCTCGTCTGAGGAAATGAGAAGATCGTGGGTGGGGTATTCCCATTGAATGCCCTTCTCTGATTTTTATTGTGTCAAGAAGGGAACATGAATTCTTGTTCTTCTCCCATGCTTGCTCATCGTTTTTATAAGAGTTATTCCCTACTGTACCCTCACAATGTCAACCACGTCATAGAGCATGCCTAGGTTTTCCGGTTAGTTAAAAGTCTAATTGTCATCAGCCACAATGACTCTTCTATAACAATGATCTAGTACATTTGGCTTTTTCTCAATCTCTAATTAGTCCAAGCTTCAACATTTAAAACAATATAGCTCTTTAGGGGTATACAAGAAGAGATATGCTATATAGAGGCCGAATGGGACACCATTTGAGATGAGTTTTGTACTCTAGCATACTAAAGAACAAAAACAAAGAGAGAAGTAATTACTTCCTTCTTTATTTTTGTTTCTTAGCATGCTAGAGTACAAATCTTGTTCCAAATGGAGTCTCATTTGGCCTCTAGGTAGCATTATTCATACTAGAATTGTTACATGCAAAAGTGAGTCTTTGAAGTTCCCGCACGGGCCAATAAATCATATAAATCCACCAACAGTTAGGGCACGTTTTATTTGCACAGTTGGATTTTGTAGAGTACATGATCCACCAACAATCAAGGCACATTTGATTTTCATAGGTAAATTTTAGAAAGTACATGATTCACATAATCCTAGTAAAATTTGTCCCTGCATTAAGACAATTTTGTAACTCCAAATTTTTTATTTGGTTCGTCCATGATGAACAAAAATTGCTTTTTGTTACTCTGCTATAGAACAAATGACGCTGCAAATGGCAGGATCTTGGTGCCCAACGCTTTTAAAGTGGACGACCTACTGCGAAAATGTAGGATAACACTTATTTCCCCATTACTGTAAAACAAATATAAAATTTTGCTTGCTGGATCAATAAGTCCAATCCAATCTGGGTGAATCCACCTAATCAAACATATCCTCAAATAATGATAGGTGATAAGCAAACCATGTTACAAGATATTAACGGAAGAACCTCTAGACACAGGAGCATAGTTCACTGAAGTGCAGCGTCAGGGTGCCAAGGAAATTGCAAAACGAATCAAGACACAGATAGCAAAACAGCCACATAAAGCGTGTTATACAAAATAGGATAAACCAAACGTTGTTCACTAAAAGTTGGCCTGTATGGAAAAAGAGAATTAGGTCGGGTAGATAAAAAATTAACAATGAATACCGGCAATCTCAATAGAGTCTAGATACGGCCCAAAAAAGAGTTCAAATCTCTTATACCCAATTTCTGCGCCCACCTCTGTGCCAACAACATCTAAACCCTTTGGCTGTGGGGCTGACGACGGAGTGTATGGCAGTGATCTCTTGGACACATTGCCAAAAAATGCCAGATTAGACCAATAAAGCGCAGCGTTAAATAGCAAGTTTGATTGGTTGCATTGATGGCAATGTATTGATGGAAACTTGCTTGATTGTTATGGCGCGCGTAGAATAGGTTGTTCGTTGTATGGAGTAGTTTGTGGGGCTCATACCTGTTAGGCTGTTACCTGTCCTTTCCATTGTATTAGACCATGTTCTTTTATCCATTGATGCTGGTGGAGGAGCAGCTATCAGAAAAGGTAGATTTAGGGTAGAGGGCACTCTTCCATCACTACTTCAGTGTCACAGAGATTTACCCCGAGTATAGGACACAAAAGACACCAAATTTGTCAGCTGCATCTACGGCATAAGCCAACCATCAATATTATATGTTCCAGAGACATTTTCAATATTTCTATTCCGTGCCTGGGAGGAGTGGTTCAAATGGTTCGGCACGGTGTCCCCTCATGAAGCGACTCGGGTTCGAAACTCAGTGGCCGCCTCCGAAATGATACTCGTCGTGCAGGCCGGCCAATTGCGCGCTTTAATCGGTTTCCGGGAGTGCGGGACGCTCGGAGCCTGAGAGTTTTAACTGTGCGCTTTAATCGGTTCCGGGTGTGTGGGACGTTCGGGGCCCGAGAGTTTTATATTGTCTGGGGGGTCACAAAAGTGACGCTTCTACAGGAGCGGTTCTCTCGATAATAAAAAAAAATGTATTTTGTTATATATATCCTCCAACCTCCAAAAATTCTATTGTGATATATATACACCTGCTGAGTGTTTATCTGCCACCGAGCATGTCCGGAGAATCAACTGGGAGGGCCATTCTTATTTTAGCAGCTAAATATGAATTAAACCACGTGTCTTTTCTCTCAAAAGAGCTGTGGTGGGATCTACTTTGCTACTAAATTCCAGATCTGGGTCAACCAAAGGCACCTGTAGATTGCAGCTGGCAAACAGAGGCGACGAGAGGCCCTTTCATAGTAGCAATCAATCATAAGCCCAACTGGGAAGGATAAGCTAAAAAACCATCTAAGATGATACTGATTGTATATTCTGTCATTCTCCTGAACTAAATAAGAATTGTTCTTGTATTTTTGTGTGCGTTAGCTTTCAGTGCAGAAGGTCTGTTTGTGGAGATTTATCGGCTGAACCTCGCACTTGGTTTCGGGTTTGGTGAGTTCAGTGATTAGGTGCACTACACCGGTATGTGTTGAATCCGTATTGTGCTCGTCTTGCGTTGGTAGAACAACGACACGTGCTTCCTCTGTGGTCAGAGACCAGCGATTATAGCTATCATTCATTGGTTTGTAAGACTTTTAGATCGGTATGTTAAGAAATAAGCATAGGGATAGTACGGTGGAGAATGTCTCGCACACCTTCAGTGTGAAGTGATATGTATTTATAGTTAAACAGATTACAAGCACTCTAGATAACCGTTGGCCAATCATTTATGATGACGGCTCATAATGATTATACAATAAATGACCATTACATTGGAAATACAAACATGCATAATAACGATAATTAATCATATGACTATTGGTATACTCTAACAGTTTCCTGCAAGTTGTGCCGGAGAGAATCGGAGGCTCAACTTGGAGAAAGTTTTATTGAAGCGCTTTTAAGCGATCTGTTCCTTTGCTTTCCATAGTGGATTTTCTTCTGGATTTCTTCATTTGATTGAGAGAGAGGGTGATAGAAATTTTAATTTTGTTGTTTGTTGGAGGTGGCTTCCTGTCTTCGGTGCTACGTTTTAGAGGTTGGAAGGAGAGAATGGTAACAACAAGTTATCTCTTTTTTTGTTTGTGCATCGGAGGTGGTGAAGAGGAGGTAAAGGAAAAAGGGTGAGTGGCATGGGACATAGGAGTGATGATTGGAGTTTGTTGGTGTGGGACATGGTGTCTCACTTGTAAGAGATCGAGCGGGACGAAGAGTAGACCAAAGCAAGGAGTGTAAGAGAAGTTGGTTGTAGAGGGGTTTCTGCAGGAGCTGTGGAGGAGTCTTGGATGGTCCGTTGTGGGAATCCTGAGGCGAGACGGAACTTGTCGTTGGATGAGGCCCCGATGGATGTTGCGGAATACACGAAGAGGCAGTTAGGTTGGGAGTGTGCCACACAGGCTGTGGCGGTGGTTGTGTGTGAAGGTGACCTGTTGCATAGAGACAAGGAGTATTGTTGGTGTGGACTTTGATTGGAAGGGGGTGGGTAGTTGGATGTGGGCTACTGCGGCGCGTCGTAGGAAAAACTACCGGGTTAGGAGGAAGGAGATGGCGGCAGGTTCGGGAGCAGGAGCGGGCATGCTTTCGGGTTAGGTACTGGCGGGTGAGGGACTGGGGTTGTGTCATGCACAATAGGGGCACTACTACAAACTTACTAAAGCCGAAGGCCAAATCCCTGACCAATACTTATGAATCCCTGACCAATATATCATGGTCAAGGACAATCCCTGACTAACGTACCCTCACCAAAAGCTTGGTGACTAATAGTGTTTGGTCAGGTCCAGTCCTTGACCAATAAAGATTGGAGCCTTGAGCAGTTACTAAAGAACAAACAAACATACGTCCCTGGTTGGTAACTTGTATTCAAGGCCCATCCCTGACCAATAGACATAAATGCCATTGCAATTTTTGAATATCCATATATACACTAACATATATATATATATAGTCATGAATTTGACTCATCATTCATCACTTGACAACAAATCTAACTTTAAGGCACAAGGGCATTTTATTTAATTTTCAATTGTATTTATCTACATTCAAAACACATGATTAGAGCATTATGTTTGCTCCAAAAACAACAATATACATCATTTCATATTGACTAAACATTTCATTATGTGAAAATATGGCTACCCGAGCAAGTTTGCTTCATGCATTTTCCCTGACATTTTGTCTTGTACATTAGCTTTGGGGATTTTCTCTAGTAATTGCATCCGTTCTTTTACCTTGTGCATCATTGCCAACATCCTACATTTCAAAGTAATTTGTATTAGATTCTTATAAATTAAGTTGTAAGAATTCATAATGAGATTAAAAAAGTTCACCACTTAGCATTGAAAGTATATCATATTTGATTCTATAACTTAAATGCATATTTGTAAGGATCAACATATCACTCAAGAGCAGTATATCAAAATCACAAAACTAGTCATATATTATATGTGAATCCAACTATTTGTTAACATGTTGATTTATTGCATACATTTCATTTTATAATATCCTATACTCCAAAAATTATTTATTTTTCTAAGTGAACAGAGTTCATAGACTAGAACAATAGAGAAAAATCTATGTGATTGAATGTGACAAAAGTGGATTGAAAGGTATAAAAAAGGAAATGGGATGAACCTAAAGAAGGAAAGAGTAGAAACTACTATTTATTAAACCTATTAAAACCATATTATAGACATAGGGGCAGACATTTACAAGTATAACAACAAAACAGAAGTAAATCTGGATTCACCCAAAAAGAAATTACATGAATGAACTGGAGTAGGATGAAACAATGTTGCATCATATTTTACATACCTAAACAAGAACAGAATTCTTTCTTGTTCTTATTGTGAACCAATGAAGACAAACAAAGAGCATCATCACCACCACTCAATTCTATGTTGGTGGAGGAGATGTGAACCTACAAAATTATTGAGGAGCTTTGTATAAGGACTGATCCGATCTTAAGGGGAGAACAAAGTACTTGTATCAAGAAAAATGGATTGACTTTTACATACATATATAAATAATGAACCAGCAAAAGAATGTTACAGAAGATACTTATGGATATGAACTCCCCAAGGAGAGCGGAAGGCAAAGAATAATACACCACTTTTATATATACAAAATTAGGCAAAGCAGGCCAATCGTACTACCATGGTGCATTAGGAATCCATGTAACAACTTTCACAATATCAACGGTAAAGACAAGTTGTATGGGGTTCTCATTCAGTTTTCTCCTTATTTTCCTCCTTAAGAGCTCGTCTTTTTCAATCTAACTTATAACTTATGTGCTTTTGTCCATTTAAACTATGCACATGTGACCTTCGTAAAGACAACTTGATGGCTTTGAAAAAGAATTTTAAATATGGATTTCTGGTTTAACACCCAACTAGGACAAACACTAACACGACACTATTATGCATACAAATTTATATAAAGAAAGGAGAAAGATTAAAAAGAAGCTTGTGAGAAGGAAAGAGTTGTTGATTAGGATAGCACTACACAAATCCTTGGATCCTTCCTTTATGAGTTAATAGAAAACAGAGAGTATGATCAAGCCTGATAAATTATAGCAGAACATATATCTACAGTGTATCGTATATCTTTTTGCTCGCACAATGACCCTCAACATCGCAGCCCATCAATTATTACCATCCTTCATATTCAAACGGAGACGTAGCACGCCGGTAACCGCTAGATTTGATATTGCTATTGCTTCGTGATGTAGAAAGAGCCCGATCGTGCACGTTTTTGAGCCAGATGACGGCCGAGCCCGCCTTGCATGGTTGTCATCTCCTAGCTATCGTTTCTAGTGTATACTTACGTCGATGGAAATGGAGTAGAGAGCTGATGGAAACGGAGTAGAGAGCCGATGGAAGTAGAAGAGACGAAAAAAGGAAGGGGCGTAATACGGTGCCTGGAGGGGAAGACTGCGGAGAGAGGAAATAGGGCACGGGAGGGGGGATTTTGGAGGGAGGAATAGCACCAAGTGAAAATTAGAATTGGCGCTCTATTTTTAGAATCGACGCTCCCCATTCTGGGTTAAATTCTACCATCCAAAGATGGTCAGGGGGACACCCTTACAGGTCAGGGACAGACCCAAAGAAAAAGATGAAGATTACTCAAGGATTTTATCCTTGAGGATGTATCCCTGACCATTGTTCGATTTTGTTGTAGTGGGGGCAAAGGCGTAGTCGCCAGGCAGAGGCGTAGTCACTACTTCCATGCTGCATCTTCGGCGACAGGGGTTGCATCTTGCGCCCGGGTCTTCAAGGCAATCGAGGTGAGTCGGGACCATGGGGTCATGAGTACACCGATCTGTGGTCTATGGCTGGACCGGAGAGGAGGGGAGATCATTTGTTGTTGTCGGCGCTGGCGTCGGAGAAGATGTAGGAGTCGATGGCGATTCTTTGTGGCCATCATGGCCGACCTTACGGAAGAGGAGACCAAGGTGGGCTGCTGGATCAACATCGGTGGTGGCGTCGGAGAAGAGGCTCATGGCGGGGGTAGCAGCAAGATACGGAAAATGGTGGTGGATGATGATGTTGGGGATATTGTTGTCTGGTGGAAGCCGCTAATCACAAGGAGAAGCTTGGTGACGTGGGGGTACCATCTAGGGATGAATTGCTCTGTGGTGTCTAGGGATGAATTGCTTTGTGGTGTCTAGGATGCACTTGACAGTGTTAAGAGTATACCAAGACAGTGCTCTGGAGATTTAATGGAGGAGCTTGCTTTCGGACGGCTAGGGTTAGGAGTGGAGACAGAGAGGTGGATCGGGCGCCCGTTGGGGCTTTGGATGCTCTGATACCATGTTAAGAAATAAACATAGGGATAGTATGGTGGAGAATGTCTCGCACACCTTAAGTGTGGAGGGATATGTATTTATACTTAAACAGATTACAAGCATTCTAGATAACCGTTGGCCAATCATTTATGATGACGGCTCATAATGATTATACAATAAATGACCATTATATTGGAAATACAAACATTCATAATAATGATAATTAATCATATGACTATTGGTATAGTCTAACACGGTCAACATACATAGATAACTTTCCTGCATGTGACTAAATTTTCCATTGTATAGTATAGTTTGCTAGAACGCAAACGACTCTGGTTATCGGAGTAACCGTGGTATAATTGCAAAAACATTGTTATTGCAACGAAGGTACGCCTGAGTGTAAATCGTAAATTTACCAGAAAACATAATAATGAAGCAGTTCAAAGATCAGAGAAGGTGAATGACATGATGACATCATACCATAAATACGTTTTCTCACAAGAGTTGTGTGTAAACACTTGTCTTAGTACCACCTCATCGTAGGTACTTCCAAGGACATGCACTTTTTCGATTTGAGTCGAGCATTCAGAATAAGCATATGAACGCACACTTCTGTTTAGATCAAATGTCGCCACACCTCAAGAATCTGGTGGTGTGATCTGTAAGCAACGAGCAGAAGCCGTAAAGGAAGAATGCAATACAGAGCTGATATGACAAAGTTTCTTTGATATTTACTGAAAAATCCCCGTTAATTACCGTTGAGGTCCTTTTGATCTTGTGGAAAACAATTTTCTCTCTTAGACATCAATATGTTTCCAAACAAGAATCACTACAAAGAAATTAATTATGCATGCCTTGCTGGTGAACACATACAACGGGACATACAAATAATAAACTGGAAACAATACAACTTTAATCAATGATTTTGTAATGTAAAAGGATACCATTAAAATTGAACATTCTCTCATCAGTATCATGTATCCCATGGCCCAAGCCCAGCGGCCTCACATGGCTTGGCTGGTGGGCACGCATGCATGCGGGCGCACATGATTTTCTTTTGTTGGGTGGGCACGCATGATGGCGGTTGTACATGCTTTCCTTTTAATAATCTTTTCATAATTATATATAGTCGGATTTTTATTTGTTATTATAAAGTTAAGGAGTTCCAGTTCGGAATTGAACCACGTACTTGCGACTAATAAACGGGCTAGGGAGCCGATCAAATCATCCACTCCATGCTAGCGAGTAGCGAGGCGTTCCGCTAAGTTTTCTCTCCCCCTAGGCGATCCTCCTCTCTCCCTACTCGTTTTGCCACAGTGCCTGCCTGTCTGGGGCCTCTCCTATGCGGGCTCTCGGTGGCTGAGCTTCCTTTTTTTCTTTCCTCTTTTCTCGTCGCTCGTTACCTGGTGGTCGGCCGGCGAGTTGGGCCCCCCTGGAACGTCGATAGGGACTGGAGATCAAGCGGGGGAACTGTGTTGCTGGAGGTGCCTTCACCCCTCTGTTTGTCCTTCCACTCAGGCGGTGCTTGAGCGTGTAGGGATTGCGGAGCTGGTTGGAAGCGGTGGTGGGGTTTCCTGCGCCCTCTACCCCCCACCTCGCACTTGTCAGGGCCCTCTTGTTCCTGGTGGTGGTTCCGTTAGGGTTTTGGCTCCCTTCCTGGAAGCTACCTAGGTGGTGCACACTACCTGTTCGACGGTTTTTCTGTGTGTATTTTTCTTTCTTGTTGCTTTGCTTCATTTCTTGTTGCATCGTTGTGTGTAGGCATGTGTGTTGTTGTGGTTCACCTTTGTGTTGTTTTTCTTGGTTGTGTTGTATGGAAGCAAGTGTGAAGGTGATTCCTTCTTCGGTCACTGATTTGGAGCATATACTTTATATCAGATATAATCTCAAGTTGAAGGAATCTCTCATAAAAAGCTATTTGAAGAGAGATCAATACATCATTTTACTTATCACGTTCCAATATGAGTTTCTGGTTATTGTATCTGCTCTTTACCTTTTTGTGTTCGGTTGGTGTATCTACCTTTACATGTAGATGCCGTATGGCTTTAATGTAATAAATGTGATGTCTTTCAAAAAAAAATAAATGGGCTAGGGTTATCCGTTGAGCCGATTGAAGTTGAGTGTACATGTCGTTTTAAACTTAACAAATGTGTGTATAGGTTCAATTTTAGTTGGGATACTGGTGCGTTTTGCAGGTGCAGGTCATTAGTTTCCCATTCTAAACAACTGGAACAAAACAAAATCTAAACCTACATTAAAAATTGTAGGTTGTCCCACGAGTGTCATATATCATGTATTTAATAAATAGGCTGTAAATGATGATGTTGTAACGGTACAAGAAATAAACAATAACACAAGTGGTTTTATTAAAGAACAAACAACTGTTATACGTTGTTGACATCAACTCTATTTTTTTATTTTTCCAAAAGCGTATTATAAAAGATATGAAATAATATTCAGTCATCAACCCTTTAAAACCTATGCAGCTCCACAAGGAGCGGACCTAGTATTTTCATGAGAACGAAAACTCTCCTGTCAGTCGGAATGAAATACAAGAATAAAAGAAAACAAATAAAAATAGAATCCGTATCATTATAATAGACTCCACGATGATCTTTTCAGGCAATACAATCATAAACGCATATACGACCAAAAAGTGTTGCACCACCGCCCATCAACTTAGAACACATAATCGCCACCCGTCATTGGCTAATGTTTGGCTGGGTCTGAAGGTCGTTGTCTCTTTTTTTATCATTACACTTTCTTGCATCAATAATTTAAGTTAGTATAAGATTAGTTCAATTTATTTCAATATAAATAATTTAGTTAAATAGGTCGCGGACGGGTGGCCGAGGGTCACCCACAAAACATACACACTAAATGGGTGGATAGTGATTTGGATAGTTTCTATCCTCGTATGTTTCATCACCAAATTCAACTTAATTAAATGTGTCAACTTGTAACTGTCTACAGATTTTAACCCAATTTGATAAGTCTATGCACTCTTCTTGACCACGTGAACATGCTTTCTTTTGCCCTCCACATACAAACTAGGGATGGCCACATCATAGATTTATGTAATGTTTGACTAAAAATTTCTTTTACAACACTAATAGACATCATGCTTGTTACAATAAGACTGGATATAGTCTTAGATATAATTAACCATATGTCAAATAGTAGAGGTGTTGACCTGAAAAATTATCATATCATTTCAACAAAGTAACTATGTTATTCGATATTACCCTTGCAATAACTAGGTGAATCACTACCAGAAAACACTCTACTAGACAAGGCTAAGGTCCTTGGAAGTGTCTTTCAATACTTAGTCAATAGGTTATTCCATGTGTCAAGCTTTAGTCATTTTTAAGGATATGCTTGGTCGGAAATGTCACCCAACTAAAAATCCTAGTGTTAAAATGTCGGGGTCCTTGTCTATAGACATAATTTCACATCCCTAATAAAAAACCCAAAACAACCCTTAGTCAATAAATATGGAAGTGCTTTCCCTTTTATTATCAATTTTTATTTTATAAACAATCATTTTTATAATAATTTTACGTATATTCACACACAATAACAAAATACATGAAATAAAATATGTTATCACAATAATGTCAAAAAATCAAAAAAAGTACTTTGAATTGGAAATTACTATAGCTCAAAATATGACACCTAAGAACAATGTTTTATAATAAATAAGTGATCATCTAAAGGGAGGGAATGAACCTTTTCCCTTTATTGATTACAAAGGTGCAACAACAAAAAAAGCAAGTCTTTTTATAAATTTGCATCCAAAGATTTAAATAGGATTTAATCTTTGTCAAACACCTTTAGTATAAAAATATTTTTTTTACGAAGGAAACAAAAAGATGTATAATTTAACAACCTCGCCTCCCGGTAACCCCTAATTAAGGGAGACCAAGAGGTCAGAGTCGTTATCCCAATTAACAGGATCAAAGGTTTGACAAATAATCAGTAGTAATTATAAAATTCTACCAAACTATATTGAAAGATGGTATAAAATAAAACATTGCATATCTTTTAAAACTTTGGATATCTATTGTGACGACAAACACCAAACATTGGGTAATGATTAATGCGGAAGAAAATATTAGCAGCAGATTATTGAAAATCACTAAAAATTAAAGCCATTTATAAAGAGACCCATTTCCAGGAAACTCTTATAACAAGAACCAAAATATTATATACATTATGGTCCACAACGTACATACCATGTACCTTCTCTTCTCGAGGATTATATACAACAATTGTTTTGTTAAATCTATACATAAGCAACAAAAGACCTCGAGGCGTTCAATGCCAAAATATCAGATCGATCATAAAAGCACTAATTATAGACTCCAAGGACCTGAGGGTACAAAGACGACTCATAGGACTCATATCTACAAGACACGACAATCAATATCTCCACCTGAGATGTTACTGCTATCCCTGATGTTGTTGTCCTTCCCCTGTTGTAGGGTTTCTACCTCCTCATCCTCATCCACCTAAAAAGGTTGGATCCCACAGGAGTGAGACAATTGAAATTGTCCCAGCGAGAGATATAACTCTCCATCAGAAATATTATTATTGCAGGTAAATAGTAATAAACTGAACAGAGTAATCTCTATTGAATAGCAGGATCAAATCATTATTAAGCGTAATAGAGCAATATGATATATTCATTTTAATATGGAATATGAAGAACATGTATGATATTTATCCACTTCAGGATACAATAAGCAATGTGACATTAACCAATAGTTTTCATAATTCGTCCTTAAGCAAATATGCTACACGACTGAATTACATTTTATAATCATTCTTATGCCCTGAGAAAGTGAGCCGTACCACTCGAATCCAATCTTCATTTGTGAAACCCAAAGCCGGTGCCATACAAGATCAAAGGAAGAGTCGGACTCCTCGATCTCATCTGTCTCGGTCAGTACGAGACCACAAGTAGGACCGCAATTTCTTGCTTAAGTGACCTCAGTCACAGGGTTAGCTCTCATAGGCTACCCATCCTCTAGCCCACCTTGGTACAGGTCCTGACGCTAGTAAATCTGAGCCACGAGCCAGTTCATTGTGCTCTCTGAGCCATGAACGCATTCATCTCCATCACACTGAGCCATGGGCCTTATCACCATGCTCTTAAACACAACTTGATTCTACAACTGAAGTTGCACTCTAATCCTCCTATTTTTGTCTAGGAGTAACCCCACATATTAAACAATATACGCTCCGGATTAACCAACAGGAGAATCTGTTTCACCATCACCAGCTATTGACGATGATGGATCTATGGCCAGGGCTCTACATGATAATATTCCACTTGATTATTTAGGTACATTACCATATTCTTTTAGCATCAGTCAAGTTATCAAACAAGAATTATTATGACAATTGCTACAAAGAAACAATCCTCCTATCAAGTACTTTTCAAAACTTTATAGAATATTGGGATCTCAATCCCTTGTCTTATTATTGGGAATTCATATCCCTCAACAACACCATCATCATGTTTACTGGATCTGGGTATTCAAACCCTTAGTTCATCACTGAACATGGTTACCACTATCAGGTAACTATTACCTCCAGGTCATCTGACTAAGGTATTCATGATACTTGTTACACAAGCATTTCACATAGTTCACCAGGCATAATCAACTTCTTGCCACCTCTCACTAGGCAACAATTAAAATAATGGCTCACAAGGCCCATTATCATCATGACTCATACCTTGTTATGCTCATCATCTCATAAATCCTGCATGGTTAGTATACTTGATAACAACCATATCAATTACATATCAACATTATGAAATACAAAGATAACATCACTATTCCCTCATTAGAGTTAGGGTTTCTCATCTTTATCAATTAGGGTTTCACATAACATCACCCTATATTAGGGTTTCACATAACATCACCATGTATTAGGGTTTCACATAGCATCACCCTGTATTAGGGTTTCACATAACATCACCCTGTATTAGGGTTTCACATAACATCACCCTGTATTAGGGTTTCACATTCCATTTCCTAAAATTAGGGTTTCTCAATCCCATAACCCAAAATTAGGGTTAGGGATTTCCCATTTCATTTCAATTAGGATTTCTCAACCCATTACCCAAAATTAGGGTTAGGGTTTCCATTATCCATTAATTAGGGTTTTATGATTATCTCATTAATCCAAACCCTAAGTCAGTGCTTCCACATGTCTTGGAGAATATAGCATTATTTAAGTATTAAATCATACTTACCATTATTCCATATACTTAGGAACACACAACATCATCATCATACCTTATTAGGTTGACTTAACCTCTCACTAAGTACATACACCTATGCTTATCATAGTATATTGCATTTATCACTTTCATAGGCATCAAGTGATAATCACTCTCATTATACTAATCACCTAAGTACTTTAGAGGTACTTCCATTGAAATCAACCTTGAGATAATTTTTAACCACTTATGGGGATTATTAGTACTTACATGGTTTAAACCAATTAGACCTTTAAACGGTCTTGGACCAATTGACCCTTCAAACGGTCTTGGACCAAACCTCCAAATAGTTTAAGACCGTTAGACCATCAAACGGTCTTGGTCTAAAACTCCAAACGGTTTGAGACCGTTTAGTCCTTAAACGGTCTTTCCCGAAATCCTTTAAATGGTTTTGAAGACCGTTAGACCTTAAACGGTCTTGATCTCAACATCCTTAAACGGTCTGAAGGCCGTTAGACCTTAAACGGTCTTGAGGTCACTTGACCTTTAAATGGTCTTGACCTCTTTAATCTTAAAACGGTCTTGAGATCACTTGTCCTTCAAACGGTCTTGAGGTCACTTGACCTTCAAATGGTCTTGAGGTCACTTGACCTTCAAATGGTCTTGAACCAAACCTCCAAACGTTCTGAAGACCGTTAGACCCTCAAACGATCTTGGTCTAAAACCTCAAACAGTTTGAGATCGTTAGACCATCAAATGGTCTTGACCTCTTGCTCACCAAATGGTTTGATGACCATTATACCTTAAACGGTCTTGGCCCAATTCTTCAATCAGTTTTGGAACCGTATGAACTTATTCGGTTTTGAAACCGTTTGACCTTTGAACAGTTTGAAACCGTTTAATCTAATCAATTTTTGAAAACATTTAACCCTAAATGGTTTGAGACCATTTGGTCCTCAAACGGTTTGAGACCGATTGGTCCTCAAATGGTTTGGGACCGTTTCATTAAATCAGAATTGAAACTTATTGAACCCAAATTAGGGTTTTAACATCAATCGATCTAGGGTTTTGAAACCAATTGAGCTAGGGTTCTGAAATCAATTGAGTTTGATTATTTGAAGTTATTAGATCATGAGACCAAATGATCCTTGAATCCTTTGAAACTGTTTTGTTTTCTAATGGTTTGAAACCGTTTGACCTATATCAATTTTGAAACTGATTGGTCACCAAACGGTTTGAGACCGTTTGGTCTCTAACGGTTTGAAATCGTTTGACCAACACAATGAAAATTTTGCTCCTGATTTTCTTGAGGTGTGTGCTAAGATGATGTCATCATCATCAAGCTTCAGACCTCCAAATACTATTGTAATATATATGAAAATTCATCAATTGTTCAAGAAGAAAACAAAAGAGAAACATATGATAAGGAATTGAAATCAATAATAACATTGATGGGTACAAGTTATATAACCCACCTTAAAAGTAGCTTAAAAGCTTCAAGCTTCAAATATCTAATGGTGAGAGAAGCTCTTTCAACTATCCAAGGCTCGTTTCCAACTCTTTGGATGCAAAGGATAGCCAAGGTTGAGCATTGGATGGAAAAGAGAAGAAAATCAATGTTGAAATCTGATTTCAACCATCAATTCAAGGTTGAAGATGATCATGGAGCTTACCTTTAGATTGGGGAACGTTTTCCTCCTTCTCCTAAGCTCCTTGGTTTTCAGAAAAAGCAAGGGAAGAAAGTGGTTTGCAAAATAGCCTTTCAAGTAAAGAGAAAATGGAGTATATGTTATTGATTTTTTAGGAGAGAGAAAGTAGGGGAAAATCATCCACTTTCTTGCCACATGCCCCCTGCCTTCCTTGCCTCCGAAGACAACTTTCTTTTCCCTCAAAATCCTTTCGTTTATCCTTGAATTAAAAGCAATCCACTTAAGCACCTTAATTAATATAATACTATTATCCATTGTTAGTGGACATTACTTTTTAATTAACAAATGTGAGTGGATTTCTTCACCTACTTAGGATATTTTGGTGCAACTCAAGGCATTTGAACGTACTTGGACTATAGGATTTCACCCACATCCTTTTTAGGTGATGAAAACTTCAATTAATATATTTATTTTTGCTACAAAATAAATTAAGGTTTCAATTATACTTAAATCTTGATTATTTTATTATCAAGATTATCTCTCCTCAAAAGTAGCTCAAACAAGACGCCCCTTTCTTTTTATTTTATCTAAATGATACCAAAAAATAGTAGGGACATTCTTGTAGTGGTATTTTACATATTCAACCCTAGGTTTTGGGTAAATTGCAAATTTTACCAAAGTTAGCATTCCATGCACAAACATTACTCAAACAAGCTCACTTTTGGAACTTAGGCTTGTGAAAGCCATACCTCAGCATCATTCTCATTCTTATGATGCTATAACATTTCAGGAACATTCATCATGTAACATTTGCAAAGTAACCCCTTAAATTGGGTAAATTGCACTTTAGTCCAAAATAGGTAAAATATTGTTTCAACATTATTCAAATAGGACCAAAATTGAAACATAAGCTCTCCTTTAGTCTTAATTACTTTTCCAAAGATAAAAACAAGAGTCTAAATAATTTACTTAAGCAAAAATTCTAGGGTTAAGCCTTAACCCAAGTCAGAGATGTTATAATTATCCACCCCTAACAGGGATTTCGTCCCCGAAATCATCAAGAGAAAAGAGAAGGGTACTTCCTCCTCATTTCTTCCTCCAACTCCCACGTAGCTTCTTCAACACCACGATGATTCCAAAGAACTTTCACAAGAGTTATGTCTTTCTTTTTCAACTTTTTGATTCTCCTATCAAGAATCAACACTGGTCCCTCTACATAAGATATATCTTCATTTAATTCTACCTCCACAGGTTGTAAAACTAGCTCCGTATCAAGGTGACACTTTCTCAGCATGGATATATGGAATACTGGATGCAATATGTGTAGTGTAGGTGGAAACTCCAACTTATTGGCTACCTTTCCAATCCGTTTAATGATTGGATAAGGTCCCATAAATCTAGGAGCTAACTTACCCTTCTTGCCAAATCTAAGAACACCTTTCCAAGGTGAGACTTTGAGATATACTTTGTCTCCAACTTGGAATTCTAAAGATCTCCGTCATTTATCAGCGTATGACTTCTATCTATCATGTGCAACCTTTAACTGTTGTTGTATGATTTTAATCTTTTTAGTTGTCTAGCTTATTTTAGTTCGACCTTGACTTCGACCTGGGCGCCCCTCGGTTGATTTTTATTTCTATCGAGAGGCAATTTCTGCAAATTTCTAGTTTAAGCATTCACAATGATCCACTTGGTTGAATATTTGAAACATAGCTTACAGAGTATCATAAAAAAATATTCATGTTTAACAAGGATGATATCATTTTCCATAAGCTAAGCACATGATAATCATTTAACTAATATGTCAAGATGCATTTGTGACATAGATATTTACCTTAATGCAAAAATAGCATTTTTAATGATAACATTATCTTTATGTGTAATGAGATGAATCACTATGATCATTTTGAAAATAATATCCATTCATGGTTTATATACATATAGATCAAAGATTATTTTAGGCAAACCTAGTAAAGGATGAAACACAATGATCATGGTGAAACATTAAATGCATATCCATAATTACAGTGATCATTTAAAGGCAAATTTCAAGACACCTGATTTCTATATAGATAAACCAAGGAATACTTAGGATAAACCATGTGGATTATGATAAAATAGTAATTTCCTTTATTAAATCAACATGGTTCATAATTTTTAGTTTTAAGCCAAATCATGTAGGAGATGAACCAAGATAATCTCATGAGAAGCAAATCAATCTTTTCTTCTTAGATACAATTTAATCATGAAAAGTATAAAGTTTTGATGCTCATATGTTCTTCCTTTTAATTATTATCATTCAAATATGCAGTATATAAAGTTCATTACATACTTAAGTTAATTGTAATTGAGGTATCTTTGTTTTTAATGAATAATTTTGTTAGAGTTTCCCTCGGTCGACAAATTTCTCGACCGAGTGAGGTTCGGTCAAAATATTTGTCAACTGGTCGTTTATCAGGTTTTTGCAGGTTTAAGACAGTAACTCTGTCGGTCGACTAATTTCTCAACTGACATTGTCTCGGTCGACAACTTTCTCGATCGAGATTGTTTCTGTACTATTTTTAGTAGTTGTTTTAAATTAAAAACATAGATCAGTTTACAGAATTATGCAAGTTAATGCTCAGTTAAGTTGAGATAAGACATTTGATTATCAAAGTAACATTTTAGGTCAAATATCAACTAATCATATTCAAATCTCTAGGTTTTGGGAACTCAAACTAGATCAACATCCTTTTTCCTGTATGGGCAAGAAAACAAATAATGTCCAAGACGTAAACAATAATGACAACAAATGAAATAAATTTCATTTCTCTTTGAGTTGTTCTTGGGTACATACATGGTCTTGGGTGCTTGTGTTCTTCTAGGTTTGATTTGATATTATTTCTCTTTTGGAACATATCCTAAACCTTTCCTTCCATTATAACTACAAGATTTTTCAGAATCTTATCAAGAACATCATTGTTTCTCAAGCTATTAATTTCTCTTTGTAACTTGGCAATCTCAACCATTTTCTTTTTGATATCTAACTTTGCTTGTAGATCAGATGATAAAGTATCTCTTTCTTTAACAATAGCATCATAATCTATATGAGTACATAGGATAGGTTGAGTCTGAAAATTATTTAGTTTTGCAAGCTATTCAACCTTTTCTTGAAAAAGAAGATCATAGTTTGTTTCTAAAGTAAGCAACTTTATATTTTAATCATTTAAAGATGATTTCAAAGTAAGGTTTTCAGAAATAATTTTGTCCTTTTCAAAAGAAAGATTATTTAATTTAGCATATAAATCCTCATTGGTTTTTGTAACTCTTTTTAGTTTCTTTTTACAATCAATATATTTATCATGCAATTCACTAATGCTAGCAACTAACTCTTCTTTAGATAAATCAAAAATACTTACCTCTTCTTCTTCTTCATTTGTTCTAGCAATAAGACACTCTATTTCTTCTTTTCCATCTTCACTATCATCACTTGCATTATCCCATGCAACTTTGTATGCTCTTTCTTTCTTCTTGTGAGATGATTTCTTCCCCTTCTTAAGTTTGGGACAATCACCTTTTAAGTGTCCCTTTTTGCCACATTCAAAGCACCTGGAGGAAGAAATACTAGGAATTTTGTTAGTTTTAAAACTTCTATACTTCTTACCATTTACAATGAGTGTTTCTTCTTCACTATCTTCTTCACTTGTGTCATGACTATTCTTGGTTGATGTTTTGAATGCAATGTCCTTTCTTTTCTCCTTTTTGTGTTCAACCACCAATCTTTTTTCTTATTCAAGGGTAGCTTCATGAGCCTCCAAGTTACCAATGTGTTGTTCCATCCTTAATGTAGTGAGATCATTGGCTTCTTCAATGGCAGTCACCTTGGGTTTCTACTTTGGAGTTAATTACCTAAGAATCTTTGATACGTGATCTTCTTCACTAATGGCTTTACCTAATGCATTCAACCCATTAACAAGAGAAGAAAACTTTGCATACATTTCACTAATAGACTCATATGGTTCCATATGAAACTATTCAAACTTTTGTTTAAGCTTACCAATTTTAGAATTCTTTACTTGAATAGTTCTTTCATAAGTAATAGAGAGTCTATGCCATATTTCATATGCAGTTTCACAATTTGATATTCTATTGAACTCACCTATAGAAATTGAACAATAAAGAATACTTACAACCTTTGCATTCAATTGGGCTAGCTTTACCATATTACCATCCCATGTAGCATACTCTATTTGAGGAAGAGTATAAGCATTTAAAACCATTCTCCATAAATCCCATCTTATCCCTTGAAAGTAGAATTGCATCCTCCTCTTACAATAGGTGTAGTTGGTGCCATCAAATGGTGGAGGTCGAGCCACAAGTGTTTCTTCCGTGTTGAGGTTGTTTAGTAGCACATCACCCATTTTCTTGAAGATTTGTTAGAGTTCCTTGAAGCCTACTCTGATACCAATTGAAAAAACACTAGGGGGGGGTGAATAGGGTTTTATAATAATTTTAAAATTAATTCAACTAAACAAACAATCATAAGAAGGAGACATGGCGTTTAGAGTGGTTCCACCCTTAGCAAATACTAAGGGAGTCAATCCACTACCCAATTGTTTCCAATTGGGATTTTGAAATTATTTGAATTTTATTACCTCGCAAGGATGTTACATAAAATTACAAATACATTCCAACCCTTTGGAAAACCTTCACCCCGAAGTCGTCTCACCAACCTTGAAACAACCTTCACTTGAAGTAACTTCAACCTCCCCTTGAAGTAGCCTTCCTCCTTGAAGTAGCTTCCCGTTGAGACCTTCTAGAAGTAGTCCAAAGTCACGCCGAGCTACCTTCACCACCTGAAGAAGCTCCAACAACCTCCTTTTCGCAGCCTCCAACCTAGGAGTAGCAAAGGAGAACAAAATATAATAGAAGGAACAAGATTGGAAGAAAGAAAGAACATAATCAATTGAGTACAGTTCTTTGATCCTATATCAAGTGTTTGATCTCCTAACCAAAGTGGATGGGCGTGGATGTATAGTGTATAGGAGATATCAACCTATAGGACACTAATGTAGAGCTCAAGGAAAATAGATTGCAAATGTAGCTCAACTTGTTTGCTCATAAGGATTGAATCTCAAGTGTAATTGTGTATGCAAGTTGTTCTTTGAGGTGTCCTATGGCGGTCCTATTTATAGGAGTGGTTTTCTAATGCTTGGGGACGTTCTAGACACCTTCTAGGGTGTTCTTAGTGCTCATCTAGCCGCTAAGTGTCCACTAATTGCATTTGTAACGGCTAGTTAATTAATCCTAAAAAGTGCAGACATAAAACTTCTCGGTCGAGAAGTTTGTCGACCGAGTGTCTCACGGTCGAGGAATTTGTCGACCGAGGGTAAGTTTGGGGAAATTGTATTGCAACGTTCAACTCAACTCCCAACCACTTTTTCTAACTCAGTCTAACGGCTAGGAGAGTCTATTCTCGGTCGAGAATTTTGTCGACTGGGAGTGTCTCAGTCGAAGTATTTGTCGACCGAGAATATCACTAATTCAATGTATTCATTTACTAAGTGTGTGTATCAATGTGCAATTGTGATACTATCTTAGTGGATGACCTATCTAAGTGTTGTGAGTGGATACAATTGATTTACATGATATCTAAGTACTTGTACATTATAAACTTGTACAACTTTTTACATTGATTACAATCATGAAAATGAAGCAATTTTAGCAATTTGATCTTCCAAGTCTTCGCTATCCACCACCTTATATGCTTGTCCCTGAAACACTCAAATAGGAAGTTAAAACCACAAGAAAGAAATGTTTGTCATCATAAAAACAAAGGGATTTATAAAAATGTCCAATATAGCCAATAGGATGCTCAATGTGTTGTATGGATTTATCTAATAGAAATAAAACTCAATTCTTAGATTCCTAACTTCTTCACCAAATTTAGGGTACAATATATCAATCTTCTTCCATAGTGGGGAATCAGATGCATATCGTAGGATCCCATCATTATTTTTCTTTATTTCTCCATGCCACCTTAAATTAACTGCATCCATGATATTGGAAAACATGCGTTGAAACCATGCTATTATATGTAGATACCACATCTCCTTGGTAGGAGAGCCAGTTTTGGACTTTCCCATAGTCATCATTTTACAACTTGACGCCCAACATTTTGATCAATCTTTGATATCGCCATAGTCCTTTTGAAATAATACAGTCATTTGAGCATGCATGTATCTTCTTAGCCTTCATTCCTATTGGGCATAACATTTTCTTCAATTCGTATGTTGAGATTGGAAGATCTTTGTCTTTAGGAAGAATTTCTTTCAACAAAGACAACAATGATGTGAAGTTTCTGTCACTCCATTTATTGTTAGACTTCATAGTATACACTCTCAACACAACACTCAACTTTGTAAATGTAGTACAACCTATGTATAACGCTCTCTCGGTTCACATCAACCATGCCTATCAAGATTGATTCATTCTGACCTACTGTAATGTCCCAGGATTTGAGGCCTCAGTTATAATGATCTTAAAAGAATTGATGGGACTACCCATATCACCAAGGGGCATCTCCTTTTCTGGGAGCCCATCTCTAAAGTACACCATAGTTAAGTGTGCTCATCTTGGAGTAGTACTACGATGGGTAACTAGTCAAGAAGTTTATCCCGGCTTGCACGTGAGTGAGAATAAATTACACAGTTAAGGCTAGTGGTGGTCTGTGGGGTTAGTGGTCAATCCTAAAACTCAGCTAGAGCCAAGGGCAATGGGCCCGGGTGTTACAAATGGGATCAGAGACATAACTCCTCCAGTAGCTGGGACCCGCATGGGCCACTGGCATGTTGGTCTTTGAGTTGTGCGGTCCAAGCATGTTAGAAAGAGCTATCCATGGTGATGGAGCCACCCTTGCACTAGTAGCCGTGATAACCTCCCATTTTTGTGATGTTATCTTACTAGTTTTTCTAAATTTTCCATACTCTTTCTTAGATAAATTAGATATAATCCTTAACTTTCTACGTTATTATGAATCCACCATTAAACTAACTTTTATCTCCTTCTTCTTAAAGAAAAACCCAAAAAATTGCAAAAGAGGCAAACGGTCTAGAGACCGTATGAAGTCCAAATGGTCCCCAGACTAAATGAACCCAAACGGTCCAAAGATCGAATGAAGTCCAAACAGTCCCAAGACTGAATGAACTCAAACGGTCCCAAGACCGAATAAAGGCAAACGGTCTAGCGACCGAATGAAGTCCACACGGTCCCAAGACCGAATGAACTCAAATCGTCCCGAGACTGAATAAAGGTCAAACGGTCCCGAGATCGAATGAAGTCCAAATGGTCCCAAGACCGAATGGACCCAAATGGTCCCAAGACTGAATAAAGGCAAACGGTCAGGAGACCGAATGAATTCCAAATGGTCCCAAGACCGAATGAACTCAAACGGTCCCAAGACCGAATAACGACAAACAGTTTGGCAACCGAATGAAGGCAAATGGTCCCAAGACCGTATGATCCCAAACGGTCCCGAGACAGTTTGATGCCAAGCGGTCCCAAAACTGTTAAAGACCCAAATGATCCCAAGACTATTTGGGATTCCTTGAAAGCCTATAAATAGGACCTAAGGAGTCCTCATTTGGCATGAACTTCTTGGATGTCCAGAGGCTGCCCCAATCACTCTAGAGCTGTTCCACCTTCATCCTTCGCCCAAAGGCTACCGGTTCAAGATCCATACTCCATCTTCAAGCTACTTTGTCTCTCATCAACATAAGAAGGTGGGAAGTGGAGGATTCTTCATCAAGACAACCACACAATGTGAAGATAGTCACTCTCTCCTCCAAGGGATCGACCTTCCTCCCTCCTACGTGGAGATGATGCTTTCTCTCACTCCTCCTGCCTCCTTCTTTGTTCTTGCCATGAGAGAGTAGTATCATACACTAGGGTGTGGGGAGTAGCCCCGCTACCCATGTTTTCATTTCATACATTGTAATTCTTGAGTTTGCAATAGAAAAACACTATATTTCTAGTTCAACATCAATCATTTAATGAATGCTAGTTGCTTGATCACCAACTTGTGTTATCTATTATCTGTTAGTACAATTTGTCTATGTTTGTACTTCTAGATTCAAGTATCGACGATTTGTTGGTTCCAGATTGTATGTAGTCACCATACATTTGGTTCAGTATCTAGGAGTGTTTCTCAAGGAGTGGAGTAAACTCACCTCCATTATTGTACTTTCATACTATGGAATGGAATCAGTCGACATATGAAAATACAACCTTGACAGGATGAGGAACACACTTTGTGAGGGGACTGATGCAAAGTAAGTGACCATTCGTCTGGGGATGTTTGGCATTGCAACACTTCCACGTTTCTCGTAGTTAGTTATCCGAATGGAAGCTAAGTCTACAAAGATACTAATTGTTTAGACTCTTTTCTTTGCAAGCCAAGTTATTGTGATGTATGTCTTGATCCATGCGTAGTGGTGGTGAAACC
Organism: Alisma plantago-aquatica; assembly: GCA_963693085.1. NCBI lineage: Eukaryota > Viridiplantae > Streptophyta > Magnoliopsida > Alismatales > Alismataceae > Alisma > Alisma plantago-aquatica. The sequence goes on from OY856410.1 coordinate 172,010,540, forward strand.
CGATCACATCCTAGTGGTTTCTAAATATTGTTTGCAACCTTAAGTTTACTTTCTTATTATTTTATTTCTCCGCACATTAGCTTAGCCATCAAATCAAATCTTTGATCTGAATATCAACTTTTAAGTGGATAAGTAAGATTATAACATTTCCCATCTTGTTAAACTCTTAACAAGACCGTTGTCTCATGGATTCGACCCTTAACTATACTACGATAAGACTTCCACGTATCTTAGCATATGTGGGTGGAGATCTTATTATAGCATATGCAAGGCTAAACTTAGAGATTAACTATCACTAGGATTTTTAGTGGTACACACAACTCCACGTAAGTGGAGGCTCCATCAAAAATTGGCGTCGTTGCCGGGGACAACAAAACGTTTTAATTTTATTTGTTACCTTATTAGTTGATTAGGATTTACACTTTTCTTTAACTGTAATCCATATCATCTTGATTTCATCATTTCTCCACAATTTCTAAAGTGTGTTTCTTCTTCTACTCAGGTAGAACATGTGTATGCAACCTTTGCATAACATCGGATTCTTCCCTGAACTAGAGTATGACTCTGAGGTAGAACGAAGCTTCCACCGACACATCCGACTCAACCGCCAACAAGCCAGAAAAATGGTTGACGAACAGTGCCAAGCCACTCTGGTTATGGAAAGAGTCAATGCGGCCTTAACAGCTCAAAGAGCACAACTTATTGCTAACATACGTGCTCAGATTCAAGCTAAGGTCCAAGCTGAAGAACATGCCCGCATTCAAGCTGAGAATGAAGCAGCTACTGCCGCTGCTCAGATGGTTTTGCAAAAACAAGCAACTTCGAGATTATGCCGTTCCTAAGAACTTCGAAGATAATTACCCAGTTAGACCTCCGCTCATCAATGTTCCTAACTTTGATATCCACACATAATGGATCCTGATTATGCAAGGTATTTTGTTTTTTGGAGGTGTTGGGGATGACTGCATGGACTACCTAAAGCGATTCGAGTCTCTTTTTCGGCTAGTACCATAGGTCGGAGTTCCTTTTGATGCAATCATGCTACACCTATTTCACTTCACTTTGTCTGGAAGGGCATTGAGCTGGTATAACGCACTAGATGGGGAGCCAGTCACCACCTGGGCTCCTTTGGAAGAAAAGTTTCTAGAAAAGTTCTTTCCGCCTTCCTTGACTTATGAGATTAGGGGACAAATTAATCACTTCTCTCAACTCCCTGGGGAATCATTGGTAGAATTATGGGAGAGATTCACGGAACTTTTAAGGAAATGTATGCACCATGGAATCTCTCAAAACCAGCTGATAGAGACATTTTACAGAGGAGTAAGTGATAATATTAAGAAATTTTTGGATTCCTCATCTAGGGGGAATTCATGTGAAAGAATTACAAAGATGCCTGGAGGATTGTTACACTTGGGGCCAAGAACCAATCTAATTGGGGAAGGTCATCCACTGGGGGAATTCTAAAAGTTTGTAAGGCTGAAGAATCAATGGAAATGAAAGCCATCGCAGAAGCCCTAAAAACTATCACTCACAAGCAACAAGTTCTTGAAATGACACTTGGAGAAAAGAAGAATCCCCAACAGGTCAAGGCAGCTACCGTGACTTGCGAGGCATTTCATGCATCCGATCATCCCACATTATCATGTGGTCTCCTATACAATGTGAAGATGGACATGTAGACACCGCAGCCACAATACGAACCAATCATCGAACAGCCTGAGGATCTATCACTAGAACAAGTAAACTCCATCCATACTATACCAGGACAAGCTTATTATAACCCAAATCAATTGAGAAACCATCCTGGGTTTCAATATGGGAATCCTATGGGGACTGCCAACCCGCAGCACCAGGCCCAAGGAGGAGCTTTTAATAGATCGCCACCGGGTTTCTAGAACAATTATAATCGAAACCAGGGAAACTTTCGAGGAGGATTGCAAGGATTCACACAACTAAGAAATCCTTCTGCATATTATCAATATACTCACCCACTATTTGCACCCGCAATTGCAGCAACCCCAACTGCAACAACCACAAGTTCAACAACCCCAACTATCCACCATGCCTCAGCAGTAGCAACCACAACAGTATCAACAACATCCACAAAAGAATAATCTGCCTCCACCGACAGATGAACTGTTATTGATTAGACAAATGCTGCAATCGCAACAAACCATGCTTGCAACCAGCAAGCCCAACAAAAAGATGTTGAAACTCAATTAGCACAAATCGCAGCTCAACTAAAACCTCCGGTAGGCACTTTTGCTGGTCAACCAGAGATAAACCCAAGACACGATCAATCCAGACAAGAGCAATTGAAAGCCATCACCACAAGGTCGGGTCATGTCCTTACTGAAGCCATGAAAATCATTCAAGAAAATGATGATATAACTGAAGTCAACCCAATTGCTTGCACAAATCAATCTGTAGAGGTTGGGAAGGAAAATGAAAGAGAGTAAGTTACCAAGTTACTAGAAGTCCCACCGTATAAGCCTAGGATACCCTACCCAGGTAGATTGAGGGAAACTAAACTAGACACTAGATTCCAGAAATTCAAGGAAGCTATGAAGAAGCTATATGTCGATATTATGTTTCTCGATGCTCTTTCCAAAATCCCAGCTTGGTCAAAATACTTGAAGACTTTACTATCAAAGAAATATATGACTGAAGAACATGAGACTGTCAAATTAGCTCAAACTGCTTTTGACATCATTCTTAATAAAATGCCAAAGAAGCAGAAGGACCCTGGCTCTTTTGTCATCCAATGTTCTATCAGAAATACCTCTTACAAGAAAGGATTATCCGATTTAGGGGCCAATATATCCATTATGCCATTTTCCATGTGTAAAAGATTAGGTTTTACTGATTTGGTACCCACAACAATGACAATTCAATTGGCTGATTCTACCAACACTACACCTTTGGGAATTATTGAAGACATCCCATTAAGAGTGGGGAAGGACTCGTATGTTCCCTGTGACTTTGTTATTATGGATATAAAATAAGACCTGAGGTATCCAATAATATTTGGCAGACCCTTCCTTGCTACAGCCAGAGCGCTAATTGATGTTGAAGCTGGCACCATTACCCTAAGACTGGGTAAGGAAGCTTTTCAATTCAGAGTCTTTGACAACTTAAAAGGCCCTATCATCCACAAAGAAGTTTTTCTTCTCGAAGCAATTGATAAAATGTCTCAGTTAAAGCAAGAACCCTATGAACCGTCTGATGATTTGGAAAATGTCTTAACAAATCCAGAAGCTGAATTCTCAACTGACGAACTAGTTCAGTAATGTCTGGAATACCTTGAACAAGCCGAAGAAACCTCCGATGCTACCTTTGATGAGTTGAAATCTGTTACTATATTGGAAACAAAAGAAGTACCCAAGACACCTGAGATGAAAGCCCTACTAGTTGGGCTCAAGCATGCTTTCCTTGATGAAGAAAAATTATGCTCGGTCATTATCAGTTCCACTTTAATAGATGACCAAGAAGAAAGGTTTCTTATTGAATTAAGAAAGCACAAGAGAGTCATTGGATACAAGATGACTGACCTAACGGGAATAAATCCAACTCTTTTCATGCACAGATTACCCATGGGAGAAGAGTTTAAACCTTCATAGGAACACTAGAGAAAACTAAACCCCAATCTCAAAGAGGTGGTTCGCCTTGAGGTTCTTAAACTCCTAAAAGCTAGTATTATTTATCCAATTTTCGATTCTCAGTGGGTTAGTCCGGTCCAAGTGGTTCCCAAAAAAGAGGGGACCACTATCATTCTGAATGATAAAAATTAGCTAGTACCCACTAGGACTGTCACAGGATGGAGGATGTGTATCGATTACAGAAAACTAAACAAAGCAACAAGGAAAGACCACTTCCCTCTACCTTTCCTTGACGAAGTCCTTGAATGCTTGGCCCACCAAAAGTTTTTCTACTACGTCAATGGTTATTCCAGGTTCTGTCAAATTCCAATACACACAGAAGACCAAGAAAAAACAACCTTTACTTGTCCCTTTGGAATCTACGCTTTCATAAGGATGCCTTTTGGGCTGTGTAACGCACCCACAACTTTCCAAAGGTGTATGTCAGCAATTTTTGCGGGATTAACTGAGTCCATAATAAAAATATTTATGGATGACTTTTTAGTTTACAGAGACTCTTTTGACAATTGTCTACTCAACCTCAGAAAAGTTTTACAAAGATGTGAGGAAACAAACCTTATCCTGAATTGGGAAAAGTGCCACTTCATGGTGACCGAAGGTGTTGTCCTCAGACATCGAGTAAGTGAAAGAGGAATTGAAGTATACAAAGTAAAGATCGATGTCATCTTAGAGCTATCACCGCTAAAATACATAAGGGGAGTGCGAGCATTTCTAGGTCATGCTGGATTCTATCGAAGATTTATTAAAGACTTCTCAAAAATAGCAAAACCCATGACCTACTTATTGACCAAGGATGTTGATTTCAATTTTGACCATGAATGCCTACATAGTTTCAAAACCTTAAAGAATGCTCTAATCTCCACACCTATTCTGAGAGCACCTGACTGGTCACAACCATTCGAGATAATGTGTGACTCTAGAGACTATTCTATAGGAGCGGTGTTAGGGCAGAGAATAGACAAAAAGCCCTATGTGATATACTATGCATCAAAGACTCTAGATGAGGCACAAAAGAATTATACCACTACTGAAAAGGAATTATTGGCCGTCATCTACGCTTTTGAGAAATTTCATTCATATCTTATCGGATCGAAAGTCATAGTATACACAGACCACTCCGCCATCAAATACCTAATTTAGAAACAAGATGCAAAACCTAGACTCATCCGCTGGGTATTGATGCTTCAAGAATTTGACTTCGAAATAAAGGACAAGAGCGGGGTGGAAAATGTTTTCGCTGATCATCTAAGTGGCATCGAGTCTCAGGAGGATGACAATATACCTATCCAAGATTCCCTCCCCAATGACCAGCTTATGAAAGTTACCACTAGATTTCCTTGGTATGCCGATAGAGTGAACTATCTAGCTACAACAATTATCCACCCTTCCGCCACTCACCACGATAAAAAGAAATTCCTTCATGATGTTAAGCAATATTTCTGGGACAAACTATATCTTTTCCGCGTATGTGCGGATGGACTTTTCTATCGTTGTCTACCAGAAGAAGAAATTATCCCTGTTCTAGAACATTGCCATTCTGGCCCTACTGGGGGGCACATGAGTTCAAAAAAACTGCTCTCAAAGTTCTTCAATCTGGTTTCTTTTGGCCAATGATAGAAAAGGACACCCATAATTTCATTCGATCCTGCAATAAATGTCATCTTTCCGGGAGTATATCTAAAAGAAATGAAATGCCTCTTACCTTGTGGCAAGAAATTGAGCTTTTTGATGTATGGGGAATAGACTACATGGGTCCTTTCCCATCATCTTATGGATTCTCATACATACTGGTTGTTGTGTATTATGTTTCAAAGTGGGTAGAAGCTATACCCACCGTTTCTTGCGATTCCAAACCAGTTATCAAAATGTTCAAGGATATCATTTTCCCTAGATTCAGAATCCCTCGAACAATCATATCTGATGGAGGATCTCATTTCTTAGAGAGAAGTTTCGAAGCCCTCATAAGAAAATATGGAGTTAAACACAAGGTTGCCACACCTTACCATCCACAAACAAGTGGCCAAGTCGAAGTTTCAAGTAGACAACTAAAGTCCATTCTAGAAAAAATAGTCAACATACATAGCACATATTGGTCCACTAAGCTCCCTGATGCCCTTTGGGCATACCGCACTTCTTATAAAAACACCAATAGGAATGAACCTATTTCATTTGGTATATGGGAAGTCATGTCATCTTCCAGTTGAACTGGAAAACAAAGCTTGGTGGGCCATCAAACAATTGAATTTCAATTTTAAAAGTGTGGGTGAGTATAAACAACTGTAATTACAAGAACTTGAGGAACTACGAATGACCGCCTACCAAAGCTCTAGGATCTACAAAAAAGAAACTAAGATGTGGCACGATGGACATATAAAAAGGAAAGAAATCATCGTCGGAGATAAAGTCCTTCTTTTCAACTCTAGACTTAAGATGTTCCCCAGAAAACTTCGCACAAAGTGGTCTGGGCCATTCACCATCAAGCACATCTACCTGACTGGAGCAATCATCATTATTGACGACAATGGAGGGGAGAGAACTATAAATGGCCACAGATTGAAGAAATATTATACCCCAGCTGACAAAATTCCAAGACAAACTATCGAGATTCATGATCCTGCCACATCAATCTAACCAAGTCAAAACTTCGTCGAGCCAGCGATGTAAAACCTAGGCACTACTTGGGAGGCAACCCAAGAACTGAGTATCACCTTTTATTTTATTTATTTTTGACAATTTTCTATTTTCTTAAACCTTTCTCCTTTATCCAGAATATATAAAAATTTACTCAACATCCAAAACAAACATAAAAATATAAAAACCAAAAAACTTTTTCTATCCTAACAGTTTTAAAACCGTGTGGATCCATACGGTCTCGAAAATCATTTGGGCTCCATACGGTCTCAAAACCATTTGGATCCTTACGGTCTTAAAACCGTTTGGGCTCCATACAGTCTCGAAACTGTTAGGACTCCATATAGTCTCGAAACCGTTTGGACTCCATACAGTCTTGAAACCATTTGGACTCCATACAATCTTTAAACTGTTTGCCCTTGAGAATTTGTAACGACACACTTCCTTTTTCTATAAATATCTCTCGACCCCCTCTCTTTTTCTTTCCTTCTCTTCCTGAGATTTTACTCACGTGTGAAACCCTGTTCTATTCACTTTGACTCTCTGCTCTCGCGATCGCTGTCCTCTTCCTCTTATCTCTAGTTCATTTCAACCTGCTCCATCTGCTCCCTCGACGATACCACCACTGCGACGCACCCTTCATCTCCACCATCATTGTCTAAGCAGCAAGGTAGAATGCTGCTACCAAAACTGTCGTTCCCACTGACGCTGGCGCCGTTTCCACCGTTTCTACCATGAACGAACTTCCCTATTTCCACCACCGCTATCACCGCCATTAACGCCTTCATCGACGGCGTCGTTTTCACCATTTTTTCCATCTTTTCGTCGCTAGTCGTCCCTGCTGTTTCATCTTCCTTGTGGTTTCTTCCCAAACGGTCATGCAACCGTTTGGAGCCATACAGTCTTGAAACTGTTTGGAGCCATACGGTCTTGAAATGGTATGGAGCCAAACGGTTTTGAAACCGTTTGGATCCATAAGGTCTTGAAACCATTTGGATCCATAAGGTCTTCAAACCGTATGGATCCATATGGTCTTGAAACCGTTTGGAGCCATACGGTCTTGAAACTGTATGAAGCCAAACGGTTTTGAAACCGTTTGGAGCCATATGGTCTTGAAACCGTATGGAGCCATACGGTCTTGAAACCGTTTGGAGCCATACGGTCTTGAAACCGTTTGGAGCCATATGATCTTGAAACTGTTTGGAGCCATACGGTCTTGAAACTGTTTGGATCCAAACGGTCTTAAAACCATTTGGGAACCAAAACAGTCTTGGAAAACATGAGTTAAACCTTTTTAATATTGCAATTCTTTCAACATTTTTCTTTTATTAACATATATAATTTTCTGATTATAGAATGTCCTCACCTGCAAAACAAGACACATGATCTACTGATGCTCCCTTCTGGACAAGGGAGCAACTACTGGAGCATCGTGTAAAGTTCCAGTACATCATGGACACTTATGAAAAGACTGGAAAGGTCCCACCAAAAGTTGACCTGATTAAAGTCATGAATGAAATTGACCGAATCAACATGTGCTTAACCAAAGACCCTATTGAAGAAGTGGAGGATATTTCCTCCAGTGATGAAGGTTTGGAGTACGCACCAAACTCCGAGGATGAATCCCCAGTAATAAAGTCCAAAGGTAAAAGGAAGACTAAAGAAGCCACCAAGGGACAACCATCAAAGAAAAGGGCAAGGAAGCAAGTTCGGCCCTCTACCGCAAGGGAATAGATCTTGGCAGGACAAGATTTCCCTGCAGTTGCAAATCCCAACACCACCACAAAACCTGCACCAGCTGACCTATACATGCAAAATCTCCCAACTGGTGATAAGTTGTTGTGCCCAACAAAGTATGTCTGCTCAAACGTATTGAAGAAAATAGGGATTTATGACAGAGTTATCGCCTTGATAGACAAAGAGAATCTTTCAAAACTCTATTTTGTGGAAGAAACCTCGTATATTGAGCCCATAGTAGAGTGCTTCACATTCCTTAAAAAAGAAACCGTGGACGTAAAGGATCACTGGAAAGACAGAGGTGACCGCAGGTTGGTCACCTCACTTTTTGGAAGCAAAGTGGTCTTAACTGAAAATATGTTGAACGAGATCTTCATCGACAACCAGGATTAGCTGAAGAAGGCTAAAGCTGTAGGCCTGTACAACTCCCAATTCAACAGGATCAACTTCTGGAAATCCTTAATGGGGATTCCAACTTACGAGGCAAAAACTTGCAAGGCCTCTAACATTCATTCTGGCCTGGTGTGCACACTGCACAAGATCATTACTGGCACCCTTTTCCCCAGGATAGAGAATGGGAATTTTCTTATCTCCAATCTCTTTATCTTATGGTCCATTCTCTCAGGGAAGCTGGTCGATATAGGATGGCAACTGATTCACAAGCACGCAGCTTATGCCCTAGGGAAAGAAATCTACATGGGTGGTCATATAACATCAATCTTGAAATTTTTCAAGATGGACAGACCGCTACCCAAATGCACACTGATAAAGGGTGACATCCTTACAAATGAACAGAGTTTAAAAAACTCATACATTATAAAGGAGAAGGATGCTAAACTCCATACATTTTCTGCCCTACCGTCAAAGCATCCGGAACTTTGCTACCTCTTCCAGAACTGGCAGACTATGACAAAGATAAGCTGCTCTTCACTAAAGAAGAGCTTGCCAACCTCATAGCCTCAGTTAAAGCAAAAGAGAAGTAGGCAAAAAAAGGGCAAACTAAACATAACATCACTGCCCCAACAGCAAGGCCAAAGAAAATTTCAGTAACACAACCTTCAAAGTTGTGTATACAAAAACAACATCAATCAGAAATGCCCACATCAAAGATAAACCCAGAGGCGGAGCCACCACACAACACCGAAACACCAGAAACCTTCATCTTCGATATGGATGTTGGGCTCACCTCTACAACTACCACTACCACCTTCCACCACTCTGCCACCACACCACCACCCTCCACCATTCCACCATCCATCACTCTGCCCCCATTCTCCACAACAATGCCCACCATAATTCCCTCATCCACATCCACATCCACACCTTCACCTACATACTCTGCCTCACTCTTTTCCCCTTCGGGCACTCCATTCTCCACCTCAACACCCGATCTCACCTTCACTTCAATTTCTTTCCCCTCGTCACTTCTATTTCGTCCCTTCTCACCTGGGATGTCACCACCATTTCCATCCACCACCCCATCTACAACCACCACCCCGATATCACTAGTGACTCCATCAACAGTCACCATGCAATTCATGGGCCCATCAATAGTGTCTCTCTTACAAGGCACTACCACCCTTCCACCCCGACCCTAGCCACCTCACCCTTCCATCTCTGAGGTCCCCTTTTCTAACATCGGTGAGGAATTCAGACGACAATTTGACGCCATTTGAAACCACCTCACCGATCCTGCTAACATATTATCATCTATTTTTTCTTGTGTGAAGGAAATCGCTTCACATGTCTCTAAGATAGATGAGCAGACCAACGCCTTTCCAGGAATCATCGCAAGCATCCAACAACGACATGAAGTAGCAGCTCAGCAAGTCAACCGCATCGAGAGTCACTTACAAACCCTGCCAGAATTGGTGCTCGAGATGAAAGGCCAGCAAAAAGCGTTGGCCCAACAAGTCGACAGGGTCTCTATGCAAATTCAACCTTTTCCTGAGACCCTTTGCGAGCTTCAGTAGTAGCAAACTGCTCAAAGCATGCACTTGGACGACATCAACAACAACCTTCTACAACTCATCTGTCGTCAGAAAGAGAACTCCAACAAAGAACTTAATGACCTCCACACACAAACAATCGATCTGTCTGCATAACTCCGCTCCACCGAAGAATGATATGCGGATCTTAAATACATCCACGACGCACTGCTTGAAACCCACGAGCATGTGCAAGTGGCACTTGAAGAGCTACAAGCAATCCATCGATAGTGCAAAAAGAAGTCGATCACGAAGACAAAGTAAAAGGCAGCGGATGACGATGATGATGCCAGTGAAGATGATGATGATGACTCTGACTCCTCGACTGACTCCAACAATGACAACTCCTCCTCATACGATCAACCCGATGACCCAAACAATGTTGGGGAGGGCACAAGTCGAGGGGCAGACCCCGCAAAAACAAGACAAGATAGTGGCCACCAAGAAGAAGGAACCAAAAATCCCAAGTCCCCCAATAACAATGACAATGTCACAATGTCATTTGGGGACCAGTTCTTTAATTTCTCAGCCATGGGATCACTAGGGGAAGCTGCTAAAGAAGCCACTTTTGCTTAATTTCAGTAATGTATCATGGAAACCAGCATAAGCCCAACTACAACAACAATTCAACAATCTACAAACCTCCCCCTAGAATAGGAAGAACCAGATAGAGTGAGTCTAGACAAAGATGATAGACTCGACTCCAGTTATGACTCAGACAAAGATGAAGCTCTACCTCCATTCTTAGAAGATAGTGTGCAGACTCCACTCCCTCCACAGGACCTACCCCCGCCGCCACCTCTACCTCATCTGATGAAAGATCTAGACATGGCGACCATTTCTACACTATACGTTGACGACATCTTTATCCTTAACACTATTTTATATGATGCCAAGAACGGGGGGGGACATCATATATAGAAATACAAAGACAAAGCGCAAGTTGACCTGCGAAGATTTCCATATTCTCCTTCGACCATAATCGGCAGTGACGATGGCTCTCTTCCATGTCCTACTTGCCAATGATATAGAAGAATTTTGAAGCTCCAAGAAAGCATAGCCTGTTTTCAACACTTCACCCACCCTATCCCTATCTCTGCTATACAAGGACTTATAGGAGAAGTCCATAGAATGGCTGCAGGCTGGTCTAGCAAGGAGGGCACGCTACATCACCGTGCCCTTTAAAGTTTCCAGACACATGCTGCTCATGATTGTTGACATTGAGGCACGCGATGCCAAGGTGTACAACTTCTATGCCAATGAACGAAAAGTCAGACATATCAACTTTGTTGGGTTAGAAGTCGGGGAAGCATGATGCATTCCTTTCCGGCTTCTCAAAATAACATGGCAGCCTACCCATCGCTTAGACATGATTGGAATCAACCCCGGTTCTGAATCATCAACCCACCTATCCAAACAATTGAGGGTTCTAGGGATTGTGCTTTCTGTACAATAAGACACACAGAAGCACTAAATCGACAACTCCCATTTACCGAGTTAGCAGCAGAGGATATGCACTCTTTACGAGGACGTTATGCCATGGAACTCATCTGTGACAGATGATTCTTTAGGGATCCGAAAATGGCACATGAAGACGTCCCTCAGTATCTCTTCTCTGCTATCCAACGTCTGTAAAATCATCCATACAGGACAATTCTAAAATAATTGGAGGAAAAGCAACATCAAACTGCCAAGGTCCCGGAACAACGCCAGTGGGACCCTTATGCTTTCAATATGGCGACGGATAAGGGGGACATCGACTTGATAACATGGATCACCATCAACAGAGATTTCCAACCAATGGTGCCCCTATCTGCCATACAACCAACGTTTCCAAATTTTGACCTACACGCATGCAAAACCCTCTTCAACAACAAACTCCGAATCATCATGTCTCAGCTACACGTAGAGAACGATGAGTTGGTTGTCTTGCATGGAGATATTTTGGTAATGGCAGATTCCCTCCATGAAACTGTACAAGTTAAAGGTTCTTTATTCGTGAGCATAATGACTATGTACTAGTTCCTTCTAGCATGGAAGCACCCTACGGTTTATATGGCGTCAGCACACATGAAGGATGATCTATTAGGGTCGAAGAACTTCTGAACCACACAGGCACTAATTTCATATCTTCAACATACAACTCCGAAGTTCATTATGCTTCCCTTTCTTCACTCCGACCATTGGATGCTACTGGAAACAAACCTACATGAAGGAACAACAATCATCTACAATAGTTCTGACAGCCATTTTGATCCAAACCAAAAAAAGTATGTTGTTACAGCAAAGACGCCCACAGAGGAAGTGGCGAAGGACTGTGTTGAATGACTACATTGATGGGTTTTGTCAAGAAAACATGCGCAGCGGAAGCAATAAAATCCACACAACCCGAAACAGGATCTCATCGACAACAACGTATTTGGAAGGAGTGTTTGCGGGATATACCTTATCACAGAGCAACTCCAATGATGTCCCGCTGCACGACGGTGTGCAATGATGCTAGCCTACACGGACGGAACTTCTCTCCCGTTCACTATCGCATGTTGATCCGGCGACGCTCCTTTGCGGCAGTGATGTACACCGCTCGTAGCGTGTACAGGTGGTGGTCGTCGACGTCCTCTGAACACAGGCGTCAAGGCATCTGCGTCTCTACTTCGTCCATGTAGATGGACGGAACTCCACGTTGCACTTCCCAAGATGGTGGGAAGGAGTTGTGTCTCTACGGCGGCGTTCTAGCGGCGCATTTCTCTCCTTTCTCTCCTAAGGACGATGATGGCTAGGGTTTACGTATGTGAGCGTAAATTGAAAAGCCTCTATCTATCTTATATAGATATCAGCCGTCAATCCTCCTTTAAACAAGATACGAAGGGAAATAGGGTTTCCTAAACCCATCAGTAAATAGAAACGTTGTGTTAATTAAAATGTTCATGGATTAATTAGAATATTATGGAATTCATTAATTAACCAAATAATCACATTAATTGATTAATTAATATCTGACTCCATGCAATCGCTTGGGATGGCTTTATGTGCATATATGCCAACAAACTCCCACTTGCACTTAGAGCCAGTCACTCCATTATTATTCTAATTGATTACATAAACATTTTAGTAATCAATGTGATTCGAAGCAATTCCAATCAAATCCACAATTATACTCCTATTCCAACACATCCTATGTGTGTGACCCGGTAGGCTCCAAATTACATTGGCAGTGATATCCATAATCATATTATGATTTCACAAGCAATGATTGGTATCTAGAAAGACTTCATTGCCACCCAAGTAATTGGAGAAGTTGGAGAACAACTTAACCTATCATTCATGACTGGTGTTACAGTGATTGTATAGTTCCCTTGTCACTGATATTCTGATTGAACTCGAGTCATGGAACTGTTATCCTCTTCAATGCTCAATCCATGTTCCTTGAACTAGAGCAGACTGTCTAAGATATATGTAAGATCAATATCACATATTGACTTACATCAGCATGGCCATGCATTTCTCAGTCTCGCTTATCAAGTGGCCAGAATATCAAAATCCCGTAGGAAGGACAAATTCCATCTACATCACTCACAGCCATCCCCATGTGTCACAGTGCACCCAAGCACCATCTTTATGGCAATCCTTATTCAGGACCACGGTGGATGATGTCAAAATACATCGAATGTCATGTGATAAGTGTAGTGACTTCAGGTCTAAGAACCACAATCACCACCATCATTATGAGATGTGACTCTAACTACCAATCATGGTATCCATGTGTCACTCTCAAGGTGGGTCTATCTGATACACTGTTCTCTAACAAGTATCTATGTATTTGGTTTGATATCGCCATATCATGGATAATGAGATTCTTCCATCAACCAACATACATTCTAATCTTATGTGTCATTGATGTCTATAGATATTTCCACAATAACAACCGATTAGGGACAAAACAAGAATACATACTCTTAACATACATATGATCTTACTGTTTGGGTCATCAACCCGAAGACATATGTCATTGAGTATATTATTCTATAGACATCTATAAGTTTTATGGTCATCTCACAATATAAAACACAAACATATAGATTGGAAACTTGCCTTTATTAATATGATCAATGTAGTATTACAAATCATTTACATAGTATCCCATTACAATCATCGAATGATAGTCTCTATGGGCATACATACCAACAAATTGCCACTTGCACTTATACCCAATCACTCATGAATCTCAATCCAAGTGATCGAACATGTCTGTCATGTTTCCGCTGTGAAAGTGCTTTTGTGAGCGGGTCAGCCACATTGCTTTCTGTAGGTACTCTACAAATCTTCACATCTCCTCGTTGTACGATCTCTCGTATGACATGGAACCACCGTAGAATATGTTTGGAATGTTGGTGCGATCTTGGTTCTTTAGCCTGTGCAATTTCTCCATTGTTGTCACAAAACAACTCAATTGCATCACCAACACTTGGAACCACTCCAAGTTCAGAAATGAACTTCTTGATCCACACAGCTTCCTTTACAGCATTAGATGCGGCAATATATTCAGCCTCTGTTGTAGAATCCGCAACCATCTCTTGCTTGGAACTCTTCCAGCTTACAACTCCGTTGTTCAGGCAAAACACAAATCCAGACTGCGATCTGTAGTCATCTTTGTCAGTTTGGAAGCTAGCATCGGTGTAACCCTTTACCACGAGCTCTTCCTCACCACTGTATACCAAGAATTGATCCTTAGTCCTTCTCAAGTACTTTAGGATGTTCTTTACGGCTGTCCAGTGACATTCACCTGGATCTGACTGATACCAGCTCGTCATGCTCAAAGCATATGACACATTAGGACAAGTACATAACATCGCGTACATGATTGATCCAATTGTTGATGCATATGGAATCTTACTCATGTGTGCCCATTCATCCCATGAACTAGGACATTGGGCTTTAGAGATTGTAACCCCATGGGACATGGGCAAGTTACCTCTCTTAGAACCCTCCATGCTAAACCTCTTTAGCACCTTGTCAATGTATGTGCTCTGGCTTAGGCCTAGGAGCCTTCTAGATCTATCTCTATAGATCTTGATCCCTAGTATATAGGATGCTTCACCTAAATCCTTCATAGAGAAGGTCTTCCCTAGCCAACCTTTTACTATCTGAAGAGTAGGGATGTCATTTCCCATCAATAGTATGTCATCCACATACAATATGAGAAATACGATTGTGCTCCCACTAACCCTTTTGTAAACACAAGGTTCATCTTCATTTTGACTAAAGCCAAACTTTTTTACTACTTCATCAAAATGTAGATTCCAACTCCGAGATGCTTGCTTCAATACATAGATTGACCTTTGTAGCTTACAAACTTTATTGGATTCCTTTGGATCGATAAAACCCTCAGGTTGTGTCATGTACACATCCTCGAGTAAATTCCCATTAAGGAATGTTGTTCCAACATCCATCTGCAAAATATCATAGTCTTGATAAGCTGCAATGGAAAGCATGATCTTGATGGATTTAACCATGGCAACTGGTGAGAAGGTCTCGTCATAATCAACACCTTGAATATGACGGAATCCTTTCGCAACCAATCTACCTTTATAGGTCTGAACATTTCCATCCATGTCAGTCTTCTTCTTAAAGACCCACTTGCACCCTATGGGTCTTACCCCTTCGATTGGATCCACCAAGGTCCATACCTTGTTGGTGTACATGGATTCCATCTCAGATCTCATGGCTTCGAGCCATTTCTCAGATTCTGGTCCCTTAGTAGCTTCTAGATAGGAAGTTGGCTCATCTGCTATGCCCAATTTGTCATTATCTTGAGTCATGAGAAATCCAAATCTCCCCGGCTCAAGTCGTGTCCTACTAGACCTATGAGGTTCATGTGTTACATTTGGAACTTGAAATTCCACAACAACTTGTAAGTCTTCATGTTCCTTATGTACCTCCTCAGGCTCTCTACTTTCTTGTTGGTCTCAAACTTCTTCGAGCTCTACATTACTCCCAGTAATTCCTTTGGAAATAAATTCCTTTTCAAGAAATACAGTAGTCCTAGCAACAAACACTTTGTTGTCAGTTGGTGTGTAGAAGTAGTATCGCCGAGTTTCCTTAGGGTATCCAACAAAATAGCATTTTTCCGATTTGGGTCCAAGCTTTTCAGGAAATTGTTTACTAACATAAGCTTCACATTCCCAAATCTTTAACATAGACAAATTGGGACGATTCCCATTCCATATCTCATATGGTGTCTTTTGAACCGATTTGGAAGGTACATGGTTAAGTGGAAACGTTCCAGTTTCAAGGGCATATCCCCAGAATGACATTGGAAGTTCGGCTGAACTCATCATTGATTGTACCATGTCTAATAATGTACGATTCCTTCTTTCTGACACACCATTATGTTGTGGTGTACCAGGTGGAGTTCATTGTGACACAATACCACGGTCTCTCAGAAGGTCCTCAAACTCTTGGCTTAAGTATTCGCCACCTCGATCTGAACGGAGTGCTTTAATACTCTTACCAAGTTTCTTCTCTACTTCATTCATGAAAGTCTTGAACATTTCAAGAGTTTCTGACTTGTGTTTCATAAGATATACATAGCCATACCTACTGAGGTCATCAGTAAAGGTAATGAAGTATTGATAGCCTCCTCTAGCATTTGATCTAAAAGGTCCACATACATGAGTATGTATGAGCCCTAGTAGATCACTGGCTCTCTCACTGTGTCCAGTGAAAGGATTTTTGGTCATATTCCCTAATAAACATGCCTCACATGTCTCTAATGATTCAAAATCAAAAGAGTCTAGATAACCATCCTTATGGAGTCTAGATATGTGCTTCTTATTTATGTTCCCAAGACGACAATGCCATAAGAATGTTTTATTTGAGTTGTCAAGTTTTAACCTTTTAGTATTTACATTGTATATGCTAGTCTCAAGTTCTAACAAGTAGATACCATAAGACATAGGGTAATTGCCATAAAGATCTCTTCTTTAGATATAGAAATAATTCCAGTCTTAATGTGAAATTCAAATCCACTCTTGTCCATACAAGATATAGAAATAATATTTCTATTAATGGAAGGTACATAATAGAAATTCTCTAATTCTATTACAAGGCCCGTAGGCAAAGATAAACTAATAACTCCAATTGTGGTGGCATCAAATCTTGCTCCATTAGCAACCCGCAACTCAACTTGGCCCTTTCGTAAAGGCTAACTTCTTATCAGATCCTGCATATTAGAACATATGTGAGATCCACATCCGGTATCCAGTACCCATGATGAAGAAGTATTTAAGTGTAACATCCCTGACCTGGGCTATGTGTTAACCCTAGATGTTTTGCCTAATAAGGTTGAGTAAATGCTTAATATTATCTTGGGAAAAGTAATTAGGGCTCATGAGAAACTCATGTTTCAATTTTGGTCTTGTTTGAACAATGTTGAAGCAATGTTTGCTTATTTTGGACTAAAGTGCAAATTATCCAAGTTGAGGGGTTTAAGTGCAAATTGTGCATGATAATATGTTCCTCATGTGTTGAAGCATCATGAGAGTGAATATGATGCAGAGGTATGGCTTATGGAAGCCTGAGTACCAAGAAAGAGCTGATAAAGCAATGTATGTGCATTAAAACCTAGTTTTGGTGTAATGTGCAATTTACCCAACACCTAGGGTTCAATATGCAAATTACCAGTTCAATAAGGTCCCTAATGTTTCTTGGCATCATATAGAGCAAAGAAAATGAGAGGGTCACCTCATTTGAATTAAGGTGGAGGAGAGAGAATCTTGATATTAAAATAATCAAGATTTAATCCTAATTGAAACCCTAATTCGATTTAGGGAAAAAATGAATGTATTAATTAAAGGGCCTTCAACCAAAATTAAAATGGTTGGATTAATATGTGTGTGTGATCTCCTTGATCCTTGCAAGGACCATGAAAATATCCAAGGGAGTGGATAACTCACACACAATTTTATAAGAAAAAGAAATATCCACTCACATATGGATATTAATATAATATGAATTGAGGTGCTTAATTTGCTTTTCTTTAAATCATGGATAATCGAGAGGTATAAGAGGAAAACAAGATAGCCTCGTCCCTAAGGAAGATAAGGGGGAAGAGGAGGCCACATTTTTGGGATTAATTGGATTTTTTGTAAAGTACATTCTCTCTCCTTGAATTTCTTATAAAAAGACCCTTTACAAGCCAAATGGAAGGCATTTTCGACCCCACTTCTTCTCCTTGCTTGGGAAATGACCAAGGGAGCTTGGGAGGATCCGGAGGAAGACCCCCAACCTGTTGGTAAGATTCTTGATCCATTTTACCTTGATTCCATGGTGGAAATCGAAAATAAATTATGGATTTCTTCCTATTTTGATCTCCTCTTCAATCCTAACCAATTCTTTTCACTCAAAGCTTGAGGAAGACCCTTGGAATAGTGAAGGGAGCTTCATTCACCATTGTTTCCGTGATCTTGGAGCTTTGGAGCTCAATTGGAGGTGGGTTTTATAACTTGAACCCTTAATCTTATTATTGCAATCAATTCTTTATCAATTGGTGAACATTTCTACATTTCCGAAATTAACTTTAGTTGATTGATGCAATTTCCATGGAAATCACAGTAGATTTCGTGAGTTGGTAGCTTTATTATGATAAAATCATCATAAGAACACACCTCCCCAAATATCTTGGGCAAACAGTATCAAAGTTTGGTTGGACCAAACGGTTTCACCAAACCGTTTGGTGACCAAACGGTTTGCAAACCATTTAGGAGAAAATGGTTTCAAAACCATTTGAGATGGTTGACCAAGGGTTGACCGTTTGGGATTCCTCTTCATAATTATGTTGGTTGATAACCCTCCAAATTTTAGGGATTAACTATAAAGGAATCGTGAGTTGAAGGCAAATCAATTAGGTAAACCTAATTGGATTAAGTGCTGATTTTCAACCTGATTAACTTGACCTTTTTGGGCAAACGGTTTCAAAACCGTTTGAGATGGTTGAACAAGGGTTGACCGTTTGATATTACTGTTCCTAATTATATTGGTTGATGACCCACCAAATTTTATGGGTTAACTCCAAAGGAATCATAGGTTGAAGCCTAATCAATTAGGTAAACCTAATTGGATTAAGTGCTGATTTTCAATCTCATTAACTTGACCTTTTTGGGAAATTGGTTTTAAAACCGTTTGGTGGGGTTGACCAAGGGTTTACCATTTGGGATTCCTATTCGTAATTATGTTGGTTAATGACCCTCCAAATATTAAGGATTAGTTCCAAAGGAACCATGAGTTGAAGGCTAATCAATTAGGCAAACCCTAACTAGAATTAGTGCTGAAAGTCCAATGAGTTGATTTGAGATTTTGGGTTCATTAGCCCAAACGGTTTCAAAACCGTTTGGGGATCACCCAAACAGTTTCAAGACCGTTTGGGAATCACCCAAGACCGTTTGGAGGTCTGGGGTTAAGTATAGTTGACCAATTGAATGTCCAAAGGTACCAAATCATATTGCAATTAAGTGTTGATTTGTTGATCAACTCGATAGACCAATCTTTGATGAAATTTCACTAGAATCCAAAGGTTGGATGAGCCAAACGGTTTCAAAACCATTTGGGGCTCATCCAAACGGTTTCAAAACCGTTTGGTGGTCACCCAAGACCGTTTGGAGGTCTAGGGTTGGGTATGGTTAGGTGTTTGAAGGTCTAAAGGTACCAAGTTGATTTGCAATCAAATGCTGATTTGGTGATCATCCCAATGATCCAAACTTTGATTGGTTGACTTCAATTATGATGTGGACATGGGCAAACGGTCTCAAGACCGTTTGGAGGTCATCCAAACGACCTCAAGACCGTTTGGGGTCAGGTCATACTCAATTTGGATGATGGTTCAATGGTTTCAAAAGTACCTAGTCTTACATTGATTAGTCTTGAAGGATCATCGATTCCAAACCCTAATTCAATTGATTCAAACCCTATTTGATAATCAATTGAGGGTCAATTGCGGGTCAAATCAGTTGAAGGTTGACCTATTAAACTCAATTGAAGTATGAGCATAGGTCCCATTGATGATTGGTTCCATGAATTCTATGGTTGAAGGTCCAATGCAATCAATTGAAACACAATTAGTAGTTTGATTGATAATCAACTTCAAAGCTCTAATTGGTGATTATAAACCCTAATCCCATTGAAATCAGACCCTAATTGAAGTCCCAATTGAGGGATGAGTTCATGATTCAATTGATGATGGAATTGATGATCCAATTGATTGAAGTTCCATTGATTGGAATTGAGTGTTGTTGAAGTCTTGATTGACTTTTTGGTTCATGCAGTTTTGAGAGGTTTGGTCCAAACGGTCTCAAGACCGTTTGAGACCAAACGGTCTCAAACCATTTGAGACCGATGCGGTTTCAAGCCCATGCGGTTTCAAAGCTTTTTTGCTTAAATTGTTTCAAACCGTTTGTGGATCAATTTGGTTAATTCAATTGGATGCCTAATGCAATTGAAGGATCAATTGGTTAATCCAATTGAGTACCTAATGTAATTGAAGGAATAATGGATTGATTCAATTGAGTACCCAATGAAATTAAAGACTCAATTGACTAATCCAAATGGATACCTAGTGCAATTGAAGGTTCCATTGATCAATCTATTTGGATACCTCATGTTATTGAAGGTCTAATTGATCAAACCTCTTTGGAAACCTAATGTAATTAGGTGAGAGATACCTTAATGGTACTAATCAATAATGCATAACAAATGCATGGATCCAATACATGATGTAAACCCTAATTGAGGCTGATTCCTTGTATAACCCTAATAAGAGGTTGTCTACATATGAAATTACTATTCAGAATGAATAGTAAACCCTAGTTGAGGGTGTATCCATGTGAAACCCTAATTGCGGGTGATTTCATGAGAAACTCTAATTGGGAATGATTAGTAAACCCTAATTATGGGCAATGTGATATGAAACCCTAATGAAGGGTGATGCTATATGCAATCCCTATTCTAAAGAAGGGAGATGGTATGTGAAACCCTAATCCCTAATGAGAGAATAGAATTCATACTTGAATATGATTCATGAGGTGAACTCATGTGGCATGACCATGCAAGGTAGCACGGCCGTGGTTACTTCCCTTTGCATGACCGTGCAAGGTAGCACGGCCGTGGTGGATTCACTTTGCACGACCGTGCAAGGTAGCACGGCCGTGGTGACTTTCTTTGCACGGCTGTTCCTGGTTGCACGGCCGTGGTGCTCCATGATGGACTTGGAGATGATTTATAGTGACCTAATATGGTCATATACCTTGATATGTTATAAGTCCAATATAGTTGGATGAAGGATACATGAGATATGTGATGGAAAACCCTAATCCTGATAAAGGAATAAGGGTGATACTCTTGAAATAATGATACATTTGTTTTGCATGGTATTGATAGATAATTAATATACTGCTATCATATGTGCTAACCATGCAGGTATCATGAGATGATGAGCATAGCTAGGTATGGGCTATGATGTGTTATTAGTTTGAATTTGTTTATTGGGCCTTGTGTGCCATAATATACCTTGTGCCTGGTAAGAGGTGGCAAGAGAGTTAATGGTCCTCAAGTGCCATGATGGATGCTTGTGTAGCAAGTATCATATTTACCTTGATCAGATGACCTAAAGGTGTTAGTACCTGAGAAAGTGATAACAATGCTCATGACCTAAAGGTGTTAGTACCTGAGAAAGTGATAACAATGCTCAGGTGATGAGCTAAGGGATTTAATACCCAGGATTTCATGGTTATGGTATTGAAATTGTGAAGGGATGAGAATTCCCAGTGTTGAAATGAGAGATTAAGATCCCAACACTTTATGAAAAGAGTATGGCTATGGGCCATGACTCCACAATGATAATGCCAGGCTTTAGATATATGATCTAAGCCTGAAAAGAGTTAATGCAGTGGTAATGATTCTGTAGTTTGAATAGATGTTATACATGTTCTTCATATTCATTAAAGAATAAGTGACATCTTGATTCTATCAAGTTATAGTTGCAATGCTTCTGATATAGAATAATGTTCTAATCTGTTAAACATTAAAATATCTGCTATAAAATAAATATGATTACCCTATTCATATTTATCTTCTTAAGATGCAATAATAATATTTCTGGCAGAGAGTTATAACTCTCGCTGGGGCAATTTTTTTTATAATTGTCTCACCCCCGTGGGGACCACATTTTTAGGTGGACGCGGACGAGGAGACAGGAATCCTTCATTAGGTGAAGAACAACAGTAGCAGCAGGGACAACAGTGAAGTCTCAGGTGGAGACATTGGCTGTCATGACATGTATAGTTGTATATAGAGTCCTATGTGTCATCTCAGTACTCTCAGGTCCTCAAAGTAGTAGTTAGTGCTTTCGAGATTTTAGATCAGTGTCTCGAGATTTTATACTACCTGTGTTTAGCTTAATAGGTCAGTTGATGCTTGTAATTCTCAGAAAGAGATGATGCATGATATGTACCTTTGATCCAAAAAGTAAATGTGTTATACTTTGTCTCTTGAAGAAAAAGATTTACTATGTGTGGATCTCTTTGCAAAAAGTTTTAATTTTTAGTGATTTTCGCTAATCTGCTGCTTGATGAACGCTTCCGCATTAGTTAATCTTGTTTTCACGAGACGGTCGTTACATTAAGTTTATCTCAATAACGTATATACTTGAAGTGGAGATCTCTATCCCCTGCTTCTTCTTCCTCAGTTCCTCCAGGTAGAGAGGACAGTTTCTTTTCCAATGTCTAAGATGGTGACAATGGTGACAATTGCCTTCTTTGGAGATCCCACCTTTAGCTTTGAACGTGGATGACTTTGGCTTCTTCCCGGCTTTAGAACTTTTCTTAGCCTTGCCTTTGTCTTTTGACTTTCCCTTTGCCTTGATGATCACCATCACAGACTTGGGCTTGTCTTTCTTCATATGTGCTTCAGCTGTCCTCAACATGCCCAACAATTATGACAATGACTTGTCATAATTGTTCATGTTGTAGTTCATGACAAAATGATTATATGATTCAGGAAACGATTGTAGAATCACATCAATGGCCAACTCTTGACCTAGGGGAAATCCCAGCTTGGATAGGCTTTCCACGTACCCAATCAAGGTGAGTATATGGGTGCCAACTGAGTCTCCCTCTTTCATCTTGCTTTTGAACAAAGCATTTGAGACATCATATCTCTCCTATCTTGCTTGATTTTGATACATGTTCTTGAGATGTGTTACCATCTCCATGACATTCATGTTCTCATGTTGCTCTTGCAACTCATAGTTCATTGAGCACAACATCAGCCACTTGACATCCACGACATCATCAAGGTGCTTCTTGTAAGCATCCTTTTCAGCCTTGGGCGCATTTACGGCGGGCTCCTCTGGCTCTGGTGTTTCAAGGACATAGAGCTTACACTCATGTGTGAGAACAATTCTCAGCGTCCTAAACCAGTTTTGAAAGTTGGTTCTTGTAAGTTTGTCCTTCTCAAGGACCGATCGCAATGAGAACGTGTGAGTGTTGTTTGCCATTTGATTGCTACAAAAGAAAAATTTGCATTTAGTCCAAAACATTTTGACTTGTAAAGATTTGATAAACGAGATTAATTAGGCCTTTAATTAATTACGCTCCCACTATTTTATTCAAATTGATAGCCCACACTATCAACTCAGAAGATTGCAACACACAACCTTCTAGTGAGCCAAGATCCAAAATAATTGGATCAATGCCCAACCAACGCCGGCGTCAAAGACCAAATACTAAGGTAGGCAACTTTTTCCAATTGCATCATATGCAACTCTTGGATAGATTATCATGCACAACTCCTTGCCATGATGTATCTGTGTGCCTCTAGGTACTTGATCCTATCAAGGTTCCCTAGTTAAGTTCAACCCATAAGCCAACACGAAGAGTGTGCACCCTGCGGAGGCAGACCCACACACCCACCATCACACTTCCATGAGATAGACAGTGTACCACGCGGAGGGGTGCCCACACATAGTCGATCAAGATTTTCATGTGTGTTGCTTTATGGAAGGCAACTAAAACTTAATATTATTAATTGAGGGGTTTTATTAATACATATACATATCCAAACACCACATACTTATAGTACGTATCATATACTACTATATCCACAACCACAAACGATAGACATGCAATCAGAAACACAAATATATCTGTTATGGCCATACTATTGTAATCCTTTGGAGCAATAAAGGATTACGGTCCACCTATGGTCTTATGCATCTCATGCAGAACCTATGAATCAACCTGTAAGCATGTAATGATCAACATTACAATGAACAACTTCTTGGATGCTTCGTGAGGTTGGAACTTCAAGTTGCTTCTTGGAATGGGATCTTCTTGTTGCTTCTCCATGGACGCTCCTTGGAGTTGGATCTTCAGGTTGCTTCTTGGAATTAGATCTTCGTGGTGCTTCTCCATGGACACTCCTTGGAGTTGGATCTTCAAGTGGCCTCCTTACATCAAGTTAACAAAAACTAAAACTAATCCTATCTCTATTACATCATGTGAGTACAAATATAAAAGGAAAGAATTAATTACACTTTGAAATAAGAGATGAGGCTCGACATGCAAGCCGAATACTTTATACAAAGGATCCATATGTAACCATTATACATCCATAGAATTCACAAACAAACATATCCACAAGATTGACATCCACATTCATTCACAAAATTCACAAAAGGGGATACTAGGCCATAACCGTGCATGCACTCACCACATAAAACAGATTTTAAAGGCGATGTGTATGCTATCATAGGTATATCTACACATACATATATACATATTAAAATTGTAGTATTTTTTAATGTGAGACATTCCCCATTAAATATATTTTTCACTCCCACGCAGACTATGCGGGGTACACATGGGCAGCGCCCCTGTGCGGGGATCTCGTCCAAAACATCAAAAATAATAGCCTGCGGCGTATGTGGAATTAGGTTTAGATTTGCACATTAGCATGTTTAATTCGCATCGTATGCAACATGAAAACAATATAGATCGATTCGATCATATCGAATCATATCGAAACGAATCCAAATACACCGTAGATCGACGCTGCTCTGATACCACTGTTGGGGTTTGTGGAGAAAACATGCACGACGGAAGCAATAAAATCCACGCAACCCGAAACAGGATCTCATCGAAAACAACGTATTTGGAAGGAGTGTTTGCGGGATATACCTTATCGCAGAGCAAGTCCGGCGATGTCCCATTGCACGATGGTGTGCAACAATGCTGGCCTACATGGACAGAACTTCTCTCCCGTTCGCTGTCGCAGGTTGATCCGGTGACACTCCTTTGCAGTAGTGATGTACGCCGCTCGTAGCGTGTACATGAGGTAGTCGTCGACGTCCTCCGAACACAGGCGTCAAGGCGTCTGCATCTCTACTTCGTCTACGCGGATGGATGGAACTCCACGTCGCGCTTCCCAAGCTGGCGGGAAGGAGTCGTGTCTGTGTGGTGGCGTGCTAGCGACATGTTTCTCTCCTTTCTCTCCTAAGGACGATGATGGATAGGGTTTACGTACGTGAGCGTAAATTGAAAAGCCTCTATCTATCTTATATAGATATCGGTCGTCAATCCTCCTTTAAATAGGATACGAAGGGAAATAGGGTTTCCTAAACCCATCAGTAAACAGAAACGTTGCATTAATTAAAACGCTCGTGGATTAATTAGAATATTCTAGATTTCATTAATTAACCAAATAATCACATTAATTTATTAATTAATATCTGACTCCATGCAATCACTTGGGATGGCTTTATGTGCATATACGCCAATATACATGATCTCCTGGGCAAACACACAGAGGTGTACAAAAAAAAACATTTTCACCGCCCAACCTTCAGCCACAGATGTCCCCAGCAGATCAAAGAATCTAATGACTGTAGTTTCCACGTCCTTATTGTCCTCGGTAAGCATGTGGAATATATGAAGGACGTGGATTATCACGCTTTATGGGAAAATTTTGCAGCTAACCTCCTACGATCGTATGGAGTAAATAAGTGATTAACAGAACGGTGATACCCTTGCCCATGTACTTCTCAACCTATCCCCTTGACACTCTGAGGACAAATTGGATGATAAGTTAGGGGGGTACATTGGGTAAGGGTGAGGTATCATATTCAAACCCCTTTTCTCTTTATTCCTTCTTTCACCCATGTTCTTCCGTACATTTTTTTCCCTTTCCTTTGACACTTAAATTTTTTCAGTAATTTCTTTGACAGAATAGCTCTTGTATATAAAACAACTCTCTTTTTAGAAAAGGAACACCCCTAGCTAAGTTAGAGACATAGTAATCCTCACTTACATATGAAGCATTTAGGCATGTAATGGCAAATTAATAAGTCACTTTCATACCTGATTCTTATGCTTTTGCTTCAATTCTGCATCACACTCTCCACAGGTTAACATCCTAACTGACACAAGCTAAACACTCTCAAGAAAGGGAGGGAAACATGTAAAATCCAAATCAAGGAACTTCACAAGCAGACCACCAAGTACAAAACCATAATAAGTGCATGTCAGGAAGCCCTAAGAAATAGTTTTCTTCTTTTTAAAAAGAGGCTTGGCAGCCCAAATAAAATCCTAAATATCCAAATCCTAAGCCTGTGAGCATATGAATAAAAGCCTGAGTGTTGAATAAAAACATGAGAGTTGTGCTATGCATAAGGACCTATACGAAGAACCAATAAAGATCTCGCCCGGCCGGTACATTCAGTTGCCCTCACAAATGCAGATGTGTCGCGCCCGGTAGTGAGATCCTAAGGTATCCAAGTATATAAAAAAGCTGATAAAGGACTCGCCCAGTCGATACATTTAGCTGCCCTCACAAAGGCATATGTGTCGTGTTTGGTAGTGAGATCCTAAAAGTTTAGATAAACCCTCCCCCACCTAAAGGAGGAGTTACACAACAGACTTTATCCAACCCTCATACCTATCTTAGCTTTCGATAGGATTTTCAAAGAAGTATAAAACTGCTTAGAGATGAAAACATGTGTGGAATGCGATCAAGGAAAAGGTGGACCCAGTGCGAGTTACGCGATACGGAAGAAACCTGAGGTCCACACAACTCCAACCCAAAAGAGTTAATGCAATAGGAGGTCCAGATAAAACTCTAGGAGATCTCTAGTTTAGAATTGAAGCAAGAGTATGGAAATCTTCACTAAATAAAATCGCCTCGCCACTACGTGCCTTAGCTCTATCCAGTTTGAGGACAAGCTAGACTCAGTTGGGGGGTGATAACCTCCCATTTTTGTGATGTTATCTTATTAGTTTTTCTTAATTTTCCATACTCTTTCTTAGATAAATTAGATATAATCCTTAACTTTCTACGTTATTATGAATCCACCATTAAACTAACATTTATCTCCTTCTTCTTATAGAAAAACCCAAAAAAATTGCAAAAGGGGAAAACAGTCTGGAGATCGAATGAAATCCAAACGGTCCCAAGACCGAATGAACCCAAAGGGTCCCAAGATCGAATGAAGTCCAAACGGTCCCAAGACCGAATGAAATCAAACAGTCCTAAGACCGAATAAAAGCAAATGGTCTGGAGACCGAACGAAGTCCACGCGGTCCCAAGACCGAATGAATTCAAACGGTCTCGAGACCGAATAAAGACCAAATGGTCCCGAGACCGAATGAAGTCCAAACGGTCCCAAGACCGAATGGACCCAAACGGTCCCAAGACCGAATAAAGGAAAACGGTATGGAGACGAATGAAGTCCAAATAGTCCCAAGACCGAATGAAATCAAATGGTCCCAAGGCCGAATAAAGGCAAACAGTTTGGCAACTGAATGAAGGCAAACGGTCCCAAGACTATATGATCCCAAACGGTCCCGAGACTGTTTGATGTCAAACGGTCCCCAAACCATTAAAGACCTAAATGATCTGAAAACCATTTGGGATTCCTTGAGAGCCTAAAAATAAGACCTAAGGAGTCCTCATTCGGCATGAACTTCTTGGACATCCAGAGGCTGCCCCAATCACTCCATAGTTGTTCCACCTTCATCCTTCACCCAAAGGCTACCGGTTCAAGATCTATACTCCATCTTCAAGCTACTTCCTCTCTCATCAACATAATAAGCTGGGAAGTGGAGGATTCTTCATCAAGACAACCTCAAGGCGTGAAGATAGTCGCTCTCTCCTCCAAGGGGCCGACCTTCCTCCCTCCTATGTGGAGATGATGCTTTCTCTCTCTCTTACCATCTCCTTCTTTGTTCTTGCCATGAGCAAGTAGTCTCATACACTAGGGTGCGGGGAGTAGCCCGACTACCCATGTTTTCATTTCATACATTGTAATTCTTAAGTTTGAAATAGAAAAACACTATCTTTCCAGTTCAACATCAATCGTTTAATGAATGCTAGTTTCTTGATCACCAACTTGTGTTATATATTATCTGTTAGTGCAATTTGTCTATGTTTGTACTTCTAGATTTGAATATCAACTATTTTTTGGTTCCAGATTGTATGTAGTCGCCATATGTTTGGTTCTGTATCTAGGAGCGTTTCTCAAAGAGTGGAGTAAACTCACCTCCATTATTGTACTTTCATACTATGAAATGGAATCAGTTTACGTATGAAAGTATAACCTTGACAGGTCGAGAAACACACTTTGTGAGGGGAGTGATGCAAATTAAGTGACCATTCGTCTGGAGATGGGTGGCATTGCAACACTTCTGTGTTTCTCATAGTTAGTTATCCGAAAGGAAGCTAAGTCTACAAAGATACTAATTGTTTAGACTTTTTTCTTTGCAAGCCAAGTTATTGTGATGTATATCTTGATCCATGCGTAGTGGTGGTGAAACACGATCACATCCTAGTGGTTTCTAAATATTGTTTGCAACCTTAAGTTTACTTTCTTGTTATTTTCTTTCTCCGCACATTAGCTTAACCATAAAATCAAATTTTTGATCTAAATATCAACTTTTAAGTAGATAAGTAAGACTATTACATTTTCCATCTTGTTAAACTCTTAACAAGACCGTTGTCTCATAGATTCGACCCTTAACTATACTACAATAAGACTTCCACGTATCTTAGCATACATGGGTGGAGATCTTATTATAGCATATGCAAGGCTAAACTTAGAGATTAACTATCTCTAGGATTTTTAGTGGTGCACGAAACTCCACGTAAGTGGAGGCTACATCAAGTCATGGTCGGGAGCTAAGTGTACATGGTTATGTTGTGTCTGTAGTAAAATGGAGAAATATTATGAGGCCACATAGTTGAGCCTTGAGGAGCACGTCAAGAGTCTAAGTGGGAAAGATTGTAACGTCCCAGGATTTGAAGCCTCAGATATAATGATCTTAATAGTAACTATTAGACTACCCATCTCACCAAGGTGTATCTCCTTTTTCTGGAGCCCATCTCTAAACAACTTCATAGTTAAGAGTGCTCATCTTGGAGTAGTACTAGGATGGGTGAACAGTCGGGAAGTTTAACCTGGATTGCGCGTGAGTGGGGATAAAAGATGCAATTAAGGCTAGTGGTGGTCTGTGGGGCCAGTCGCCATTCCTAAAACTCTACTAGAGTGAGGGCAGTGGGCCCATGTGTTACTACATCATCGACCAAAATTTCCTCTTCAACATAAGTACTACTATCGAGATATACTGATCTCATGGTTGCAATCTCTCCATGCTAGTATCATTATGTATAGCACTGTACAATCCCGTTACACATGACATGACTTTTGTTTTAGTCAACAATGACTACTTTGAAGGTATTATTGCAATACCTACATGGACAATAGAACCTATCTCCATGTCATTTCCTATGTTCTTCCATAAATCTTGTAAACTGATCAAGACCAGTAATAACTTTGGTGTGCAGTGATTTGGAATGGATATCTGTGATCCATCCATTCTATGATAAAAGAGAAAACAAGTATTAAGGTTTAGGATTTACATATTAGGTTTAGGGTTTACATATTCAGGTTTATTATTTACTAGTTAATGCACATGCATTACACATGAATATTTGAAAAGTAATGATTATTGGTGTAGAATACAATTATGGATAAATATGTAAAAATACTAAATTTACATGTGGTATAAATCTAGCCCATCAAGTGGAACATATAAAAGTACAACATTAGTCAAACTACTGGAATGATAAGTATAGTCTTTAGTAATTATGTTAATTTCAATCTACTAATGGATTAATAATGATACTATTTTAGAAATGAATTACAAAATATTGTATACATGGTTCCTTCACATGGATGCACGTCATCATTTGAAGATAACTAACTTATGCATTTAAGTACCATCAACGTAGCATTGGAACAAGTTCTTCATACATCACTTGCATCATTATTCACTGGCAAAAATTTAATCAATGATGCATGAGTTAAGAATTTTAAATCATCCCACCTATAGTTCTGATAATCAATAAACAAAATTGTTTGTAATTGTCTACTTTATCATCATGTATCTTGGAAACCCAAATCCTTACATGTTAGAAGTTAATCAGTGTTTCGTAGATACTACTTTTGCAAATAGTGCCTTCTTTGTGTACAGTGTAGCCTTAACAAACATTAGTACTCGAGGGTCATATTTTAATTATTTTTTCAAAAAGTGTTGATGTTCCATTTTTGGATGATTTCTTATGTTTTAATTTAGTAAACTTCACTTCAAAACTTTTATTTTTAGGCAGTTATAGTGATCTTTATATGATATTTTCATTTTTTATTCTTGATGTAATTCATATACCTTCTTGAATGTAAACCATATTTACATAACAAATTTATTAACCAATATAGAATTAAAAAAAATTTGTATGTAGTTAGCCACATCAAGTAGGAAATGAAAAAATGCTTTATATGACCATGCTTTTATATTCAACCACAAAAGATGGACATCAATGTATATCAAATATATGTTCTCTTACACTTGTAATTAATTTTTAAAATCTTATCAGACCACACAACTCACCATCATAAGATGTTCTAAATTGCATACTTGGATCTTTTGATATTTATTTATCTCTAGAATAGAACAACTAATTTTTGTATCATTCTTAAAACAATATCACAATCATCAACAAGAAAAATTGCATCACATTTTAGGTAATTTGTATTGTCTAGTATAAGGTGTTGAATCAACAACATTGCTTGTTTAGTAATACTATTTTAGATAATGCTTGTTTATGTTACTTTTGTCTTTATAGTGTTCATTGTAATTCTTTCTAGTTGAAATCTTGTAATATCTCGTATGGATGGTCAACCATTCTCATATTTCTGATATCTCCCTATATCAATAATATCAATGAAATTGTTTAAAAAAAAACCTTTAATAGGTTTAAATAAGTCTATTCTGAATTAAAAATGAGTTCTCATTTTAGACATTACGTAGAAGCTTTAACCATTGATTGTTAATAAGATCCATGTAGTAAATATGTGTTGAATTAAAATTATCTTAGTTCATTGTAACATAATTTGAATTATAAATTATTGTAAATCATTGATAACCAATTTATATATATTTGTTGTCTAAATAATTTCTTACACCATGAAAGGAAATTGTAGAGTTTCTTAATATGAAACCATTTATGTCACACGAATATTTTGCACACAATTTGAAAACAGGGGCACTATATTGTTTTTTCCCTTTTCGAGAATAGGGATTCCATATTGTCTACGTAAAAATCTATTAATCTATATTAGGTGGTGAGGGTGACCTAGTATAGTTCCATTTAAGTTACGACGATATAATTCTGTCAAAACATATTAGGAAAAATGGAAAAATAGGTTTGTGACTATTTACTTAAACCATAGTCACACGTTTTAAATAAATAGCGGGCATACTCCTTGCAAGAGTCAATTTTCATGTGATGATATATGAAGATTTAGGTCCAACATCCTTACACAATGAAAAATCTAGGAAGAACTATGTTTTAACTATTAGAAAATCGAGCAAGTTCACATAAATAAATGGAAAACACACAATTTTATGATATTATATCAAGTGAAGTTCATTGAATGATAGACCCAAGTACCCAAACTACTACTAATATTCAGATATAAAGCTCAAATGAGAAGTAAAACATAATATAATTTGATTAAAAAAATGCAAATTGCAGTCCATGAAGAGTAGTTCTGGTAGTGTGACTGGGTAAATGCCAAGAATCTCAGAGTTCGGCCCCTAGTCAGAGCTATTACTTCAGAGCCGTCGGCATAGTGCACCTTAAATGGTTCTGAGGTAGATGGAACACTCGAAGTCTAAGGTATTTCTCTTTCACAAATACAAGGCGGACACCATTTTGAGACCTAAAATAGAACCTCAATTGATCTCCACCACATGTTATAAGTAAGTTTTCCCTAGATATGCTCAACCGGCCATGTTATGTGTATTGTTGCATTAGCAGTGTGGTATTTGATTTTTATTTTATTATTTTTTTGATAAATTTGAATGAGCAGAAATTTAGTTGTGGTTTAAGAAACTCTCTTTCATGCAATATATATTATTTTATATATTATACTTTATAACATGTGGTGGAGATTGCTTAGGGTTCTATTTTGGGTCCCAAAATGGGTCTGCTTAACAAACTTCTTTCTCTTTTGGGTAGGTAGTCAAGTGACTCTGACTCAAAACGATTTCTTAGATAGTTAAAAAATTACGGAAAAGTAGCTACTTAGAACAACAATCATGAAGGACCAAGCGTGACTTTAATTCTGAAAAGATTGTTTACATTGTTGTAAAATATCTTATTTACTGTGTTACCATCGTGGCCGCATAAGAAAACTATGTCTTCCATGTCAAGCCAAGACAAGGGTCAACAATGGTTAAAATGTCTGCTTCCACCATCTGTGGGTTGCAGAGTGAAAAACCCAATCATCTTAAGTAGTAGGTCTTGACAAAGTAAACAAAAAGGATGTCTCATTCCATAACGAGTTTGTGTAATGATACGAACCCCAACAATATGCAATTTTCGATGTTCCCTTGCGACCAGACGTTTTAACCCCGCTACCATTGTGTAGAATCTGATGGCAACATAGTTACAAGGGTGTTTTCCTCACTTACTTGGTGATGTGCTTCGGTACCATCAGGATTTCGTTAATTGCTTCCTCCTGAAAGTTGGTTTGGCAGTGTGACGCCGACCCTTACATGTCTCTTGATCTGCTGCATCATCTAAAGATTGGACCGTAATTTCTTTTGAGCCACGCTACCCACGTCCGCTTTTTCACCCGGGTGCCCACCCGGTGGTTGGGAGGGGGTGCTGTTGATATAGCTGAACTGTCTAATTTAAAACGAAAAGAGGAATTAAAAGAGGAGAGAGAAAACTATTTTTGTTCATAACTTCCAATTCTGAATGAATTTTTTTACGAAATAAAAAGTATTACATTCCTTATAAAAAATACTTTTTACCTAGATCAATGTTGATATATTTTAGAGTAATAATAATATGAGAGAAATATAATATTCATATTTCAAGGTACAGTACTGATGTTTTGGGGTACAATAATTGTGTTTTGAGGTACAATATATCATATACAAACATTCATATTGTTGTTATGGAATTCCGTAGGCACTGTACTTATATTTCTAGTCCAATTATACAATTATACATGCTTTTATGATTTGTTAGGTATGCTACTTATGCTTGAGTAACTGAGTTTAAATAAATAAGTGAGTACCGTGCTTATGGATGCATCTTATAGCTAATCTCTTGAACGGATGTGCAGTGTACTTTTGAGATCATTAACAAGTAGGTGTTCAATTTATGTCTGCATTTTGAAATAAATATTTGTCTAGATGACCAATGTTGCTATGAGATTTTGTAGGTACTGCGCTTATGCTTCTAGACTAGTTATACAATTATGTTTGATTTTGTAATTTGTTAGGTATTGTACTTATGCTTGAGTAAATGAGTTGAAATTAACAAGTGGGTACAGTACTTGTGGTTGCATTTTATAGTTGATTCTTGATCTGATGTGCATTGTACTTTTGAGGTCATTAACAAGTGGGTATTCAACTTATGTCTGTATTTTATAAAAAAAATTGTCCAGATGATTAATGTTGATATGTGATTCCGTAGGTACTGTACTTATACTTCTACATCAGTTATACGATTGTGCTTGGTTTTGTAATTTGGTAGGTATTGTATTTATACTTGAGAATTAACAAGTGGATACAGTATTTATGGATCTATAAGTATTGTACTCACGAGTACTATTGATCCTTCATTCAAAAGTATAGTACTGCATGTCTGTACCCAGAACATGTGTATGGTATCCTAATATATGATATTATATTTCTCGCGTATTATTATTATTTCAAAATATGTCAACACTAGTCTCGTTGAAAAATATTTTCTACAAAGATTCTAATACAATTTATTTCATCAAAAAAAACATTCTGGATTGAAAGTTATATACAAAACATTTTCTCTCTCTTCTACTTCCCTCATCCTTTATTGCTTTAATTGTTGTTGACAGCTAACGCAGCACGTAGTGGGTGCAGCATGTGAACACCAGACGTCCGGATAGGGGCCCGGGTAGATGGCCGGTTATGTATAGAATTCTTCTTTTTTTATGTTTGAGTGTGCGGTCAAAGCAGATATGTCGTTCTCCCGAAAACGTGTCGCAGAGAAGGCAATTATCCTAATACAGTAGTAATATCCATAGGACGATGTAGGAGTTTCAGGCTCGTCTGTTGACTCACGAAGATGCAACTCTATGGCAAAACACAATGCCAATCCTTACGAAATTACAATGGCACCAAAAGTAGAGGATATCATAGCGCCCGAACGAATGGATACCATCATAATATAAAATTAGTATCCAGTAGTGTATTGGTCTCTTGCAAGCTAAGTCCAACAATTTTAGGAATCCGTATCAATGTGCTCGAGAAGTAAAAGCGTGTTCCAATGAATGCAGAAATTAGAAACAAAGTAGAAAAATTGAACAATAATTTGGGACTTGCACACCTTCGTGGCGGGGACTTTTTGAGGAGGGACGGAGACGAGTTTTTTGGGCTTGGTGTTTAGTATGGTAATAGTAGATGATTTAGGGATAAGGTTTAAATATTAGGGTTTATGGTTTAAAATTAGGATTTAGGATTTACAGTTCAATAACGAATGTATGTACCATCTATCCCATTATTGAACATTGAATCTCACTAGTAAGTCTATAATGTGTATTCAATTTTTGAGAAAATTTCGGCAACATTTCCCTGCAGTTCTCCAAGTATACCGATATAGATGAGAAATGTCCACCAACATATGTACTTCGACAACAAGTATAGAAGTACTGATAAAAAATCTTAAAAGTAAAATATACATTATACACTTACATCTTAAGTGAGGTTAACTGTTCAAGAATAGTATCAAACCAGGGAATATCCAGGATTTACTCCTAATGAGTAAATCTCAGACGGGGTTATAGGCCAACAGATAGTAGGGAAAAGGAAGGTTAAGGTTCATCAACACATGGTAGATCTTAGAAACATCAAGAAATGGTAGATCACAGAAACATTATGAATTGAACAATGTACCCAAATAGGTTTTCAATTCCAAATTAAAATGCTAGTTACATTTCATCAATGAATTTGAGAAGTCTTTTAGCCTCATATAATTTAAGAAGTTTTTTGAATCAATATATCATCAAGAACTATCTGATTTATCATTAGACATTTTTATCATCAATCACATGTGAAATGTAATTTATCATTCATTTTTTGAAACATAATTATAAATTATAATTAGATATAAAACTAGAATTTAGTGACCTAGCATAATACATAATACATGCATTTTCATTGCAAATCATAATAAATGTAGAATATAATGAATTAAAGATAATACATGTATTTTCATAAAAAATCAATAATTATATGTAAAAAATATATATAAAGAAAACTACCTGGAGCACCGATCGTGGTGGGATGGGTGAGACGACTGTCTAGCTCAGCGGATGACCGGTTTGGTCGGTGGAGTTGGGAGGAATTTGGCTCTGCACCGACTCTATGAAGGAGAAGATCTCCGCGCTACGTCGACTCTACGAAGGAGAAGGTCGTCACGTTGGCTCTATGAAGTGGGCGGATTGTGGTTTGTGGCCCAAGATTCTCATGAGAGATGGAGGAAAACAAAGGAAGCTATGGAGGAAGACAACCACGACGACAAAGAGTAGCAACAACTGCGGCGAAGAGTACCAACAACAGTAATGGAGGGTAGCTTGTCGACAACCAATGGGGCAAAGTAACCAGTGCTAGGTATTGAGAGAGTGATGAAATAGAGAGCGGGGGGGGGAAGAAATTTTGTGTGTGATATTAAGGGCATCGTACTCGTCGATTGTCTAAAAAACTAACAACTAAGTACTTCGAAGTCATTCTCTTTCAAAGAAACGACACCTAAGCTAGTGAGTTAGACATCGGTTACCACTTAAATCCGATGTAAGAGCCCATTATCTGAAATAAAAAAAAACTGGCTGGAGTAGTTGTCATAGGTTTTGGGTGTACATCGAAACCCGACACCGAACCCAGTGACTTAGTCATCAGAACCAATGCCAGAGGCCATTATATGAATGAAAAAGTAAGCCTCAGTAGGGCCTTAGTTGTCAGTTTCTTCTAGAGGAACCAACACTAGACTTCAATTCAACAGGAACATTTTTTTTGCAGGGACGTGGCTCGAACCCTCCGACGTCGGTTGTTAGAAAAAAAACAAACACCTATTGTGAAATTTCTTACGGTTTTTCCTATGAATCAATGATGGTTTTGTAGAAAAACAATCGACATTAGAAGTATTTTGGAGGCAAATTTTTGTCACACACGAAGGTGTCTGTCGTCGATTCCCCGACAACCGATGTGTATCCTAAAGTTTTTGAAGGTAAATATTTTTCCATAAAAAAATGTATTTCGTAGGTTATTTTAGACTTCAATTTTTATAAATAAATCAATGTCAAAGAAATAGTGGTACTTGTGGCTTTTCTTAATCTACATGACTTGATCAATGGTGATGTTTGAGCTCGAAAACCGAGGTTGGTTGTTATGTAGTGTCATTTTTCCAATGTAACCAACGTCACGACAATTGACATTAGAGGTCAAAAATGTACTAGTGAAGCTAGAAATAACGTTAAAGGAAACCCCTAGTTCTAGTCATCATCCTTCCATCCAATTTCCTTGGGATAGAGCCATGTCCATCCCTTGCCATTACCTTACCTAGAAGCACCACTGTTGTTAGTTGTCTTAAGTTTGTCATTCCAACCAAAAGGAATTTTACATCCTCCACTAGTAGGTGAAGGCACTTCCGCTGCATGCAAGTATAAGTAGCTAGCAATGATAGCAACAACAACCACTTATATTATTTCTCTAGCAGTACTAGTCACAAGACACAACTATTTACACACCCTCCAGAGGCCAAAAACACCATCCTCTGCTTGCTCCTATCCTCATTTACAACAATGTCAAAAGAAGTCTATTCCCACCTTACCCCTATCATCATTTAATCCTCCCAAAAAAATTATTTCCATTTCAAAAATTGCATCAATGATGTATATTATCATCACATTCTTTTTGTGAAATTATCAAAATCGACCTTGATATATAGAAAGTTGGTTGAGGGTGAATTGTCTTATTTCTCTAAAGAGGAATATACGAATGTGTGTGGGAGACGGACATATTTTTAGGTTTACTACCAACGCATGAAGTATTGTCATCTAACATAAGCCAAAAGAGGAACCCCAACACCTAACCCATGATGCCATTGGCATCATGCCGCCTCCTAGTTTTGAACATAAAACACACATTCACAAGTGCGAAGTAAGTTAAGATGACTATGATGTGCCTTAATATAATTGATAATTATTACATGCTTATAGTTTATAGTTGTCTCTAAATGTTTAACCAAACTATTTGTTCATTAATTATATGTGATAAGCGATTATTAATTATTAATCAAACTACCTATCATTCTTACCTTGATTCGATTTCGTTCCTTTAGACAAGCATGGTAGGGTTTGGAGGTCTGGCGAGAGGCGGCGGCCGCGGTTGTGCAGGAGGGAGGGGCTTTAGGCCCCCAGATGTTTGGGATCATGGACATCCGCCGACTCAGGAGCAAGCCTAGGAACCGATGATGATGGACAGCGTGGCGATTCCCTCCGATCAGCCCGCAGATACCACCGAAGGGGGTACTCCGCTCCATCCCCCTGTCACCACCGATTCTCTCCAGAATGTGGGGATCAACCTCCACTACGCGTCGCACGTGGCAACACACAACCCGCAACAGCAACAACAATCGGCCTCCAATATGGAGACGGACAGAGATACCCTAGACGTGGCAGCCTTTCCTGGTCTGTAGGGGGGTAAGCAGCCCAACCCCCCGAGCATGTCAACCCAGAATCGTACGACGACCAGCACCTCCCTCTCATATAGTGACATCGTGAAAGGAAACTGCAGGACAATAATGGGGTTCGAGGATGTAGAGGTTGTTCTGAATAAGGAGGACATCCAAATCAAGGTGCAGGACTGTACATCATATATGGAAAGTAATCTGGGAAAGTATAACATGCTGATGAAACCGTGGTGCTACACTGTCATCATTAAGGTGTTGGGGAAAGATGTCGGCTTCATGGCATTACAGACGCACATCAAGGCAATGTGGAACCCGTCCGGAAGCATGAGACAGATTGATCTTGAAAACAACTACTACCTGGTGCAACTTCTCCGTGAAGACGACTATACAAAGGCGTTAAGGGGAGGTTCGTGGCTGATGATGGGGTCATACCTATCGGTGCAACCCTGGGATCCAGATTTCACCCCGTCTGACGTTAACCCAAGGTATGTTGTGGCTTGGGTTAGAATTCCGAAACTCCCCATATTCCTGTATCAACAAAGGATCCTTGAGGAGGTGGGTGATTCCATCGGGTCTACAGTAAAGGTAGACAACAACACCATACTGAAACGATGAGGCAAATTCGCCAGGGTCACAGTGAAGCTGGACACCACCAAGCCGCTCACGACATCGATCATCATCCAGGACGAGAGGTACTTGCTGGAGTATGAGAATTTACCTTCTATCTGTATGTATTGTGGAAGAATCGGGCATCAGGAGGACATGTGCAAGACGAAGGCGGACATAGAGGTGGCGGCCAAATGAACCACAGTGGCAAGAGATGCGTCGAACCCAGTGACGCCTGTGCCGCTCGGCGATTTCACCAATGCCCTACATGCAAAACCCATACAACGTAGACCACGGAAGCCACCACCATCACAGCAAGATCACATCCCCCCAAGCAACAGATTTGAAAGCCTATCGATTGAAGAGGAGGAGATCATTGGGCAGGTTAATCCACAAGATGCGGCCAACAGAATTACTGGAATCGACTGGAGGGCGAGAAAGGAGACCTCGAAGAAGAACTCTCAACCACATGAACCACAACTGAAGAGGCAACCACCAAGTTGTATGTCCAACACATCAAGCACTGCAGCACCCAATAGACCAGCAGCTAGCCCGACCAGAGGAGAGGAGAACAATCACAAGGTGACAGACATCGTGGAGGGAGACACTGTAGTGGTTACAGACATCGGAGGAGATACTTTGCAGAACCTCTCTTTCTGTTTCGGGCAGTATACACCACAACCAAGCAACAACAGGAAGACAGGTCAGAGGCCAAACCCTCCATAAGGGGGAGGTTCGGTGGGCATCCATCTCAGGAATCGCAAAGTTAGTGCCACGCCGGAAAGATTGAAACTGGGGTCCAGAAAGAGGGGCAAAAAACAACATCCTGAGGGCAATAACCTGACGGAAGAGGGTGAAGCTAACCCTTTCATCACTAGCATTGTTGCTTAATGATCTGTGCTGCATGGAATGTCCAAGGAATTGGTAAAGAGGACATTCAAAATGCAATCCGTCAATACAAGAACTCTCTGAGTATAGATATTCTAGCTATTGTAGAGCCAAGGATAAGTGGTACGAGAGCAGCCAACATCATCAAGAGTCTTCAACTTGTGGAATCTCATTGGGTTGAGGTGGAGGGCTACTCCGGTGGTATCTGGGTTCTATGGCGTCGAAGTATAGGAACGGTGGAGGTATTGGCTCTGCATCGTCAATTTATCCACTGCCTTATTAACAAAAGCCTCCTCATCACGTTCGTTTATGTTAGCCCCCAGCAGCATAGAAGGAAATGTCTATGGAATCATCTTAACACCTTAGCATCTGCATCAACATTGCCATGGTTGGTGTTAGGCGATTTCAACGCCACACTATCACCTGAAGAGAAGAGCGACAGTGTCCATGTCAACCTATCCAGTTGTAGGGAGTTCGCTGAGGCCCTGGCGTTGTCTGGTGTAGAGGACCTCGGAGCATCCAGACCTAGAATGACGTTCAAGCGGGACTGCCTACAAGAAAGACTTGATCGTGCCGTTGCAAACCAAGACTGGATCGATACTTACACAAACACTTCCGTAGATGTTTTGCCGCGGGTTGCACCGGACCATGCACCAATTTTGGTGAGGACCAACACACACAAAGCCAGCTATACAAAACACACCAAAACCAACACCACATGGTTGGCGCGGGATTCGTTCTCTGCATTCATTCACAGCAGGTGGGACACTGAACATGATTTCACCTGTGCAGCCACCGCTTTCATGGCATCAGCTGACAAGTGGGACAGCGAGGAACGAAAGAAGGAAAGGAAGAAAAAGAACCTTCTTCTGGCCAAGTTATCAAAGAAACAAACAGAACTGAGCACCTGCTATAGCAAGGATCTAGACCGGCACATAGGGATGCTCCAGTGTGAATACATGGACATCCTTGCGACAGAGGAAGCGGAATGGAGGCAAAAAGTGAGAGGCGATTGGATGAAGATGGGGGAAGCCAATACAACCTATTACCAATCTCTTGTAAAGGTAAAGAGAAGGAAAAACACGATAACGAAGCTAAAGAATGAGTATGGAGAATGGATTGCAGATGATAAAGCGTTAGAGACGTTGGTCAGGGAACACTTTCAAAAACTCTTCACGGACGACCGACCCGCCGCCGCAAAACAAGCCACTATAACTTACCCGGGGGCTTTCCCCTCCTGGGACCACATGACTTACCAGTGGTTTGGTCACATGACGGATGATGACGAGATTCTGGAGGTCCTCAACCGGATGAATCCGATTAAGGCACCGGGCCCTAACGGCATTGATGTCAGCTTCCTACAGAAGAACTGGCACACCATCAAACATTCCTTAAAACTAACTATTTCTCGGTGTTTTGCAGGGAAGCAAATTCCAAACTCGATGGCATCTTCCACCTTAGTGTTGATACCAAAGAACACTACACCAGAGAACTGCAACCATCTCTGGCCTATTGCTTTAAACAATGTCAGCATGAAATTAGTCTCTAAGATTATAGTGGAGAGGATCAAGCCCTTCTTGAGCGACTGGATCTCGCCGAACCAGATGAGC
The DNA here is from genome assembly GCA_963693085.1 of Alisma plantago-aquatica. Lineage (NCBI taxonomy): Eukaryota > Viridiplantae > Streptophyta > Magnoliopsida > Alismatales > Alismataceae > Alisma > Alisma plantago-aquatica. The sequence goes on from OY856410.1 coordinate 172,052,000, forward strand.
TTCATTCTGGGGCGTCGAATCTCGGATAATACCATTTGTCACGCCCCAATTTCGCATTAACCACAAAACACAAAATTAGGACGCGACAGGATGGGATTTACACATAAGCCAATCACTCTTCACTTTTTAAAACATTTTAAAGACATTAATAGGAAAATATGATTTATGCTGTAAAATGAAACTAAACAAACTGCGGAAGCATCTTTATTAACTGACTAGCAATATAACAGAGTCTACAACATTTTACATTGTTTGACATAAATTAAAGCGTAACAGTTAATTTACATTTTACACACATTCTCTCTCTCTCACACCTTATCCCACAGATCGAGGGGAAAGGACTAAGAGACCTCTAACTACTAACTACGAACCTTCTATCGACTAGGCGTAAGGATAAATCGATCCTTCTGATTTCCTGCTGCTGATGATAACCTGAAAATGTTTTGAGTAGAGGTATGAGCCTACTCGCTCAGTGAATAACATTTCACTTAGCTATCACTAAACAACTCATCAGGTTTATTAACTGAAAATAAACAGATATACAGTTCAAACAGGGCAGTTCTATTGACATAGCAAATATACAAATAATAATCACATTTCTAAGCATCAACCGGTATTTCAGGTAAATGAACAGTTATATAAATTTACTGTGAACCTACTTGATTATTTATTCATTTTATTATTATGCCCTAAATATATGCAGTGTACTCTGCATATAAAGATCTGCAGCAAGTTCATGCTACGGTCCCACCGTACAAGACTTAGCGACACACCCGGGAAGTGCTAAGTCTGACTACTCGTCCTGGTCTGCACAAGACTATCAGGCACTCAAAGGCCTCAGGAACTCAAGGGCCTCACTGTACTCTCAGGCGCTCAAGGGCCTCACCGCTGGTCCTAGGCACTCAAGGGCCTCTCTGCAGTATTCTAGTACTCTAGACTCCTCCTCTAACCTGAGTACATAGGCGGAGAGTCTCACAGGGTTACCTTCGTGACACAAGCACGAATGGTGTTAGATAACCAAGTTTTCTTTTTCCCAGTACCATCGTGACACAAGCACGATTGTTGTTGGACACTGCCTCTCTTTCCTCGTTTGTCCGTGACACAAGCACGGATGATGTTGCAACACGAGTTTCACCCCTAAGTTGCAGATACCTCTTAGGGGTTCTACGGTGTTAGGGCACCTAGGTCTAATAATTAATTAACAAATAAACATTTAAACAGGAATATCACATTTCATGCATATTGCACAATCTGAATAACACATGAAGCAAATATAAATCCATTATCATCATTAAACATGATTCAATATCATTTATCCACATTCAATGCTAAATATCTATTTTTAAATCAGCACATACATTGCAACTATAATACAGGAAATTTCATCATTTTCACTAAGCATATTAAGTATTTCAAGTTCCAATGAAACTAACATACTCTATTGTATGTACTACACTGTTTAGAAGTTATACTAACTGATACAGAAACAATTAAACATTTAAATTGAGTTAATTAATGATTACTGAATGAACTACTACTCACCCACTTCGGTGTGTTCGTAAACACCGAAAAACGTCCACAACCACGCCTAATTCTGCCCTTTACAGCAGAGTGCACGCCGCACACCTGGGCTGCACGCCGTGCACCTTCAGTGCACCTTTATTCTACTTTTCTACAACTTTGCACGCCGTGCACCTGCGCAGAGATGGAAAACTCATTGATGATGAACTCGATTAAAAACTAAGTCTTGGCTTAAGCTACGGATTCTAGTTCTATTCCTCAAAACTGAGCCCCGTGCCAGTCTTACCTTGCTCTATTGTGTGTCAATCGAACTTCGATTTGGACTTGTTCAGATCTATTACAAAAGAACAGTACCCTGCACATACGTACAGGTAGGAGACGACGGCCGTTCTTGGTGCTAGACGTAGCTAGGGCTACGGATCCCTGATCTGGACCTCCAGACGAGTTTGACGGCATCACCTTGGAGTGCTAGCCCGCGCCCTTGATGCTCCGGGTCGGACCTGCTGCTGCAAGCCGCCGTTACCCATGAACAGGTTGAAGACGAACAGCTTGGTTGGGTGTCGATCGTTGTTGGGGCTGCAACTCGTGCTTGGACCTCAAAGACAACTCAATAGCACCTTTCTTGGGTGCTTTCTCGCACCCAAGGCGGCCCAAGGCCGTGGCTATAGTTGCTGCTGCCTGTTGGGCGCCGCCCCTAGCTAGGTGGCTGGGCGCTGCAGTTGAGCGAGGTGCAGTAAGAAGACCTCCACGAATCCCCAGAATCGGCCACCTACACTCCCTTCACTTCTGCCCGGTTGCCTTCTGGCCTCTTCGCCTCGCAGTTGCTGCTGCGGCTTGCTTGGACGGCCGTCACCCTTGCTGGTCCGGCGCCACTACTTGGCCAAGATAGAGGAAGGGAAGGTAGAGGAAGGTGGGTAGCCACCATAGCAGCCCCTCTAAGCCCTAAACGGCCGACAAGCTGCTGCTAACTAGCTGCTATTGCGGCTCTGCAGGTCGCCATTTCTGCTGGGCACTGCTTGCTCAAGCAGGTCGGACGCCCCTAGGGTGAGGTGGATGAAGAAGAAAAGGGAAAGGAGAAGAAGAATCGAGTTGGGCGTAGCCAAGATCAAGGTTGGGAGCAAGAATCGCCCCTCAATCGCCCTGGTGTCACTCTGCCGTAAATGAGCTATTGCCTCTGGCACCCCTCTGCTTGCGCTCGGGAAGATAGAGATAAAGGAAAGGGGTAACCGACCCCCAAAGCATTAAAAGAAAATAAAAGATCCAATACTAGAAAAATTGCAACTAGGTCCAAAAATCTTGAAACTATCATTACGTTTGACTCGAATGTCTGATTCGAGTGATTCCTCTTGCAACTTTTCAAGAACGCGATTCTCTACAACTGGAGGCATCAAAATCATGCTAATTAACTAGTAACACATGATCAAATCACTAATTACATCAGTCAGTACCTAACTCACTCAATTAACTTAACAATCAGCACTGCAATTATCATTAATTGCCTCAGGTGATTCAAACTCAACTATTGATTCACATATTAACTTATTTGATTAACCATGATATTTAATTTGATATTCAACACTAATTGAGGTGTTTCACGTAATTCGAGGTATTTGTTGACTAACCCTGATATGGGTCGTAACACCATTCTTCTACAATAAGTGATTCATACCATGAGAACGCGACGCAGTGGTCAGAAAACCATGATCCTAAAGTTGGACCTGACCAAGGCATATGACAGAATGAGATAGAGTTTCATCTTCGACACCCTATAGAGAAAACCTATACCAGCACACATCAACACAGTGATAATGAACATTGTGACAAGCGGAAACATTGCCATTGCGTGGAGGGGCAAAACCTTACCCGAATTCAAGGTTTCGTGGGGAGTTCGTCAAGGGGACCCGCTATCCCCGTATCTGTTTGTCCTTTGTCTAGAGCGTCTGATCCAGGACATCACCATGTTGGAGGCGGAAGGCAGATGGAAACCTTTGCGCATAACTCGTCGCGGTCCTAGGCTGACACACTTATGTTTTGCTGATGATATCACATTACTTGGGGAGGCATCGGTGGAACAAGCTCAACTAATCAACCATTGTTTCCAAAGGTTTGGCGCCGCCTCTGGGAAGATGTTGTCAATGGAGAAATCTTCTGTATATTTTTCCAAAAATACCGACCGGGTTACCAAACGTCGGGTGTGCAGAATTCTGAAGATGGAAGCTACCAAGGACTTAGGCAAACATCTTGGGGTGCCCATGCTACATAAACGCGCAAGAAAAATGGTGTATCTAGACCTTCTCAATGCGATGGACAGGCGTATGAGCTCTTGGACAACTCGCACACTATCTTTAGCTGGAAGGGTGGCGCTAGCCAGATCCACTCTCAACGCTATGCCTTCTTATATCATGCAATCCAGTTTGCTCCCTATCTCCCTTTGTGATAGTATCGACAGAACTATACAAAACTTCATATGGGGTGGGTCGAACGCTCGTAAAAGTATCAGCCTTGTCTCGTGGAAGAATATGATAGCACCAAAAATGATGGGGGGTATGAGTATAAAGCCAGCAAGATTGCAAAATGAGGCCCTGTTGTCTAAAACTATATGGGACTTCTACACTAATAAAGGTAACCTATGGACAGAAGTTATGAAGCATAAATACCTACATAAGCAAGGAGATGAAAGAACTACATGATCGAGACTTTGGAAATTCATGGTGGACAACAGGAGCAAGGTCATGGACAAAGCCGCCAAAGATAGAGTGTAATTTAATAAATTTATGTCATCATATGTGTGAAATTGTAGGTTGTATATTTAGGTATTCAAATTCATGTATGTGACAAACCCTAGGTTGGATTATGTCTCCTAGACTAATAAAACTAATTTACAACAATATTTGTAAGAAATTGATATACATGTTTAAAATTTGACTAACAAAGCCTACACCAATGAAAATTGCTAAAATTGTTCATATTATGAATTTGGTCATACATATATCATTATGATATGTATTGGTCTATTTAAGGCAAAAGCATCCATAGAATAACTTGGTGAAATTCCTTATCTTGGGATGCCTTTAGATCTTCCAATTTACCACTCATATTCTGCTAATAAAACTATGCAATGTGAAGGTTGTTATTATTTTTTACATAATAAATTATGCCCCATTTATACCTATTTATGTCATGATATATTACTAACAAAATGAAATTTTGGCTTCAGTAACAAATATATGTCTTCTTATCATCATGTATTTATCAATGAGAGAGAAATTTGTGAAATTGCTTTCATGTTCATACTTTCAATCTTCACAATTATTATCATTGTAACCAAAAATCTCATTTATTACAACTAAGACCATGCATGCCTCATTTTTTGGAAGAACCATTATATTTTGATGAACCTATATAATATCACAACTAGGTGAATAATTATTGTCTTGGAAAACCTTTGGATCTTGGAAAGGTGTGCATTTAATTTCACAATTATACATTCATTTATCTCATATTTATAACTATAATTACCTATTATAAATATGTCTTTAAATCTCAATTATTGTAACTAAGACCATGCTTGTCTCATTTTCATTTAAGAACATATTTGTTTCTGACGAACATATATCAAAAGAACAAGTTTGTCAAAAATCCTTAGCTTGGGATATCATGTAGCTTGGATAGGTGTGCATTTAATTTTAGATTCATAATTTCTTTGTTATCTTTTTTTTTGTAGTTGAAACAATTTAAGATAACGATAACCTAAAATATCGTTTATTTTTGGTGAAACTATATATTTCACGTTTGTAGAAGAAACAATGTTTGCTTATGAAACTATAACAAAACGTAACTTGCTGAAAAACTTAGGCTTTAGCTATCTTCGAAGCTTGGAAGGTGTGGATTTAATTATGGGTTCATACTTTCATTCTTGTCATTAGTATATATAAAATTATAAATATGACCTAAAATCTTGTTTATTATAACCAAGATCATATACATCTCATTTTTATGGAAAAATGAATATGTTTCTATAAGCTTGTATCAAAGAAAAACCTATTGAAAAATATTTTCCATGTGATAAATAGGAAGATTATAAAAGGTCTATATTTAATTTCAAATTGATAGTTTCATTATTTTCATTAATTGTAACTATGATTATGATATGTTTGTCTTTTGTTTTACTAATACGATATATTGTATAAGTAAACATGATGAGAACATGAATACGAAATTTTTTTGGTATCTATTTATTTCAAAGGAGATTATCTCTTGCATTGCTTGATTACTTTGCTAACTTCCTTATAATTAGTAAAATATGGGAAGAATCAATATCTTGGGATATATAGTGACAACACATACATGTCGAGATTTAGAGGCAACCATTATGTATTGTAATCACATACGTATACCACCATTAATTCACTATCTACATTTATATTGGTTCATTTTTGTTTGCATATCCATTTGAGATTGTACCATTCCAGATTGTATATTCATATTAAATTCATTAACTATTCAATAAAAATTTGGTTTGTTTGCCATTTGTTAATTACTAGGTAAAAAAATTGGGAAGAAAATAATTCCACATAAGGTCCTTCCAGTTTTATATTACATCCAAGTTGTCAAGGTTTACTTCTCATATTAATATTAATTGTTAAATAGTTGATAATGATAGGTGTAAGGAGATGCCTATAAATGATGGGAGAATCAAAGTGTTGAAAAAAAATGATTCAAGACAACCTCTTCCAATAACTACAACAAATTGCTTCTAATCACTCCATGAAATGGGTTTTAGTCACTCAAAGTAGGAACTTATAACAGAAACATAATGTTTCATCTATGTTGTAATGTTTCATGATCACCTAAAATGTTGTTCTGATGTCATTACATTTTAACTGATACATATATATATATATATATATATATATATATATATATATATATATATATATATATATATATATATATATATATATATACAAACATATATATACACACACACACACAAACATATATATATGAATTTACATATACATATGCACACACACATATATACATATCTATGTATGTAAATTCTTCACAAGTAAAGTTGGATTCTATTATGGTTGGTTGTATTGTTATGATATGGTCATTGTTTCAAATCAATTGTTTGAAGTGAGTTCGACTGTTTGAAGTGGACATTGCCAACTTTGGGTGAATGGGCATGTTATAACAGATCATGTCAATTTTGTGATATATATGATGGTTTTTGGAAGTGAATTTGGTTGTTTACATGTTCATTCTCTTTGTATAAAAGAGAAATGAAAAAATTAAGTTACATACTTACCAAATAATAGGTTTAGATTAATGTCCTCCCTACCTGGCAGCGCTCGGCTAGGGTTCCCTGGGAGGCAATTTTTCGGTGTTCTCGCGCATGCGTGGAGGTGGCATCGATGATCTTGGTGGCCGCGGCACAGGAAGAGGTTACTTCAACATCGCCCACACCACTGGTGCTGGGAGTAAGGCAAGCCTACCAGGTCCACTCGAAAATGATCCCCCTCTGACATCAGATGGTGGCGTCAATGATGTGGATGAGGAATATGTTGTCGTGCCTGAGAAGTTGACTATGAATCATCCCCACAACCAAGTCTCCTACCGAGATGTGGTACCAAGTCACTCGGACAATGCCCCAACATTGGTTGGGCCTGCATCGCCAGATGTTCTCAAGCCAGATGATATTCACGTCGACCGCAGCGACGTCCTTCCCCATATCACTGTCAACCTAGGCACCTTACCGCCACTTCTGGAGCCATGGAAGTTTGCAGTCATTATCAAGGTCGTCAGGATCAATGTGGGATTCACCGCCCTTGTCAACTGCATCATGTCCCTATGGAGGTTTACAGAGCAGTTTCGTGTGGTTGATCTCGAGTTGGGGTACTACATCATTCAATTGAGCAATCATGATGACTATGTTCATGCCCTAATGGAAGGTCCATGGACGAGCTTCAAGAATTATATATCTATCCAATCCTGATCCTCAGCCTTTCATACTGCGGACCACATACCTCGCAAACTTGTGGTTTGGTTAAGGATCCGTGAACTCCCAATCTTCCTTTACAAATATGAGATGTTATCCAGTATTGGTGTTGTTGTTGGTAAAATGATCAATGTGGACACCACAACCCTATATGGCCATCGAAGGAAGTTTTCCAGACTAGTAGTAGAAGTGGACACTATAAAGCTGCTACTACCAGATATCTACCTCAGTGGAGAATACTTTAGGCTCGAGTATGAGAACCTGCCAACTATCTACATGAAGTGTGGCAGGGTTGGGCATGAGGATAAAGAGTACATGTTTGTCACGCCATTCGTCCCTACAGATCCCTCATCTTCATCGGGCCCTGCCCTCTTAAATACTACTGCATACACCCAACAAATCCATGCAAAGAAACCATAATGACGACCCCCTCCAGTAAAGAACCCATCCCATGAGCAAGTAGAACATGTGGATGGAAGCATCGACTCCAGTAAGTAGATGGCTGAGCTACCAAAGTCTGTTGATACCCCGCCACTTGAAGAAGGACTGGACGATGAGGGTGAATGGCAAATGGTCCAATCCAAAAAAATAGAAGAAGAGAATTCAAAAGGAAAAGCTACACAAACAAGCAAGCCAAGGCACAAACCTACCACCTAAACCACCGTCGGGTGCCAACAGAAACAATAGCGGTAGTAATACTACTGTCACTTTGGTTGATGATGACACCTGCTCGAGGAGGCACCAAGACACTACTACCGACCCCCCCTTCCGGTTCGCCGCCAAAGAAAACCCAGTGGTGCTCAACTCTCCTCACTAGGGGTTCTACTGGGGTGATAGGGGGAGCAGAGGGGGAGTCCTTCTCAGGATTAGGAAGATCATGTATCAAGCTGTCACTCCAGGATAGGAGAGAAAGAAAGGTAAACTTGCACAATATGTGGGTAATATGAGCCAAGGTCCAGTGACCAAGCAGGCTATTGATTTCAATAAAAAAATAGTGGAAGTCCATGATGATGAGATGGCTGGTGATGATGCCTCGATCGGCCTTTGCATAGCCATTGCTTGATGGTTGCACCATACCCTCCTAATCCTTTTTTAATGCTTAACATCCTATGTTGGAATACACAAGGTGCTTGCTTCAAGAAGAAAATTCGTCTTCTTAAATACTACAAAAGGCGTTACAAGTTACACATGCTCACTATTATGGAGCCACACGTTAGTGGTTTTAAAGATGAGAGTGTCATCCGGCAACTCGGTTTCTCCTCCTCCCATTGTGTGGAAGCCATCGGCTTCTCTGGCAGTATTTGGATCCTCTGCGAAGATGCCCGTTGCTCAGTTGAGGTCATTCATAACCACTGCCAATTCATCCATCATTTCATCAACAACTCCCGGCACCTGACTGTGGTGTATGAGAGCCCCAACCCCTCTAAGAGGGATTACCTCTGGAACAGATTACGTGAGATCTCCACTACTATCCAAAACGCTTGGGCAGTACTTGGTGACTTCAACACAATGCTAGATACATTGGAAAAGCTCAATGGACGTTCTTTTGATCGTCGATCCATCATAAAATTCAACTCCACCCTCCTCTAAACAGGTCTTGCTGATATGAAAGCTAACATACCTTTTTTCACCTTTAAGAACCTCCAATTGCTCAAACGGCTTGACAAGGTCATCGCCAATGAGCTATGGATGACTCAGGCTAGTACCACCTCCATCACTGTCCTCCCTCATCTCTACAGTGACCACAACCCGCTTCTTGTTCATGTGAATCCACCAAATAGCCAAGGCCCTCGTCTTTTCCACACCAAAGATACATGGTCCCTCATGCCCGCTTTTAAAAGCTTCCTCAACAACACTTGGGATCCTTGCAAAAGTTTCATGGACACCCTCCCTACCTTTCGTGTAGCTGCTATGAAGTGGGATGATGAGCACTACCATTCCAACATCAAACTGAAGAAAAAAAATCTTGTACAAACTCAACAAGCATCAGGTTTCAACTGAACTTTCAAATTCCTTTTCCTTTAATCTCACCATGGATAGATTGCAAGATGCATACAACAACATCCTTCTCTAAGAAGAGGTTGACTGGCGGAAGCGAGCCAATATCAATTGGCTAAGTCTGGGGTCAAGAATACCAAATTCTTCAACACCTATGTCAAAGCTCAAAGATGACACAAAAAAATCTCTCTCCTCAAAGATGCAAATGGTACTTGGGTTGACAACCCGCTTACTGTGAAAGACATGGTGTGCACTTTCTTCCTCAACCTAATGATGACACCCCCTACTCGTCCAACACTCTTAGCGGGTACTGAGGCTTTCCCTGGATCATTCCTACATCCTAATACTAATGATTGCACCTTTATCAATCAAATTCCTATTGCTGAAGAAGTAAGGAAATTCATGCTCATGATGGCACCCAATAAAGAGCCTGGGCTTGATGGTGTCTATAACTCATTTATACAGAAGAACTGGACCTATGTGGGACCTTCTGTCACCTGTACCGTACAAACTACCTTCCACACGGGTGATATAGATGATCATCTTGATGATTCCTTCACTGTCATGATTCCCAAATGCATGCAGCCTCAGTCATGTGGTGACCTGAGACCCATCTCTCTGAACAACACATGCTTCAAGCTCATCTCTAAGATACTTATGGAATGCATTAAACCCTTTCTCCATAAGTGGGTTTTTGAAACCCAATCCAGCTTCATCCCGGGCAGGAGGATCACTGATAACATCATCCTCATCCAAGAAGTAATCCATACCATGACAAGCATAAGGGGAAAATGATGGCATGCATCAAAATTGATTTGGCTAAAGCTTTTTATAAAATGAGATGGTCCTTCATTCTTAGCACCCTACAACGCACGGGACTCCTGGAAAAAATCATTAGCATCATCATGCAAATTGTGACCAAGGGCATCATGTCTATTCTATGGGAAGGTGTCCCGCTTGAGCCATTCAAAGCTTCTCAAGGCGTCCTCCAGGGTGACCCTATTAGCCCTTATATCTTCATTCTTTGTATGGAAAGGATGAGTCAAGCCATCTCCCTCTCGGTTGAACATTGTGAGTGGAAGCCAATTCCACTGTCCCGCCATGACCCTCCTTTGTCGCATGTCCTCTTTGCCGATGATATTCTCTAAATGGCCGAAGCATCCACCACACAAGCAAAAGTTATCAACAATGTGTTCAAGCTTTTCTCTACCGCATCAGGACAAGTGATCTCTAAGGCAAAATCAAGATGTTATTTCTCTCCTAACACATCTTGTCGGACCATTGCCTCCTTTTGTCGAATATTGGGTATTCAAAGCACTACTGACTTGGGAAGATACCCGGGTGTCCCCGTATTGCACCAATGGGTAAAAAAATCAACACACACAACGATCACAGACACCATCAATGATCGTATGTCCAGTTGGTCAGGTCACTACCTATCCCTCGCCGAATGGATCACTCTCGCAAAATCCACCCTACAAGCTATTCCAAGCTATGCCATGCAGTCTGTTCAACTATCCCCATCGCATTGTGATGATATTAACAAGCACATCAAAAAATTCATTTAGTCGGGTGGTAGGGCACATCACAACATCTCCCTTATATCCTGGAAAGTTCTCACCCTATTTAAAGATGAAGGTTGACTGGGTATTAAAGAAGCACAAACTCAAAATCAAGCACTCTTGCTTAAAAATGTATGGCTCTTTATTAGCAATCTGCATGCTCTTTGGGTATGTGTGATGAAAGCTAAATATATTTATAATGGGACACCAACTAATAAGGCTTGTTCCTCGGCATGGGCTTTCATTTGAAAAAACTTTATCAAGCATCCAACAAGCTTTCGGAGTCTGCATTAACAATGGTAGTTCTACAAATGTCTGGTCTACAAAGTGGATGCATGACCTCTCCATGCGTGACTTGGAATCTAATTTCTCACCGCCCCAAGGACTCGAAGACCTATATGTTGCTTCTATGGAACTAGATGATGGAAATTGGAACTGGGCCTTCATTCGCGAGTACCTCCCCGAGAGCTTTTGGAAACACATCTGCCACATCCTACCACCAGTTATGGCAGCATGTGATGATGAGTGGTACTAGCCGCTCACAGCATCAGGGATGCTCACGGCTAAATAAACATACCAATGGCTTCGCAACAATTTGCAAACTGGCAGTGACAGGAACTGGAGTTCCATTTGGAAGCTTCCCCTTCCTACCCATCTCAAAACCTTCCTCTGGCTTCTTTAACATAAGGCTTTGCTCACAAATATGGAGAAAGCATGACGACATATATCTACTGAACTCACCTTCCCCGTGTGCACTAATGCCACAAACACACTTTTGCATTGCCTCCAGGACTGCCCGCCAAGTAAAGGTGTCTGGTTCTCCTTGAACGCCCCACCGCATTTCTTCTTGCTTGCGGAAGACGCTTGGCTTCTTGAGATCCTCTCTTCTCAATGCATCAATGAGGAGTCCATATTCCTTGTGGTGGCCACATGGGCCCTCTAGCTTCATTGCAATTCCTTCGTCCATATCCAGTAGTCTCTCACAATGGCTCAACACATTTCCTTCATAAATAACAAAGCATGTGCTATTTTGAACATCTCGACCATTTCTCACTACATCCCTTTCGCACCTATGGCAGTGAACCAACCACCTACTACTCATAACATCCTAATCTTTGTGGATGCTTCTTTCACTTCACCGACTGCTACTGTTTGACTGGGTATCCATGTTGTAGATAGGAACGGTAGACATATCATGGTCTATGGCTCACCCAGCTGCGTCAGATCGACATTGGAAGAGGAAGTCCAAAGCATCCTCTATGCATTGGAGCTCTGCAAAACCACAGGGTGGCATTCCCCTGCCATCCAGTTAGACACTCTCACTGTGGTTCACATTACTGCTGAGATCGATCCTACAACAACCATGCTTCATCCCCACATGAGGCATCTTCAGATGCTATGTGAAGATGTGGGTAAACCACACATCTCACATGTATCTAGAAAGCACAATAGTGTTGCCTATGTCATAGCCCGATTTCCTAAAAACTCCCCTAATCCTCTTTCCTTTTCTTCCAATAAGCCACCTTGGCTCAATATAGATCTGAATGTATGTGTTTCCAAATTTTGGTCTGCAATAGAGAGCGGGATGAATGAAAATTAGTCTCTATGGTTACCAAAAAAAAGAATGAATCAACATTGGACAGTAACAACCTCCATGCCATGTCAAACTCTACCATCATCTTGTTGAACTTTGTTTCACATATTCACTATTTTATTTTTGACTCATCACAGTGGGGTGGAGAAGAAGAGGAAAACAACACACATTAATACAAATTTGTTGAGATAAAATCATGCACAATGTAACTGAGTAAAGAGAAAAAAATAATAGCAACAATCTATAGAGAGTAGACTGGAATAGATGCAAATATTTTTTTAAATCAAATGGTTATCTGAAACATGAAGATATACCACTAGAGAAACTTTTACACATAAAATAATTCATTAGAGACAAACACCTCGTATAGTATACACAAGGATAATCTACACTTTAAATGAAGGAATCCAAGGTTTAGCAGATCCATACAAATCATGATCATAAACCACAATCTCATACACAAGATCATAAACACAACGAACTATTTCAGCAAAATATTAAGACAATCATTATGTAGGACAAATTGAATGGTTGAAAATAACATTGTAGTACTCAATTCATATATATATATATATGTATATATATATGTATATATATATGTATATAAATATATATATATATATATATATATATATATATGTATCAGAATCAGGAAAATATATTCTGACTCTCCCCCTATAAATATAGGAGGGTCAAGAGTTACATATAGCCCTATGCTCACTATACAACATGTACGTGATCAACTCACCTAGCTAGCTAAGACGTAATCTCTTTTTTATATTTTTACAATTTTTTGCAGAAATAGTACTCACACTACTATCTAAACCACCATGCTTGCAAACATTCCTTTCATTCCAAACATGGAAGCACAAGGCAGCAAAAAGAAGAAGCTTTTTCTCCTCATTGGCAAAACGTTTGACCATCTTTTTTATGTCTTCATCCAGTTATATTCGTAGTAGGAACTCCTTGTAGATTTTCTCCCATAAAGTCTTTTTGAAACTACAACAACCAAACAAATGGCTATCCAGAGTCACTAGGGCACCGTGCATAATTTTGAATATACATGTGGACCATTTAGGAATATGCCTACCATCCCATATCAGTGCCATAGTCCCATCTTTTTCAGCCCTTGTCCTCGTGATTTCCCACAAGTCAACTTTTGGATTTAGCATGAGCCATTCTCCTACAAGATTCAGACAGAAGAGATGCTTGACCTCCGGCCTTAGGATCCTCATCATATGAATGGTACATGAGATGCCTTCCCTAGTATGAGGCTAGAAATCCAGTCCTTGTGGGTATCTATCTCTCATCCATCTTCCCCATACGGAGCCACATGTCTGGTACAATATAATTCTCTTTAGTGTCCCCCATCTAGCAATGTCTCTTGGAGTTTTTAGCTGCAAACCATCTTCGTCTTTAGGAAAATCCAGCCTAGTGTAGCGCATGGGATGGTACTCACCTATCCAAATAAAGTTTGAGATTTTCATCTCCATCCTATCAAGCACAGAACCCGATATCTCGCCCTGTTGGACCCAGAAGATAAGGAGCCCCTCTATAGCTGCTCTAATAAGGGTAGCTCAACCCGCCATGGATGTCTTCTATGTAGGCCATCTCGCTATCATCTCATCCAATCTATCAAGACATTCAGCAAAGTCTTTGACTTGTAGGTTGCCCCCAGCAAGTGGGAAGTCCAAGTATTTAGTCGGGAACTTGCCCAACTCTACACCTATGGCATTTTGCAGTCTATCATCCATGTGGTGATAGTTTTTGAGAGGTAGAGTTGAGTCATGTTCGCATTAATCTACAGCCTTGTACGCTCTCCAAACACTTCCAACAATTTTTTCATCTCCTGTAGCATTTCAACTTTGGCCTTCAGAAATAGAAAAACATCATCTACAAAGATAAGGTGGCTCATTACCTTCATACCATGGACCGTGTATGCATTGATCACTTTTGAGTCTTTCTCTTCTTTTAGCTTCCTTGTAAAATATTCCATGACAATGGTGAAGAGGAGTGGCGAAAGGGGATCACCTTGTCACAGGCCATTGCTACCTTTGAACATACCAGCCGATGTGTCATTTACAAGCATTGAGAAACTTGTTGTGCCAACACATTACTACATCCACTATATCAACGTATCACAGAAGACCATTTGTTGCATAATCCACCACAATTTTTCCCATCTGACACTGTCATATGCCTTTGAGATGTCAAGCTTTAGGCAAGCCTTTTTGCTCCCTCTCATCACATTGAAATCAGCTAGGAACTCATTAGTAAGAATGACACAGTCACTCATGCTCCTCCTGTAATAAAATCTCCTTGGTTTTCAGAAATAAGGAAAGGAAGAACCATCTTCAACCTTGTGTCTATGATTTTTGCTATGATCTTATATTGGATAGAGCAGCATGCAATAGGTCTAAAATCATCAAGAGAGGTCGTAATCTTCTTCTTTGGAATGAGGACCAAGAAAGCATGATTGACTCGTCTAACCATATTAACGCCATCAAGAAACCATATCACATACCTCAGAAGATCATCTTTAATTGTATCCCAAGCCAACCTATAGAAGAAAGCATTGAACCCATCAGACTCAGGAGATTTGTTGCAGCCTATGCTCCATAATGCGTCTTAAACTTCTTTCTTTGTGAGCTCCCTAGTGAAAATGTTGTTGTGGGTGCTAGAGAGTTTGAACTTCCATTCTATGTCATCCTCCTCCACTGTGTCTTCAAAATTCTTATTGTAAAGCTCATTGTTAAACTACATAGCTTGGTCCTCAATGTCTTCTTGTCTATTAACCACATGCCCGTCTTTGTTAATCAGTTCACATATGATATTAGATGCCTCCCTTCTTCTAACTGCCATGTAGTAGAGCTTGGTATTTATATCACCATCTTCCATCCATTTCTCCCTGCTTCTTTGCTAGTATAATTTCTCCTCGGCCTTCTTTAAGTCAGTAAGCATCAGTCTCAACTCACGATCCTTCTTTATTAAATCCCCATTAAGAGGATCAGCCATCAAGAGCTTTCTAACTTCACTACATTCCTTCTTTGTTGTTGCAATCAAATTGGGGATATTCACCTTCTCCTTTGCCCATTTTTTTAGTGCTGTTTTCAGCATTGACAACTTTTTTGCAAATACAAACATAGGGTTCCCATGTATTTGTGTACCCCATACCTGCTTCAGAATATCATCAAAGCCCTTCCACTTAGCCCAATAGTTGAGAAATCAGAATGGTCTTCTGTTTTGCTTTTTCTCTATGATCTGCACAAGAAGGGGAGCATGGTTGCTAAGTTTAGATATGCCTACTTTCACCTGTACATTAGGAAATATCTTTAACCATTCCTCATTAACCAGGGCTCTATCCAGCT
Organism: Alisma plantago-aquatica; assembly: GCA_963693085.1. NCBI lineage: Eukaryota > Viridiplantae > Streptophyta > Magnoliopsida > Alismatales > Alismataceae > Alisma > Alisma plantago-aquatica. Next base: position 172,068,047 of record OY856410.1, read on the forward strand.
TGCTAGCTATTTTGTCCTCCGGGTTCTATTCATTGTTCCACGTGAAAATGTAACATCCCTGACTTGGGTTATGCCTTAACCCAAGATGTTTTGCTTAATAAAGTTAATTATATGCTTGCTCTTATTTCTTGAAAAGTAATTAAGGCTCAAGAGGAACTTATGTTTCAATTTTAGTCCTTTTTGAATAATGTTGAAACAATACTTTGCTTGTTTTGGACAAAAGTGAAAATTACCCAAGTTGAGGGGTTAACTTGCAAATGTTGCATGATAAAATGTTCCTCAAATGTTGAAGCATCATAAGAATGAGAATGATGCAGAGTTATGGCATGTGACAGCCTGAGTACCAAGAAAGAGCTTGTTAAGCCATGTTTGTGCATTAAAACTTAGTTTTGGTGTAATGTGCAAATTACCCAAAACATAGGGTTCAATATGCAAAATACCACCTCTAGAGAGTCCCTCATGTTTCTTGGCATCATGTATAGAAAATAAAATGAGAGGGGCATATCATTTGAATCACTTTGGAGGAGAGAGAATCTTGATATGAAAATAATCAAGATTTAAGCATAATTGAAACCCTATTTTAAAATATGCAAAAATAAATATATTAATTGAACTGCCCTTCAACCAAAAATGAGATGGTTGAATTTACATAAGTGTGAACTTCATTGTTCCTTGCAAAGGCCACAAAATATCTAATGTGAGTGGAGAGCCCACTCACATTAGTTAAATGATAAGTAATATCCACTCAATTTTGGATATTATTATTATAATGGTTAAGGTGCTTAATTTGTTTTATTTTAATTCATGGATAATGAAGAGGAATTGCAAGGTGGAGGAGATGGCTTCGTGTGCATGGGATGGAGGGGAGTATGTGGCACCAATTTTGGAAATTAAAGGATTATTATAAGGCTTTCTCTCTCATTGAATTTCCTTATATACATCCCATTTCCAACCCAAATGAAAAGCTTTTTCGATTCCTTTTTCTTGCCTTGCTTTGGTTGAACATAAAGGAGCTTAGGAGAAACAGGACGACGTGCTCCAACCTGTAGGTAAGCTCCATAGTCATATTCAACCTTGGTTTCATGGTGGAAATCGAAAATCAATGCTTGATTTCTTCTTTTCTTCATTCAATATTCAACTCTAGCCAATCCTTTCACTCAAAGACTTGAGGACGAGCCTTGGGAAATTGTGAGAGCTTCATTCACCATTTAAGACGTGGATCTTGAAGCTTGGATTCAATTTTGAAGGTGGTTTATATAACTTGAACCCTTAAATGTCATTATTGCTTGCAATTTATTCAATTTGTGTTGAACCATTCTACTCTCTCGAGTTCCTTTTAATTAGTTATTGAAATCCCCATAAGAATCACAATTGAATTCGAAGGTTTGGAGCTTGAAGATGATGATGTCATCTTAAGCACACACCTCAACCAAGGAAGGGGCAAATGGTTTGCAAAACCGAATGAGCTAATTCGGTTTCAAAACTGATTGAATTGATTTGGTTTCAAAACCGAATGGGCAATTAAGTTCAATACCAAATGGGTAGTTGAACCCAAGATCAAATAGGTAATTTACTCAAGACTGAATGGGTAATTGTACCCAAGACTTAATGGGTAAATTACTTCAAAACTGAATGGGTTATTGACTTCAAGATCGAATGGTTAATTGAGTCCAAAACCAAATGGGTAATGGATCTCAAGACCGAATGGGTACATTAAACTTCAAAACCATTTGGGGTTAATTGATGATGTGATTGATGAAGATTTAATGGCTCAAATTGATTTGATTATAAATAATTTTAGAACGATGATCAATGGATTGCAAACCCTAATCGATTGATTGAAGAATTTCTAATTGGAATTGGATCGATTACTTGGTTGATGGTCCAAACGGTCTCAAGATCGTTTGGAGGCAAACGGTCTCAAGACCATTTAGATGCAAACGGTCTCAAGACCATTTGAGACCAAATGGTCTCAAGACTATTTGGAGGTTAAAGGCTGAGATGGATGATTGGAGATTCAAGGGCTGTAATTGAATGTACTTCAATGGTTTAATTGATGATTGATTCAATAGAGCAAACCCTAAAGCCAATCAATTGGTTGGAGGAGACCCTAGTTGATCCAATCAGTTTCATGATGGTTTGGACCAAATGGTCTTGAAACCATTTGAGTCCAAACGGTCTTGAGACCGTTTGGGACCAAATGGTCCTTAGACTGTTTGAAGGGCAATTGTGAACAAACCGTTTAGGGTTCATTCGGTTTCAATAATAAATTGATCAAACCGATTCAAAACCAATTGAAGAAGTAAGGCATGACCTAATGGAGGTCAAGCACCTCAAGACCATTTAAGGTCAAATGGTCTTCAAGATTGTTTGAAGGTCATGTCACTCCAAGACTGTTTGAAGGTCAAGGAGGTCAAAACCGTTTGAAGGTTCAAAAGTAACAAAACCTTTTGGGGATTTAATAGTCTCAAAGTTGTGAAATATTAATCAACCCCATAATTGTTGATGATGTTTATCAGAGGTGATTAATTACAATGGTTGTACCTTCAAGGTAATTAAGTGATTAGTACATTTTGAATGGTCAATCTTTGATGCTTATGGAAGCAACATCTCAACACACAAAACTAACCCTAAGTGTGTATACCTAAATAAGGAGTTGACCTAATCTATTTAAGTTTGAAGTAATTGACATCCCAGAGAGGATGAGAGAGAGAGAGGAATTCCTACATGGATGATAATCATGTAGTGGTTAAACCTCAATACTTTCAACATAAATAAAATGTGTAATTAGGGTATGACCCTTGATAAAGAGATCATGAAACCCTAATTAAGAAGGTTGACGAGCCCAAACCCTAATTGAGGGTGATGACATATGAAACCCTAATTGAGGGTGATGTCATATGAAACCCTAATTGAGGGTGATGCCATATGAAACCCTAATTGAGGGTGATGTCATATGAAACCCTAATTGAGGGTGATGTCATATGAAACCCTAATTGAGGGTGATGTCGTATGAAACCCTAATTGAGGGTGATGTCATATGAAACCCTAATTGAGGATGATGTCATATGAAACCCTAATTAAGGGTGATGTCATATGAAACCCTAATTGAGGGCGATGTCATATGAAACCCCTTCAAGGGTAATGTCATATGAAACCTTAATACAAAAATGTCATGTAAAACCCTAATCAAGGGTGATGCCATATGAGACCTTAATGCAATAAGGTGATATGAAACTCTAACCCAAAGTAATGCTATGAAATTTTAGGTGGAAACTTTGATATGAAATCCTAATCCTAATATAGGGTAAAAGTATGTTAAGCCCTAATCTTGGGTTATAATGTATGAAACCCTAATCTTGGACAATATGATGATAATTCATAACCCTAATTTGGGTAATGAAATGATTATTCCTAATTGACATGAATTGGGAAATCATAACTCTAATGAGGAGATAGTGATGTTACTCTTACATTGGATAGTGTCGATATGTGATTGATATAACTGTTATCATATGCACTAATCATGAAGGTATCATAATATGTTGGACATAGCCAGGTATGAGCTATGATGTTTTATTAATGAAATTGTTTATGGGATTTGTAAGCCATAAAATGTTGTGTCGCCTAATAAGAGGTGAAAAAACATTAATGGGCTTTAAGAGCCATGTGAAATTCATGCATTGCAAATATTATGTTTACCTTGGTCAACTGACCTGAAGGCATTAAGTTATCTGATAAGTGGTAACATGTGTTTTGATGAATTGAGGGTTTGAATACCCATATTCCATAATCATGATGATGAGATGTTAAGGGATGAGAATGCCCCTGATGTGATAAGGGATTGAGATCCCATTGTTTCATAAAGCTTTGAAAAGAACTTGGTAGAAGTAGTACTCAATCTTTGTAGCATTTGTTATTATGATTTATATTTGAAAACATGTTTGATGCTAAAAGAATATGGTAATGTACTTAATTAATCAAGTGAAATCTTATCATGTAGATCCCTGACCATAGACCCATCATCATCAGTAGTTTGGTGATGGTGAAACAGGTTTATGGGTGTGAATATCCTTATGCCCTAATAGAGGAATTGATGTGAGGTAAACATTAAATCTCTCAATCCTTCATTATATATGCTGGGATAGATGTATCACTAATCTCCCAAATGCCAGGATGGATGTATCACTAATCACCCGATGATATTAATGCTAGATCGATGTGAGGTAAATATGAAATCTCTCGATTGCAAAGAGAGTACAACATGCCACTGTAACTGTAATAGCAAAGTTGCTAGTATACCCTAGAAAGCTATTTAGTAGAGATACAAGATGTCCTACATTTGGTCCTCACACTGACTGAGGAAGATGATGTCATGGAAATCCGACTCTTCTATTGATCTATGTATGGTATCAATTTCGATTTCGCAATGGTCAGTTGGAGTATGAGTGATATACCTCATCTCCTTAGGGCTTAAGTATGATTGTAAAATGTAATCAGCCGTGTAGAATATTTGCTTAAGGTTGAAATACAAAAATCACTGGTTCATGTTATCTTGCTTAGTAAATCTTAGATGGATAAATGTTATACATGTTCTTCATATTCCTTATTGGATAAATGACATACTGCTTTATCAAGTTACAAGTTGAATTACTTTGAATAAGAACATTGCTCTAATATCCTTAGTTAATTGATTTATCTACTGTTGAATACTTATGATTCTTCTGCTCAGTTTTATTCCATTAATTCCAATAATAATATTTCTAGCAGAGAGTTATATCTCTCGCTGGGGCAATTTCAATTTTCTCACCTCGTGGGATTCAACTTTTTAGGTAGACGTCGAAGAAGTAGCAGAAACCCTACAATAGGGGAAGAATAGTAGCAGCAGTAGGGACAACAGTGAATTCTCAGGTAGAGATAGTGGCTGTCATGTCTTGTATATAAAGTCCTATGTGTCGTCTCTGTACTCTCAGGTCCTAGGAGTTAGTAGTTAGTTTAATATTGATCTGAGATTTTGGCTTGATGCCTCGAGATTTTTATACTGCCTATGTATAATTTAATAGGGCAGTTGATGTTGTAACTCTCGAGAAGAAATGGTACAAAAAATGTACTTGTAAACCAAAATGTAATTGAATTACTTTGGTTCTTTATGAAAGAGTTTTCCAGTGTATTGATCTCTTTATAAAAGGTTTTAATTTTTTTAGTGCTTTTTGTTAATCCGCTGCAAACAAATGCTTCCGCTTAAATAAATCATGTTTTTGTGAGTTGGATGTCACAGAAAAGGTCACCACATATCATGGGAAGTTCCATCAATTCTGTTTTATCAATAGCCATGTTAAAGGCATCAATCACAACATGTAGCACAAGTCTGGCCCCAATCTTCTCACCCTATAATTTGACATTGTTGAAATCACCAATCACCATCCACGTGTCATCATCTATGTAGATAACTGAGCCAGATCATGCCAGAGTTCCTTCCTTCTCTTTGCATCATTATGAACATAGATAGTTTTCAAGCACATGTGCAAGTCTGCTGCATTCCTACACTCCAAAGTGATATGTTGATCAGACATCATCTTCACTATCATCTTCCATGCATTGGGCTTCCACGCCACGCACACCCTAGTCAGTTCAGAATGTTGGAGGTTGGATACATGTTCCCACCCTTATGGAAACAAATAACCAATGCTTAGTTTGTTGTTCTCCTTGATCTTAGTTTCAACCAATGCTATAATACAACACCCACTAGCACCAATCCACTCCCAGATTTCTCTCTTCTTATACCTATCTCACCCCCCTTTAATATTCCACATGATTATGGACATATTAAAAGTTTTTATTTGCATGAGTACGTCTGGGCTGCTCCTTCTTCTTATTGCCCTCTTTCTTCTTCTTTGGTTCAACCTATTGGGGTTCTTCTGCATACGACTCGCCAAGAGCATCAAACTGGTTGGTAGCCTACAAAATGGACCCAACTCCTTTCGTCTTCGGAATCCCACTCTAGCTTTTCCTCCTCAAGGCTGGGGTGAATTCACCCTCTTCTTTCTAACTTTCTACATGTGTGTTTCCTTTTCCTCCTTCAGTACTGTGATCAGCAGTCGAGGCCTTTATTGAGTTTGCACCCTCTTCGTCATTTCCAACAGACATGGTCTGCCCATCTTCACCCCCTACCTACTTTGCACCCTCATCATCAACTGTGGCCTGACCTTCATCGTCACCCGTGGCCTACTTAACAGCAGCAGCCAGTTGAACCTCTCTGACCTTCTTGGTCTTCTCGACCCAAGAAGTCCTATGTGTGATCTTAGCCATGGGTTTATCTTTAGCCTCCATCGTCTTCTTTTCTTGTCCGTCCTTGAAACCACCATTAGGATGACTAAAAGACTGACAACAATTGCACCTAGGCGGCGAGTAGTTGTAGATGATCCTTATAGAAATTGCTTCCCATCCATGGACGTTCAGCCACACCTGCTCGACCACCTCATCTTCAGCCTTAAGCTCCACCAAGACACGAGCCTCATCAGTTTTAAGTGACCTCTCATCGATGAAGAGGACCTTGCCCGCTCCCGCGGTGATGGTGCTGACCGCCCTTCGAGTCCAAGATCTGTCAACGGAGCCTAGCGTATTCCACATGGGAATCGTCGCAAAGGTGTCCCTTTTTAATTCATCCCCAAAGTGATAGTCTTTGGCTACGACCAATTGGCCATCAAACCATCTCAGACCTAGATCAAGAACTGTCTTCTTGTCCATTGCATTTGAGAATCAAACAAGGAAGATCCCATTTTCCTTAGTTATCAGTTCAATCGTTCCCTTTGGCCTCCATGTCCGCTTGATCCATGTGAGGAAGTGGGGATAGAAGGGCCTCTTCCCAAGAACGTAGGTCATTATAGATATATATGTATGTATGTATGTATGTATGTATGTATGTATATATATATATATATATATATGTATATATATATATGTATATATATATACACACATACATACATACATACATTTATATATATATATATATGTATGTATATATATGTATATATATATATATATATATATATATATATATATATATATATATATAGAGAGAGAGAGAGAGAGAGAGAGAGAGAGATAGAGTGAGAGAGAGAGTCAGGTTAGAATACACTCGAGTGTATATATCACATGAATACACTCAAGTGTGTTTGCATATCAAGACAATGTTTTACAAAATGTAAACCATTGATCTTCACTATCATACTATAACTACTACATACAAATTTTGAGCCCATTTGGATGAGTTTAAGTCACTCATCCAATGACAACAAAATTGATGTGTGACACTAATTTGAAATGTGTACTTTTTGTGGTTTTTGTGACATGGCCTATAATTGTCCAAATGTGCTCAAATTTGGTATATGAGCCATTAACAAAATGTTTAAGAAGATCAACATATTAGATTTTTGAAAAAAAATATTGCATCATGAAAAACTACTTGAGTGTATTCTACGCCGAATACACTCAAGTGTATTCTAGCTTGACTTTATATATATATATATATATATATATATATATATATATATATATAACCCAAGAAGTACTATGCGAAAGACAAAAGTATTCTGACCTGAAATGAAGCTTTTTGGGTCGTTTGAATGTATAAAATTCATTTTAAAAGAGTTTAGTTCCTATATATATATATATATATATATATATATATATATATATATATATATATATAACCCAAGAAGTACTATGTGTAATACAAAAGTATTCTAACCTCAAATGAAACTTTTTGGGTCTTTTGAATGTATAAAATTCATGTTAAAAGAGTTTAGTTCCGAAATACCATTAACCATAAGAGTTCATTATAACAATAATCACATATAGTATGTTGAGTAAAGTAAAGAATCATGACAGTGTTCCCATATGCATTAGCAAACAAAACAGTAGGAAGCAATTCTAAAAGAGTTGATGTTTACTGATTCAAATAAGAATTTACCTTTGTTTTTCTATTTTTTAATGAGTAACACAATATGAAAATAAGTAAAGTGACCCTCATTCCCAACAAAAATGCAGGCATAAAAATAATGAAAGTAAATATTTTCAAACTATTAAGAATCATACATCTAACAAAATGAGCAGGTAAGTTGCCAAGAATAAATATATATGGTTTGTTCAAATGTGTTAGTTTATTAGATATAGATCTAAGAGAAAAAGTGTATATACTTATATGAGTAGATAGAAAGAAGAAAAATGAAAATGGGCATTTGATATCCTAAATATTAGCATATAGACTCTCCCTCCAGTTTCCGTTGGATTCCAAAAATAACTCACCATTCCCGATTCAATCTGAAATCAGTCCTTCATTAGTTGGTGATGGAATTCTAGGGTCCAAGTTTCACCTCTATAGTAAAAAAATAAAAAAAATGATCGCAAAAATATTTAACTGAGATGGAAACACTCAAGCTGTGCACATGGGATCTTTTTTTCTATTAGATGGCTCACTCACATACAATTTATGGATCAGCTTACTCACCATGGGAGAAAACAAGATGATGATGCATGCAGTAGGTAATATTAAATATGCCTCTACATTTATTTTTGGCAAACCCATCCAAATGGTGTAGAATCCATTAACATTCAATAGACTAATCTACACTTAAATTGATTAAATATACCACCATCAGAAAGGAATATAATCATGGAAAATAAAAGTATTAGGAAAAATGTGTCCATTATATATTACATATCAATTTTTAGTTAATTGAAAACATGTATGTTGGTCATGATACAGAGACACAAGCTACAATGGTGATAATATGAATGGGAATGAAGTAACATGAATCATGTTCATTTCTAAAAACACTAAAATGTAAACAACATATTGATTGACAGAAACACGAAAAAAAAGCCCAAAAGATTAAAAAAATACATGATGTATGTAATCCACGCACATTGTCCCCATCCCTCAACCTGGAAATAGTTTTTTATAGTGACAAAAGATGAGACCATTTCTTGGTGGCTCCTAGTGTAAGATATCAGTGGGTCTAGGATGCCAACTGAGTATATGCTTCCTATAGTCATTTAGTTTGAATCAAAGAATCACAAACCAAAATAGATACTAGATGACATGATGAAGGTTGGACCAACCCATCATGGAACATCACCTCCATGGGTTCTTCTAGCAATAATGAACTCTTAATGCACTTAGATAGTGTTACAAAATACCCTCCCACACCCATGTATGCATATATGGGAAAAACTACACATGGTGGAATATCGAGACATCCAATGGAGATGGATGTAGAAGTTGATTCATGGAAAATATCACAATGGATAGGTGGGAAAGAGAGAGACATGTAGATGTACTAGTGAATGCACTCTCCAGCATTGAGAATTATCCTTACTTGGCATACACCTCCATCTACATTATATCACAGTCATGATTGATATGGATCCACAAGGCATTAGAGAGGGTCATCTAATATAGAAGCAGTCATCAATAGGTAAAGAGGTGACGTCACAATAGACAAGAGAGAAAGAGAGAAAAATCCAATAGGATATAATAATGCACTTGTTAGAAAAGCAAACCAACTACCCTAGGATGGACATACTAACATTGTAAGAAGGGAGCCAAAATGTTGTAGATCATTTTTGTTTTAGTTTTAGTTTAAAAATTATCTTAAGTACAATGCTTTAAGATTTTGTTTTGAAAATGTCTAAATTAAATGCAAATCATCCCAAAAATATGTGCACGTGGTATATTGTCATGAAAGGTAGTTACTTTTAACCATATGTGAAGGATGCATGTTCTAAGAAATATTTATTAATATGTGAAATTCAATTAAGGGATACAACTATGTTTGTGAAGGATAATCCCTATTTAATATTATCTTTATATGAATTCCTTTTGTCCCTTACAATTTTCATTCTCCAAAATACATTTTTTTGTAGTGGATATAACATGTGTTCCGTCCCTAGTGCCTTACAACACCTATTGACCTAGTTGTCCAGGCCATGTCTCGGGAATTCATGACTATATTCATGATCCTAGTGGACATAATGCTTATCCATCCACAACAAAAACTATAGAATTGTGTTTAATCCTTTGGGTTTTTAGAAAGATGCTTGAGAATTTGAGAGAGTGTGAGTGAGGGGTCACGTGAGATAGTGGATCCAAAAAACAATATATTTGTCTGTATGAATTGGGTTAGGCATTTCAAATCCTTGACATACTCAAGAATGAGAAGATCAAGAATACAATCTATCTCTTATTTGGCATTTTTTTCAACTACTAGGCCACAAAAGTGGAGTACAATCTAGGGGAGTGGCTCACCTGGGTAGATATTAGGAGGGAGTTTGAGGTTTGGTACATTTTCTAGTGGTACCAAAAAGTGAACATGCAACAATATGGGAAGCTATACTAATGAATAACGTAGGTTAGTCAGTGAGTACATGTCACACATTATGGTCTTACGAAGGGTTTTTACTCATGTTGAGCCTACATATTATGAGATCATATTATTCTTTAAGGAATGGATAAATCTTGATTTGTACTAGATAACTTTCACAATACATATAAGGGAGAAGTTTTCTTCCTTCTTGGAGATAGTAAAATGGGTAGAGTGGGTGACAACATTGTACCATGACTATGATTTCAGAAAGATATCTACACAGTCTTACATTACATACTCTTACATTGTTAGAAGGTATGTAAATTTGACAATAAAGTAGTAGCAATGACTCAAAACACACATATTACGTCAGAACAAAGGAGACAATCACAATTTTCACCATGAAAGGGTTCATATGTTTTCTTCCTTAGGAATTATGAGTTTATGATTACTATTAATGATAGAGACATCTATAATGCATTTTGGGTGGAAAACATAAATATTCAACACCCATCACATGTGGTCCTTTTTCTTTGATATATAACATGGAATTCTACTAGTGCAGACAATATGGGTATACAAATGCAACATGGTCATGAAGTGATATAACAAAGTAGCCTTCAATATCATCAAAATATGGATGTTTTACGAATGTACTGTGACAAAGTGAATTTTTACATATGTATGATTTAATTACAAGTTTACCCTAGTTAAGTTCACTCTAGACCCACATATATTTTTCTTTTCCTCTAAATCAATATTGATATTCAAATTCGAAATATGGTGATCAATATAGTTTTTTTACACATTATAGCACCCCAAATTAGATTCAATAATCACTTTGTCCAAAGAAGCAAATTGATCCATAAAAATTCATCATTTGGTTCTCAAACTTAACCTAAATATTATCTACATTATTTTGAACCTATGGTCCACATTTCATCTCATATAGACATTTCTACAAATGTCTACAAGTGTTTTAAGTTTTGCATCTAAAAACCCTTTTCATTTTCTTTTATTTTCCCTTTTGTTGGCTTTTGCATGTTAGCGATCCAAGGAAAGAACTGGGGGAGATCTAATCCCTTAGGTGCGCCCTCTCAAGGATCAGGGGCTGATCTAATGATGTGGGGGTTATCTTCAACCTTCCACTGATTGCAGTGAGGTGTAATTGCGGCCTCAAAAGGGGCAATCAACCCCAAGATGGCTCGATTTGAATTTCTAACCGAGAGGGAATGTTCACCTCACGATTTCAACCCTACTTTGATAGGTTTCTCACCTTGCTGCACTGCCAAAATGTCCCCCTCTATCTCCCCTCTCACTCTAGCAAGCATGGACACCACCCCGACCCCTTTAGCCCAAAATCTACCCCCTTGACACTAAAAAATGGTCTTCTAGGGCTCGCCCCCACTTCACCATGCTCAAAGCCTCACTCTTGCTCACCCTTTAGCCCTGAGTGCCCCTTTTTGCTCCTTTGATAACCTAATGATGGTGCATCATCCGACCAACCCATTTTGCGCTTTCCTTCTCCTCACCACCTCTCTTCAATCTGACACCCACCACCGCCTCGTGAGGTCACGAGGAAATTGAACGACATAGTCATGACCTCTCTTGCCCACTCCTACTCCCAGGCCCCCTTTATGTCGATGAGGTGCTCCACCTCACTTCTGGCCTTGTGGGAGGACACCTACGTATGAAGGGAATAATAGGTCCCCGAACTGTCGGGTTCAAAGGAGAACCTAACCCGGTCCAGGGCTCAGTGAATTAGGGTTCAAACCAGCCAATCAAAGCAAGCACCTCCTGATTTAGCCACTAAAATGGATCCATAATCCACTGAACTAGCGAGCCATGTGGCACGATTCCATCCCTTCATTCGGAATCTAACGGTCAGCCTTTTTTGGAAAATAAGGTATGTAACTCTCTCTGGCAAATAGTCAATTAAATTCCCATATCTTGTTTTAATCGTAGAAAATACATCCTAGCTCCAAAAATTATCAATAAATAGTCAATTTTGATCAGAAAAATCCAATGAATCATTTAAAAATACTATCAAACCTATTTATAGATGTTTCTCACTTCTATCCCTAAATCTTGATCCTTTACTTATACTTTTGTCTAAATGACTCCATATGCATGGTTAGATTCTGAAAACCCTAATTTTTTTTGGTCAGTCAAAAAAGTGTGTTACTAAAACCAAAACTTGAGGTACAAAAAAGTGCCCCTAAAAATTAACTACCCCTTGATACTCAAGACAACAAGGTATCAAGGTACAAAATCTGTCACTCATGGGCACATACAAAGAAAACCCTCCGAACATCCCATACACCCAGATACAAAATGAAGTAGAGGGAAGTCCCCAAAACCACTAAGCACACCCACAAAGGAGGGGACCCCAACCCACCAAAACCTTGAATCCAAAGGAATAGAAAGCACAGAAAAGGAGATCCCTCCATACACCCATGATAACAAACCACTGCCAGAAAAAACAATTCCAGCAGACCAGAAACAGAACACAAGAAACCCGAAGGCAAACCAAACTAGATCTAACCCGCCACTGATCAACCAGGAAAGAAGATGGAGGACAAGCAAGCCCCCTTCACTACAATAAAGAGCACCCACAAACATGAAAGAAGGACTAACTCCCTTCTCCATCAGCCTCCCTATCTCAAGCAGCAAGAAAGAAAGGTTGTAGCAATAGGGCAGCTCTGCCACCGCTGACCCACTAGGAAGAGTCTCCCACTTCTCCTCCCTTTGCCTTAGATTTCTTCCAAATCTTCTTATGCCTTGGACTGCCATTAACCTTGAAGTCAACCACGGGGTCTGGTTCAAGATCACAGGAACAACAAGACTCCTCATCAGTATCCTTGTTCACTGTCCTAGAATAATCCAGGAGGATCCCTGATGCAAGCATCAGATTCTTGGCTCCTTGCGAGGAAAGATTCATGTTGGCCAGGGACAACTCCCAGTCTAGATTCAGACCTTCCAACGTCTCCAAGTGATGAGAGGATACCATCTCCGGTTCTTGGAAGCATGGACGAACCTTACTAGCTACAACATCTCTCTGAACCTGCGCAATTGTCTCCTTTACGACGCTAGGGAGATCCCCCAAGACTGAGTTCTTCTCCTTAGCCATCTGTTGAGCACCTTGAGTGCTGCTGCCTTTCCCAGTACGCAGCTGCAGTTCTTTGAAGTCAGGTCTGCGCCCAACTAACAACGGACAAGAAGACTTCATGTGCCCGAAGCAGCGACACCTAAAACACAGGGTCGGCCTCGAGATGAACTCGAGTTTGAGCTTCCTGGGAGATCCCTCCATCTCCACTGTGACGTCCTGGGGAAAGCCAACTTTTGCTGGTAGATCCACGCAGACCAGTGCCTCCTTGAGGCAGTTGACAGTGAGTGATGAATCATTAAAATCAACAAGCCTCCCAACCAAGCTTGCAATCCCATTCAGGTTGCTCAACGTCCATGGAAGGTTGGGATTCTCAACCTTGACCCAGACTGGGAGCTTGTGGAAAGACAGGGGCTCGAGGAAGATACCCGGCTCCCAGGGATGGATGATGACAAGAGCACCATCAACCATCCAAGGCGCTTCATCTAGAACCCTCTCCCTCTCCTTATCCGTCGGGAGCTTAACGATGAAGCCTTCCGACTCCTCTGCCGCGATTTGGACCTCGCCACTCAGCCTCCACTGCCACTTGATCTAGCCAAGGATCTGGCTCTTGAAGGGCTTCCGCGCCGTGAAGTGAATCGACACGTACTCACTCCAAGACGGTGTGACTGCGTCCTTGCTCGAGATCACAAAGAGCTTCGACCCATTTCTGATGGTCGGCTCTACGAATTCCATGACGTCAGGGGAGAAACTCGCTCGTCCAGGGCGACTAGTGTGCACCTAGTCGCTCTCCGACGGTGAAGCCTCCACTCCTGTGTCCTTGGATGGAATTGGGGAAGGGGGTCTAGGGTTCAAGGTTGAGGGAGACGCAGAGACGATCGGAGATCCGCCATTCTGCAAGCTTTGGGGGTTCTTCTCTCCGCCGACCACTCGTGAGCCCGTCGGAGGGGTCGATGCATTCTTCGCCCCTTGAGAATCAACACCATCGCCTTCTCCATCAGAACCCCTGGAAAATCGCCCGCCACCGCGCCCTTTCCCTCACCCTTCACCTCGCCCGCGAGCCATCCAACCCTATGAGTTCCTAAATTTTCTCAAAAAAAAAACCCTAATTTTTTACTCTAATGTTTATATTGAGACTCTAAAAGCATACTTGACCCCTTTGGAGATCCATATTTGTTGACTTGATTCAATCTTGAATATGATGATGACATTATAATAATATGATTGATATAAATCTTATGACATATTTTTTGATCTATTGATCTAATACTTGATCGCTAACTTTTCTCATTATACTAATCAGAACTGGATCTAATCTTAAACACCAATGATGCTAATGTATCATGAGGATGATCTAATAAATTGCATATTGAACATGATAATTAGGGTTAACACATGTACCTAGAATGCCTAGGTGGGTTATTCACACTTGAAACATAATTGACTCTTGAATAATGTTGAACATCTTGATATTGTTGATCATAAGTGAATGACATAACCCAAAGGTAAAATAGGAATGAGTAACCCTAATCTTGTATCACGAAACATGATATGTTAAACATCATAATCTTGACCCTTGATCCAATCTTGATGATTTAGGATCTAACTCGAAGGGTTGACCTACTACTTGTTGAGATCTATACTCAAATTCCTCTATGAAAGGTATGCTATTATATCTCTTCTTTGGTTGTATTGAAGATACTTTTTATGTATCTCTTGACTGTATACTTGGCTATATAAATTGATTGAGCTACTATTCCATATGATTAGTCTTCCATTTTTCCCTATATTATATTTTTAGTAAAACATGAGAACATAAATGGTATTGCCCATTACGATTGCTAGTATACTGATGATGATGATGATGTTGATAATGTTGATAATGTTGATATTGCGTGCAAGTGACCTCTTCATTTGGAGGTGGGACTTATACATTGTCATCCTACCTGATATGGAGAGAAGGAACCTAGTGACCTCCCCCATTGCGTCGGGGAAATAGGGTCACACAAAACAAGCGTGATTCTCGATTACAGCATAATGGGAACTCATAATAAAAATTGAATTCTTTGAAACAAACAACTTTTCAAACAAATATTGGATTTGGAAAATTCACTTGTTATACTTTTTTAATATAAGTCCTACCAAGTATACTCTTTTGCTATAAAACATTTTACTTGATTTTGATAGTGTAATGTGCAATTGCATGACTGGGTCTCAATTTTCTTGATTTTAGGAAAAACAAATGGAACACAGACTAGATCGCTTCCGCGCTCATATACTCTAATGACAACGATTGATCTACAACATCTCCTATATTGGGTTAGTTTGTTCTTTTAAATTTCCTATTATTGAGTTATTGTTTCTTATTGTATATGCTAGTGTGTTAGATCCTATCGGGCCACTTAGGGATAGGTGCTTCAATCCTTTTTCTACTGTCTAGGTAGTGGGATTGGGATTGGGGTAAAAAATGGTTTTGTGACATGCACACTGTAAAATATCCTTCTTAGAGTAATATGCATTAGTTACTGTGAGTTAGGTTAGTGGAAATCCACATGCAACTAGTTGGAGTATGTTATGAATCATCCAAAATGACTAGTCTTCCATGATTAATTACATGTTAGGTGGAACCTTTTCATTATACTCAAGTTCTTTCTATTTTGTATCAATTTTAGTTGATTAGAGTGATACACACTCATAGATCACCAAATATGATATATATGAATATTTTTTCTATTGATATTGTGTCGAATATGTTTTTTCTAGAGACCATGTTTGTAGGCTCCATAGTTTTAATGGTGATGTATGTATCTTTTTTTATTCATTCCTCATGATAAAACACTCAAGTGTACTCATTATGACTAAGATGCAAGGGTTTAATGTGATCCTAGTAATGAATAGCATAAAGAAGTAAAGTTATGTTGTATGTTGGCATGGGTTACAAGTAGTGATACATCTTTTTCATTACAAGAAAATGGGATGAACCTTCCAAAATGTCTCATATCTATATGCATTGTTAACAAGAACATGAGCCAAGGATTTCCAACCTTTCATGCACATTCCATGGAGCCAAATATTCATATGGTATATATCTTATTATTCTATGTGAGTTTGAGGATATGTTTCCAAAGGAGGTTTCATGCCTTCCGTCACTTATATAGATTGACTCTGAGGTCATATTGATACTCACTACTCATATTACAACTCATCCACCATATATGATGTAACTAGAAGAGATGGTGGAGTTAAAGATGTAGATTTAGGAGGTGTTAGGAAATATGTTTGTACATCATTGTGCATCACCATGGGTTGCTCTGATGGTTTTTTGTAAAGAAGAATACTTTATTAACGATGTGTTGCATATATAATAGGAAGTTGAACTAGGTCATGGTGAAGAATATGTGCCCTTTATCGATGATAGATAATATTTTTGATATGTTGAAAGGAGATAAAGTGTTTCTGATGATAGATATGTGGTTCAGGTTCCTTTAAGGAAGGATGAAGGGGGATATTATAAGAAACATAACTAGGTATGCTCTCTATGAGTCTTTTTATTATGACATTTGGAGTAAAAAATGTTCCTATAGTTTCCAATTATCTGAGAACAATGACTTCTAGCAATTTGTGATCAGTTTGTAGAGGTTCTCATAGATGATATCTTGATCTACTCTAAGGAGACATATTAGAATGAGCAACAAATTTTCCTATACATGTTGATTATAAAGTATCATCATTTGTATGTGATATTTACAATTGCATGT
This sequence comes from Alisma plantago-aquatica, assembly GCA_963693085.1. Classification (NCBI taxonomy): domain Eukaryota; kingdom Viridiplantae; phylum Streptophyta; class Magnoliopsida; order Alismatales; family Alismataceae; genus Alisma; species Alisma plantago-aquatica. Next base: position 172,085,281 of record OY856410.1, read on the forward strand.
TTTGGGAAACCAACATATCTTTCCTTGCTTGTTTTGTATACAAGAAGGGGATTTGTGTAAATCCCAGATGATTAAGTTAGTTTTTTAGTGGGGAAATATATGATGCCAAAAATAGGTTAGATTATCCTTATTTTTCTAGCTACTATAAGTTGTTCATCATTTATTTTAGTTATATATCTTCACCATTTACAATGTTAATCAAGAAGGGTGTACCATTTGCTTAAGTTGAGGAGTGTCAATGTTGCTGGTATTTGTATAAGAAAAGATAGCCTAACAATTGTGCTAATTTATTCAGAGACCGGAAAGGGATACAACATTTGTTGTGTGTTTTTAATTGTATAAGGTATTGGTTGTGTGCTTACGCTAGATAAGAATATTGTCTTATTTTCTAGATATTTGAAAAGGAATGGGGAGAACTATCAAACAAATGACCTATATTAACATTTGTAGTTTTGGATTCGAAGTTGTTAAGGGACTACCAATATGGAGAGAAGTTCCATATCTTCATGGATCATTATATTCGTATGTATATCTTCATAGAGAAAGAGTAATACATAGACAAAGGATATGGATGAAATTGACTAAGGATTATGACTACACAATAGGCTACTACCATGGCAAGAGAATGTTTCCGATGAGGACTAAAGAAAGGATTCATCTTCTCCCTTTTATTAATATAGTGTATAGTTGTACTTCATAGCTTGCACTAAGAGAGATATGCTGGTATTGTTTATAAGATGATATTTTAGATGCAAGTTTCTTTGCAGGATATTTTTTGGATGAGCTTCTAGTTAAGCAACTCCATAATAATACATCAATGATGCACATTAATACAAAATATGCATTCTTAATTTGGTGATGTGAAGTGTGGGGGATTACGTAACATAGATGATAGTTCAATGCTCTAACAAGGCAAGTTGTGTGTGTCTAAACATAGGTCGTTTGAGGGATATATTGACACGAGATAAATATTCCTCAATGAATGATAAGAATTCTTCACTATAATAAAATATGGTATATGTGTTTATGATAAGAATTCTTTACTACAACAAAATATGGTATATGTGAAAGCTACATGGTCAGGGTTTCTATTTCTAACCATATTATCTTGTTCTTAAAATTTATCTCTTACCAATGTTAACAAATTGACCTAGCTAAAGTTATTTATCTCCCTCAAGATTCACTCTTACCCTGTTCCACATCACACTAAAAAATATGTAAATTTACCCCCTATAGCGCTCAACCCCTCTCCCTAACATGGAACAAACAACATGCTAAACTCCCAAATATATACTACATTGCACTAAGTCTTTTGAGATTGTCTCATATTTGCCTAACTTTAATTTGTTTCCCTTGTGGTGTCCACTATGTTCATCACCTTATCACTTCTCAATCTTCTTCTAGGTGATTTACCAGTAGAACTAACGAGACTAGTATATGTCACGAGTGTCCATTGACTAGCCTTGAGAACATAGGGCATGTTTGATGGTGCTAAATACTATGGTCTAGTACGGGCACCCAGTAGAAAATGGTGAGTGGTGAAGATAAAATAGGATGTACTAGGTTTGTGCATTCCTAATAGGTGGATACTTTCTACGATTGTGTGTAACCTGGTTCTCCTCTTACTCACATAGTATCCGATCTAGAGAACATACTGGGAACCCACAATATAGAGTTGGAAGATACAATAATTATGGTGCAACTTTCTCATCAATTTGTTTGTTGCCTACAATATAGTGGAGCCACTCCATAGGAGGGTTTCCTATTGTATTTTTGGATCTCAATGGCTAGAGTTGTCTTCCTCTGTTTGAGGTGTATTCAATGCCCTATTGTTTTTTTGGTGAAACACCATAACCTACTGGTTACAGTCCATGCTCGTAGAGGCAAGGGAATATAGCTGGAAATGAAAGGAAAGGGCATCCGTCTGGAGGTCCTTCAGAAGAGGTTGAGGGCAAGATAGCCAACTGCTGCTAGTCGATGGCTGCTTGAGGCATTGCTTGGCTAGCCAGTCTGCTAGAGTGTTTTTATTCCTTCTGATATAGCTAATGGAGAGGGTGCCCAGGTTCGACCTATAGTGAAGAATAGCCTGAACCAATAACTTGTATTTCAGGGGAACGTCTTCCACAGTGCATATCCACTGCACTGCAGTCAAGGAATCAGAGAGTATGATGCATGTATTTCTGAACTGTTGTGAAGCGTGCTCCAGTCCATGCTTAATAGCAAGGAGTTCCCCTCTCAAGGGATCGATCCCTCTTTCACGTTGGGTCTGGCCACAGATCCAGGTGTCATCCTTTGAGCGCATGACTAGACTCGTAGCTAGAGCATTATCTGATGAATTCACAGCTGTATCAACATGTATAACAAACTCAAACCCCGTTGTTGTCACTTCCTGCCAATGCTTTATGGAGAGTTGAGAAGCTGGGCTTTTCCCTCTCGAGAAAGCTTCACACACAGTTTGGAGGTCGGCTCTGCTATGCGTTTCCAGGAATGTCGTGGGAATGCAATGGTTATCAAAGATATGGGTATTCCTACCCTTCCAAAGCCACCAGCATGCAATGGAAAATAGCTGAGTCCAGTTTCTTTAAGTTGTAGTCTATCCAATTCGTGATAGAATCACTGGAGAAGAATTAGGTGGTTGCCTGAGGTAGTAATCTTATCCAGAGAGCCGTCGACTCCAGACAATCCCTGATGGCATGTAAAGCCATTTCTAATGTATGGTTGCATCTGGAACAAGCTGCATCCTCAATGAGGTGTCAGATCACCCGCATTTCATTAGTCAACAAGCGAGTGTGGTATGCTAACCAAAGATTAGTTTTAATTCTTTGTTGGATTGGCATGGACCACATGATAGAAAAGCTACCATTATTGGCACAGGGAGTGCATTGTGTGAGGCGTTTGTAGGATGAGTTTGACGAGAAGCGGCCATCAGCAGAGTGTAACCATACTCTCCCATCCGAATCATAAGCAGGTCTCGGCGTGGGCATGGATAGAATAGCAGCACTGGTTTCCTCTGTAAAGTAGTGATTAATGAATTCATGGTCCCATCGCCCATTGTCTGAAACAAGGCTCACCACAGCCATATCTGTGATGTCATCAGGAATCACACGCCAGTGCAGAAGCTCAGGTGCATGGCCTTCTCCAATCCACTTATCTTTCCAGAGATTTGTCTCATTGCTCGAGATAGCTGCTACTCTCGAGTTGGACTAAATAAAGGACATGAGAGATTTGATCCCTCTCCAAATGTGTGAACCTGAACCACTCCCCACACTTTGTTTCCCATATTTGTCTTGCATAAGGGTTATCCATGGAACCTGCTTGCCCTGCATGAAATCCTAGGCTAGCCTTGCGATCAAAGTTGTATTAAACTCCTTGGTTGGCCTGATGCCCAAGCCTCCCAGGTGCTTAGCTTTAGTGACGTTCCTCCAGGCAACTAAACTTGGCTTGGTAGCAACGTGCGAGCTGCTCCAAATAAAGTTCCTTGTAAGCTGATCAATCCTGTCCGTGATTGAAATTGGAAGCAAGACAGATTGCATAGTGTAGCAAGATTGTGATTGGATGACGGAAGTGGCCAGAGTAACCCTTCCAGTAAGGGAAAGGAGACGATGATGCCAACTGCATATCCTACCATGGATTCTTTCAATTAGAAATTAGAAGTGATCTTTGCTTTTTCACTTGTGAGTGATGGGGATGCCCAGGTGGCGGCCAAGGTTTGAGGTTTCTTTAATGTCCAAGATTCTGCAGATCCGCAATCTAATATTACTATTAGTATTTGTCGAGAAGAAGACTGATGACTTTGTGTTGGATAGGTATTGCCCCGATGCCTTGCTGAAAAGCTTGAGACATCGTTTTACAGTCCGAGCTTGTCTTGGTGAGGCTTCACCTAAGAGGATTATGTCATCAACAAAGAAGGCGTGAGAGAAAGGGAGATGCTGCCTAGTAAGCCAGATGAGTTTCCAGCTCCCCTCTGTGACCTGTTCTTCAATCATCTGACTCAGTCGCTCCAGACAAAGAATGAAAAGATACAGAGACAAAGGGTCCCCTTGTTTGACTCCACACGAAGGCCTGAAAGCGCCTATAATCTCACCATTCCACAGGACAGAGGTTTTGCCCGAACTAAGAATTTGCATAATGATATGAATCACATTGTCCGGTATAGTCATTCTGCGAAGGGTGTCCTCAACAAAGGTCCAACTCATTTTGTCAAAGGCCTTAATGAGGTCAAGCTTGATGGCAAAGAATTGTTTGTGGCGTTGCTTTTCTTCCATGGAGTGTATGATTTCCTAAACAAGCACAACGTTGTCGTCGATCTTCCGCCCTAGTACGAAGCTAGACTAAACCGGGGATATCCAGGAAGGAAGAAAGTGCTTCAATCTGTTTGCAATCACCTTAGACAACAGCTTGGTGCAGACGTTGTTCAAAGAGATGGGTCGCAGTTGGCCACATGTCTCCGGATGAGGCACCTTTGGGATAAGGACCAAGGTCGAATCCGCACATCTTGGATCAATGGGTTCACCTTGGAAAGCTGCCTGAATGAGTCGCGTCACCTGGTGTTGAAGTGTGTCCCAGTTCTCCTAGAAGAAGGAAGCGTCGATGCCATCAGGCCCTGGCGCCTTCAAAGGGGCCATGGCATGGAGGGAATGCCAAATCTCATCATCGATAGGTGATTTACGCAAATCTTCAACCTCCTGGGCTGAGAGAGTCGGAAAGACTCCAAGAAAGGATGCACTAGCGTGATGGCAATTCTCAAAAGGTGGTTCCTGATAAACATTAGCGAAGAAATCTGAAACAAGATTGTTCAGATTGGCACCTTGTTCCACCCACTCGCCACTCTCATTCTTGCGCTTGGTAATAGTATTGCGTCGTCGTCTTTCTTTGACAGAGGAATGAAAGAACTTCGTGTTGTTATCTCCCAGCGCCACCCAGTCGCACCTCACCTTCTGCTTCCAGTCAGCTTCCTCTCTTCTCAGAATAGAATCGAGCTCTTCCTGGTATTCTATGGTGTCTTTAGCAATGGATGGGTCGAAGCATAGGGCCAGTTGAAGTTGATTCCAGTGAACTTTTTTGCCAAGTTGGTCTTTCCATCTTCTATCTTCTTTCTTTTTGCACGCCACCCAGACGGACGCGTGATTGAGAAAGCGAGTTCCAGCTTCAGGAAGAGTTATATTAGTATCCCAGTGGTTCTTTAGAAAGGCCTTGAACCCTTCCGTCGATTTCCAGCTAGCCGAGGTACGTAGGACAGATTGCCGTCGGGGACCCCCATCTTTGGTCGAGATGAGAAGGGGTGCATGGTCTGAATGATTCTTCTCCAGAACAGAAACCTGCCCTGCTGAGGGAGAGTTAAGCCAGAAGGAGTTTGCTAATGCACGGTCCAACCTCTCATGTAGGAGTCCTCTATGAAAGGTTGTTTGCTCCATTAGCCCCAGGTCGAAAAGCTCGCAAGCTTGCATGGCTTTCACGAAGTCCCTGCTATTGGCTTTGTCGAAGGTGACCCGTCCAAATTTTTCAGACTGGAACATAACAACATTGAAATCACCTGTAATCAGCCAAGGGGATCAGATGGTCGGGGCGAGGGAGGAAAGATGATTCCAGAGAAATTTGCGGGTGCTTCTTGTTGTTCCTCCATAGACGAAGGTTATGAAGACATCATTATCAATACGACAGTGGATAAATTTCTTATGTGACAGAATGATTTCCAGCTTAATATGTGGCTTCCAAAGCACCCAAATTTTGTCAGCAAAACCCACACCCTCCACCCTGTGAGATTGGGAAAACCCCAGATTTTTGATAATCTTCATGGCGCGAGGACTACTACATCGAGTTTTGAACAGCCCCAACACAGAAACTTGATATCGATTGACAAGTTCTTTCACCGTGTTCTGGGTGTCTTTATCACACACACCCTGAACGTTCCAAAACATTGCTTTCATTGACATTCTTCAGTGATGGTGGATGATCCCATCTCCCGCACTTCCTGTTCTAGGTCTTAGAGTAACGAGGGTTTCCCTCTCTTCCTGGTAGAGGTTCGACCAGGGTCCCCTGCGTTTACAACTTTCCTGTTCCTCAAATGAATTCCCATTGATGACTTCGTGGGACTTTTTTACTTCACGTAGCTTCTCTTCTCATTGGTGTGGGTGCCCATGTGGAAGGTGGAGGTAACGAAGGGGTGAGAGGAGTTATCTCTACCGTGCAAGACCAAATCACCAGATGGAGCTGTTGTAGTATGGGCCGACGTCTCTATGAAGGTCTGGTCAGATCATTGGGGATGTTCTTTGGATACTATTTGACGCGGTGAATCCTGGCTAGTGTTTGCTTCCCCCACCTTCTTGTGCTGCTTCCCTTGAATTTTCCTCAAATTCTAGTCAATACTACCTGTGATCCTTTCGTCCACATTATCGGCATCGACCACTTCCTAGACAGTGTCCTCCTCTTCAATATCCACGAGTTCTTGAAATCTGTTATTTGCTGGGTTGAGTCTTTTGTTAGATGGCGGAGTGGTAGGTGTTTTCTTCGGCTTCCTCAGAATCGGCTTGGCGTGTATGGATTCGGAGAAGCCCTCTCTTCTTGGAGGATTCTAAGGGATGAGGCTGCTGGATTCGACACTTTCCCTTCGGGCCTCAGCTTCACCTTCTAGCCTAAATCTGCAATCTTTTTCGATATGGCCGACTTTCCCACAACGTAGGCATATGTACGGGATGTTCTTGTACTCCACATTATACTTTATACCATCAACAAAGATAGTCGGGATTAGGGGTTTCATCATATTGATCTAAATTGCTAGACATGCAAACCAGCCTCACTTTTGCATCTTGGTGTTCATATCAACTTTAATCGTTTTGCCTAGAGTATCCCCGATTTCTCTTAAGAGAACTTCCTGATATAGATGGATTGGGAGATTGGGTATACAGACCCAAGCAACCACATGCAAGGGTGATGTTGCGTCTGGACAGAAGCCTGGAACCCACTGTTGAACTGTTAGGTATGATCCAAATATAGGCCAAGGACCACCAGCCAAGGCGGTAATGTAGTCTTCCTCTGCTTGGAGTTGCACGATGAAGTAATCATTTGCTATGTCGATCAGATTGAAGCCCCCCAGTGGCTTCCATATAGCTTTCAATCTGTCACGTAGGGTGAGATACCCTATTTCTCACGACAGAAGCATGACGACGACAGTGTACTGCCACGGCTTGAGAAGCTCGTCAAGGGCCTCCTGTCGGACTCAGAAGGCTAGATAACCTTGATCGGAAGTAACCTCAATATCGGAGACATGCAGCGAGACGCCGCACATATCTGTGTCAATGTGGATGAAGTCGTGCGGGTTCCCTATGGTTCTCACCCTCATCACTTCTTTATAGGACGAGTGGGTTTTGTCATAGATGCCATCGCCAGTTGTCACATTGTCGGTTGTCACGCTCCCAGCCAGTGGTGGGAAGTCAGGGTTGCCGCCGGTTCTGTCTACTTCCATAGAACATCCTTCCCCGTTCCGGAGGGACTCGTTGTGTTACTGGGTGTTATTGCGACTGCTTGAAGCATAGTTGAAATGAATTCCGATCGAGCCCAACGGGATGAAACTCTGCCCTCCTGCCGGGTCCCCGTCTCCCTCATCTTCCTGAGATATCTGATCTCCAGACCTTGTGCCTCCGTTCGCACTAGGGTCGCCTCGTGCCGCCGTGGAAGTTATAAATTTTTACAGATATCCCTATCTAGGAACAAAATCCAAGACCGACTGTTACTTATCGTATTCAATGCCCAATTGATTCTATGTTTTGGACTGCATGCTAGTTTTTTTTTCCTTTTATCCTAGTATTGGAAGAAGGTGGGCATATCCTATTCTCTTCATTTTATGTGTCATTAATATAGTAGTGAGAGCCCTCTTTTGTGTAGATTGTGTTGTTGCATTGTCATACATTAATTCCACTAGAATCAATTTTGTTTTGTACTCTATTTTTCGTGCACTTATTGTCTACTTGTGGAATGTTCCTTGACCTCTCATCTACTGGTCAATCAAACCAGATCATACAGAAACCAAAACTAACCACATATTATCACCAACTTTAGTTTGTTACATGGAAAAATGGGTTCATGTTGGTTATTCCTACTAGCATGGTCCTCAAGTCAGGGGATTATCTATATGAACTTAGACTAAGGTCAATAATTTGTTTTTTCTGATAGACTATAGAAAAATCCCATATCCACTTATGGTAAATTTATCTCACCATCTCTTCTATGACAAGATCCAATGCTACTTCATTTTGTTAGTCATGATTAAATGCAACCACAAATGAAAGCAAATGGGTTTCCTTTGGATGACTACTAATTATCTTGGTGTTGTTTAAGCTCCCCCTTGCTCTCTCTCTCTCTCTCTCTCTCTCTATATATATATATATATATATATATATATATATATATACCTTGATTCCAATACTTGTTCTTCTTCTTCAATGTTTTATAATAGCCTACAGAATTTTATAACCTCTTCTACTTCAAACACATGGAGACATGGTGAAACTTGGCATGGTATGTGCATTCATGATTAACAATTTACTTTTTTTATCATACAGCTATACATATATGGTTGGTATGACTTTAGAGTTTATATATTGTTTCTCTTTATGACATTGTTTTGAACATGTGGTAAAAATTATCAATGGTCTACTAGGAGCAGGTGATGTCCCAAGGTAATGGCCTTGACGGACAACATCTCTGTCCCGAAGAGAACACTAATGTACTATGTTAGTAGGGATGAATGTTTTTTATTATTTGACAAAAGTTTCAATATACCACATGATTTTTTATTTGGTATATTTTTTAAGTTAACATATATATCTTTGATTAAGTTTGTACAGTGCAACTTGTGTTTAAAACAATGTCAATGATAACATCAAAGACAATGTAGCATGACAATGATATGAAGATAATAGCCTAATATATGTATATCTTGATTAATGAAGACAAAACCTTACATTACTATTATGAAGTTGAGTATTTTTTTATTCTACAACTTAAATCCACCAAAATTATTTAATTTTTGGTGAATGTCGTTACTACTATTTGGATTCAAAAAAATATGAATATATACATATATATATGTAAATATCAAGCATTGGCTGAAGTTGATTCATACATTTTTCCAAAAAAAAGAGTTGTATTATGTTTCCCAAATGGCAGGTCTTGTATCCTTATTGGTTAGGTCCATATCTTAGTTAACATGTTTTGCAAATGCCTATAATTAAATTTTTGGGTATGGAAAGGTCAACGATAGTAGTCATAATGGTCAGGCTTGGCCTGGGTCAACATTTTCTCTGAACAAACTTTCCCTAACCAAACAAGATGTTATGAGTAGCCTTGACCAACATGTACCTATCAGGGATTGGTGGGAACATGTCAGCGATTCAATCATTTGCAATAGCTTATTCTATAGCAGTGTTTGTAACACCAATATGTACCCTAATATGATAAGTTTGAATTGGTCCACCAGGATGAATTGAGATGTAGTTGAGTTAGTTTCTAGGTGTCTTGTTTGTTAAGGGGGTTAAAGAAGGGCATACATAACATGGGAGGTTGTTACAAGTATTGTTTATTCCTGAGTGGAAATGGATCACATAACTATGGATTTTTTGGGTGTCCTTCCCAAGACAACCAAAGGATATGATTCAACTTGGGTAGTTGTTAAATGTCTAAATAAGTGTTCACATATTATAATGGTCCATACTAGCTATTGATATGAAATATTGTCACATATATATGTATATGTGATACTATGGATGCATATTATAGCATCAACCACAAAGTCAAAAAGAGGAGTGTTGTTATCAATTAGGTTTTGGTCCCATCTACATGAAGCATTTGGTACACAATTTAAGTTTAGCACATATATTCACCCACAACCATATGGTAAGTTTGAGTGAACAAACCTGACTATTGAAAATCTACAGATGTCTTGTGTGCTTCATTTACTTGGTATATTGGATATCTACCTTAGTTTGACCAAGTTTTACTATGTTAATATGTATTAGAGCAGTATCAACAGATAACCATATGAACCATTCTATTGTGGGCAATACAAAATGCATTAAATTTGGTATAAAATAAAAAAATATTTTTTAGGTCTAGAGATAGTGTGGATGACAACTGGCATTATACATCTATCAAACCAAACATTAAGTAGTGCATGTTAGAAAAAAATCATATGCTTATAACACAGGAAGCTGCTAGATTTCTAGGTTGAAAAGTATGTCTACCTAAAGGTGTGACTTTATAGGTTAGTTTTAATATTTCATAACAAGATCAAGTGTAAGGCCCTAAACCTTGTTTTCCTCCACTACAAATTTCAATGATTTCTCTAAAGATATTTAATTGAAAAATCATGATTTGCATAGTGGACACATATATTTCACATGACAGGGTGAAGCTATATTCATATTTTGGTTATAATAAAGTTAAATTTTTCCAAACATACAAAAATGTACCTTAGTGTTGGCTAAATGGACATCCATAAAATCCCTTTGTTTTGATTATGACAAACATTTCATTTTTATTTATCTGACGAGCTACTTGAGTGTGCAGGATGACACAACTATAAGGGAAATCCAACATGAAGTATTTATATTTTCATGCAAATGTAATCATTGTAAAAACTTGTACAAAATTATAATGTACAAGTACTTAGAATCGCATGTAAATCAAGCATTGGATTTTCCCTAGCTAAACACCTTAGTCATCCATTCAATAGGACCACCTATGCACACATACGTATAACTAGTGCCTAACTTGAAACCTTAAAACAGGATCCCTCTCGGTCGACCAACTCCTCGACCGAGATACTCTCGGTCGACCACATTATCGACCGAGAAAGATCCAAAAGTAGCCGTTAGACACAGAAGTTGACTGTTGCAAATAAACGTTAATCCAGAGAGCCTGTCGGTCGACAATTCCTCGACCGACCGGGCATCTCGGTCGACAAGTCCTCGACCGAGATGGTCTCTGACAGCAACTGCAGAATTAATTAACTAGCCGTTGCTAATGCGCCTAACTTATTCCTAACGGCTAGTTAAGCACTAGGAACCCCCTAGAAGTTATCTAGAATGTCCTTAAGCATACTTAGGCTATTCCTATAAATAGGACAAGCCATAGGACACTAGAACTTACTTCTTACACTTGCTATACTTGAGAAAATACTTGAGCCCTCTTGTGCAATCTGTGTGAACTGAGCTTTGTGATCAATTGGCCATTTTCCCTTTAGCTCAAGCTCGTCCTATAGGCTAGATTTTCCTAACCCTAGCAATCACAAGTCCATCATATTGGCTAGGAAAATCCAAACGCTTGATCTAGGGAAATCAAGCCTTGAGCTACAAGGATAAGTTGTATTTTCTTTTATTCCCTTCTTGTTCCTTGTATTACTTGTACTCTCCTTGCTACTCCAGGTAGGAGGCTGCGGATTGGAGAGGGTGAAGCTCTTCGTGGTGAAGAGGAAGACTTTGGACTACTTCAGAAGGCTGTCTTGACGGGAAGCTACTTCGGGAGGAAGGCTACTTCAAGGGGAAGCTTGAAGTTACTTCAAGGAAGGCTGCTTCGAGGTTGGCAAGACTACTTCAAGGTGAAGGCTGTCCAAAGGGTGTTTAGAAAGTATTGTAAATTTTATGTAACATCCTTGAGAGGTAATAAAATTTAGTACTTTCAAAATCCCGGTTGGGTAAGCAACCGGGTAGTGGACTGACTCCTTAGTATTTGCTAAGGTGGAACCACTCTAAACACCTGTGTTCCTCTTCTTAATCTTTAGTTTGGTTGTTTGAGTTTAAATTATTTTAAAATCTCTATAAAACTCTATTCACCCCCCCTCTAGAGGTTTTCAATTGGTATCAGAGCAGGCTTCAAGGAGCCCTAACAAAGTCTTGAAGAAAAGATGGGGGATGGAGTGCTCAACAACCTTAACATTGAAGGAACGCTCGTTGCTCGACCTCCGGCATTTGACGGGACAAACTATCAATACTGGAAGAGAAGAATGCAATTTTACTTCCAAGGAATCAATTGGGATCTTTGGAGAATGGTATCTACACCATACACACTCCCACAAGACGAGTTCGAAGTATGGGATGCTAATACGGTAAAAATGGCCCAAATGAATGCAAAGGCAGTAAGTATTTTATATTGTTCCATTTCAGTTGGTGAATTTAATAGAGTATCAAACTGTGATACCGCATATGACATTTGGCATAGATTATCTATAACATATGAGGGTACTGTTCAAGTTAAAAACTCTAAAGTTAGTTTGCTTAAAACCAAATTTGAACATTTTCGTATGGATCCAAACGAAACTATTAGTGAAATGTATTCAAAATTTTCTACTATTGTTAATGGTTTGAGTGCCTTAGGGAAACCTGTTCTTGAGGAAGATCAGGTATCAAAAATACTTCGATCTCTTCCTCCAAAGTACAAACCAAAGGTGACAGCTATTGCAGAAGCAAACGACCTCACTCGCCTCAAAATGGAGCAGCTCATCGGAAACTTAGAAGCTCATGAGGCAGACCTAGAAGAGGAAGAAAGAAGAGAACATGAACATCAACGTGGGCCAAAGAAAGACGTGGCTTTCAAAGCATCAAAAGCTCTCTCACAAGAGAGTGAGGAATCTAGTGAAGAAGAAGGAGAAGAAGCATTGATAGTCAACGGTAAGAAATATAGAAGGTTTAAATCTAATAAAATTTCTAGCTCTTCTTCCACTCCCAGGTGCTTCGAATGCGGAAAGAAAGGACATTTCAAAAATGAATGTCCCAAAGCTAAGAAGGGAAAGAAAAAGCTTATAAAGCGGCATGGGATGAAACGAGTGAAAGTGAAAGCGGAGAAGATAAAGTAGAATGTCTAATGGCAAGAGAAGATGAAGAATCTCAAGAGGTAAGCCTAGTTGATCTTCCTAAAGAAGAGTTAGTAGCTAGCTTACAAGAAACTTATGATAAATATGTTGATGCCAAGAAGAAACTAAAAAGGACTATAAAATCAAATAATGAGCTCATTGCCAAAATAGATGAACTTTCTTCCGAAAAGAATAACATTGATCTTGAAAATGTATCTTTAAAAACATCTTTAGATGATTGCACTAGAAAGCTACTTACTTTGGAGACTAATGTTGATCTTCTATCAAAAGAAAAGACTGATTTGTTAGCTAAACTACAAGCTTTTCAAACTCAACCTATCTTGTGCAATCATTCGGACTATGACAATATTGTAAAAGAAAAGGATTCATTGCTTTCTGATTTAGACCAGGCAAGAAAAGATATACATAACAAAATGAATGACATTGCTCAGTTGCAAAGAGAACTTTATGAGTTAAGAAGAAAAGATATTCTTGATAACATATTGAAGAGTGGTACGGCCTTCAATGGAAGAAAAGGTTTGGGATATGTTCCAAAGAAAAACCAAACCAAAAAGACCCAAACTATGTTTGTACCCAAAAACACAATGGCTAGAAAAAGAAATGAAGTTGATTCTATTACTTGTCATTTCTGTTTACGTCTTGGACATTACTGTTTTTCATGCCCCTACAAGACTAAGAAGTCCAACTTAGTTTGGACCCCAAGACCCCAAACTTAGAAGAATGGAATGAAGTTGAGATATGACAAAATACTTAATTTTTGCAATTTATATTGTCCTATCTCAACAAACGATGCTATGCTTAATGGTATTATTTTTTCTGCATTGGTGTACTAAAACAGAAACTTCGTCGGTCGAAGTACTGTCGACCGAGCTCTGGGTCGGTCGAAGTATTGTCGACCGATTGGATGTCTTTAACAAATCGAAAATCTTCCAGTACTCATTTCGGTCGAAAATTGGTCAACCGAAAAATTTTCTGTTCTTTTTGATTGTGATACAGTAACCTGCTCGATCGACAAATTGTCGACCGAGAATTATATCGGTCGAACAATTGTCGACCGACTAGTTTTCTGTATCAGAACTTTCATACACATATGCATTTTAAAAGTTTCTAACCTTATCAGACCATCACATGGGTACCAAAATCTAAATTCTAATGCAGGAATGGGTAGTTGATAGTGGCTGCTCCAAACATATGACCGGGAACAAGGACGCCTTTCAAACCTTTGAAGAAAAGAAAAGTGGAACGGTTACTTTTGGAGACAATGGTAAGGGCAAAATCGTTGGAATAGGTAATGTTGGAACAAATCTTGAAATCAAAAATGTTCTACTAGTTGATGGATTGCACCATAACTTAATAAGTGTAAGTCAACTATGTGATAGTGGTTATGATGTGTTATTTAACAAAACCTGCTGCAAATTATTGATAGAAAATACTACAACTGTTGTTTATGAAGGAAATAGAGTTGGAAATCTTTATATCCTTAAACCAAACTCTATGAAATCAGTAGTAGGTAAATGCTTACTTGCAAATGAAAACACCTTACAACTATGGCATAAAAAGCTTGGTCATGCTAGTTCACATGCTATTAAGAAGTTAGTAAAATATGATCTTGTTCGTGGATTACCTGCTTTGTCTTTTGATCAAGTTGCAAATTGTGAACCTTGTACAATGGGAAAGCAAACCAAAACATCTTTTAAATCAAAACATGTACTTAGCACCAGTAGATCCTTAGAATTAATTCATATGGATTTATTTGGACCAATGAGAACACAATCTATTGGTGGTAAACGATACTGTTTTGTTATTGTTGATGATTATAGTAGATTTACATGGGTACATTTTATTGCAACTAAAGATGATACTATTCATGTCTTTATGCAATTTTGTTCTAAGATTGAGAATCTTTTACAACATAAAATATGTACCATTAGAAGTGATCACGGTGGCAAATTTGAAAATCATACATTTGAAACTTTTTGTACTTCTCAGGGGTATACTCACAATTTCTCTGCTCCACGTACCCCACAACAAAATGGTATTGTAGAACGGAAAAATCGATGTCTACAAGAAATGGCTAGGACCATGATGCTTGAACACAACACACCTAAAACCTTTTGGGCTGAAGCTGTAAACACTGCTTGTTATGTGCTAAATAGAGTCACGGTTCACTCTCATTTGAAGAAAACTCCATATGAAATAATACACTCTAAGAAACCTAGAGTTGACTACTTCCATACTTTTGGCTCTACATGTTACATTTTAAACACCAAGGATGATAGAGACAAGTTTGATTCTAAATCACACAAAGCATTCTTCTTGGGATACTCTACTTCTAGCAAAGCGTTTAGGGTATATAACACTATCTCTAGAAAAGTTGAGGAATCCATTCATATTTCTTTTCATGAAGAATCAAAATCCACAAATTTAGATATCATTGATCTCACTAATCAGTTTGAAACTATAACCATTCCCAATGATAATGAGAAAACTCCCACATCCGATCCTCCAGTTGAAACACAACCTACACCTAGGCTGATCAAGGATCATCCCCAAGAGCTAATTATTGGAGATCCAAATGATAAAGTCAAAACTAGGTCCTCTTTCCAAGATGTTGCAAACATGGCTTTTGTCTCTATCATTGAACCTAAGAAAATATCCGAAGCTCTTAAGGATGATTACTGGATAATAGCCATGCAAGAAGAATTAAATCAATTCACGAAAAACGATGTATGGGATTTAGTTCCTAAACCACAAGATAAAACTATCATAGGAACTAAATGGGTTTTTAGAAACAAGCTTAATGAGGCAGGAGAAGTCATAAGGAATAAAGCACGGTTAGTTGCACAAGGATATAATCAACAAGAAGGAATAGATTTTGATGAAACATATGCACCCGTAGCTAGACTTGAAGCTATTAGGATGTTACTAGCTATTGCTGCCCATAAAAACATTCAGCTATATCAAATGGATGTCAAAAGTGCATTTCTAAATGGCATCATACAAGAAGAAGTTTATGTTGCTCAACCACCTGGCTTCGAAATACCAGAAAAGGACGATCATGTTTATAAACTTAAAAAGGCACTTTATGGTCTAAAACAAGCACCTAGGACTTGGTATGAACGGCTCAAGACATATCTTTTTGATAATGGTTTCTCTATTGGAAATTCAGATTCTACTTTATTTTTCAAAACATATGCATCTGATTTCTTAGTTGTGCAAATATATGTTGATGACATTATTTTTGGTGCCTCAAATGAATCATTATGCACACAATTCAGTGACATTATGCAAAAAGAATTTGAAATGAGCCTTATGGGTGAACTAACATTCTTTCTTGGTTTTCAAATTAAGCAAACACTCGCCGGAATTTTTATAAGCCAAGAAAAATACACTAAAGAACTGTTAAAACACTTTGGGATGGATCAATGCAAACATGCTACTACTCCTATGGCTACTTCTATTAAAATTGATAAGGATGAAAATGGGGAACCTATTGATGATTCCTTATATAGAGCCATGATTGGTAGTTTGTTATATTTAACCGCTCCTCGACCAGACATTATGTTTTCCGTTGGTCTCTGTGCTCGATTTCAATCCCAGCCTATGCAATCCCATTTTCTTGCGGTTAAACGAATTCTTCGATATCTAGCCGGCACTACTTGTTTTGGTTTATGGTATCCAAAAGGACAATCCTTGGAGTTTAAAGCATATACTGATGCAGATTATGCCGGTTGTCGACTTGATCGCAAAAGTACTAGTGGTGGATGTTTCTTATTAGGTAGAGCCTTAGTATCTTGGTTTAGCAAGAAACAAAACACGGTTGCCCTATCTACAACCGAAGCTGAATATATGGCAGCCGGGTCTTGTTGTGCTCAAGTGCTTTACATGCAACAGGTTTTAAGCGATTATGGTTTTCATCTTTCATCTACACCTATTTTTTGTGACAACACAAGCGCCATAAACTTAGCACACAATCCTATTTTACACAGCCGGGCCAAACATATTGAAATCCGTCATCACTTCTTAAGGGATCACATCTCAAAGAATCATGTTTCCCTTCATCATGTTGATACGGAAAATCAATTGGCTGATATTTTTACAAAACCGCTTCCATTAGATCAATTCAACAACATTAGGAAGCAACTACTTATTACTCCGTTGGAGGATGTTTTCTTTGATATCTGCGGTTCTTAAAACAAATACTTATGCTTTTATGATTAGTATCAAAATTGATATGAACGTTTAAATTGGAAATTTGCAAATTGTTGTCTTTACATTTTGGCTATTCAATGGACATCTTTTTCGCTTGTTTTTTGATGGGATACCTAATTAAGGGGGAGTTTTTTAGTAAAACGGTTATTTTTTTTTGAAATGACAAAGGGGGAGAGATATATAAAACTATAATTTAATATTTATGACAAACTCAATCAATGAGTTTCAAAAATATACTCTTGGCTTTACATTGAAAGTTGCTATGTTCCCAAATGAACTGGATTTCATGTTCCATAAGTCATTGGGGATACTAAGCACACATTATACAAATAAGAGGAAAAGTTCCAAACAGCAATCTAAAGGTATGGCATTTATATGTTTTATATTTCCTCTATTCATATTTTGGAAATGTTTGTCATCTTCAAAAAGGGGGAGATTGTTGGCTAAATGGACATCCATAAAATCCCTTTGTTTTGATTATGACAAACATTTCATTTTTATTTATCTGACGAGCTACTTGAGTGTGCAGGATGACACAACTATAAGGGAAATCCAACATGAAGTATTTATATTTTCATGCAAATGTAATCATTGTAAAAACTTGTACAAAATTATAATGTACAAGTACTTAGAATCGCATGTAAATCAAGCATTGGATTTTCCCTAGCTAAACACCTTAGTCATCCATTCAATAGGACCACCTATGCACACATACGTATAACTAGTGCCTAACTTGAAACCTTAAAACAGGATCCCTCTCGGTCGACCAACTCCTCGACCGAGATACTCTCGGTCGACCACATTATCGACCGAGAAAGATCCAAAAGTAGTCGTTAGACACAGAAGTTGACAGTTGCAAATAAACGTTAATCCAGAGAGCCTGTCGGTCGACAATTCCTCGACCGACCGGGCATCTCGGTCGACAAGTCCTCGACCGAGATGGTCTCTGACAGCAACTGCAGAATTAATTAACTAGCCGTTGCTAATGCGCCTAACTTATTCCTAACGGCTAGTTAAGCACTAGGAACCCCCTAGAAGTTATCTAGAATGTCCTTAAGCATACTTAGGCTATTCCTATAAATAGGACAAGCCATAGGACACTAGAACTTACTTCTTACACTTGCTATACTTGAGAAAATACTTGAGCCCTCTTGTGCAATCTGTGTGAACTGAGCTTTGTGATCAATTGGCCATTTTCCCTTTAGCTCAAGCTCGTCCTATAGGCTAGATTTTCCTAACCCTATCAATCACAAGTCCATCATATTGGCTAGGAAAATCCAAACGCTTGATCTAGGGAAATCAAGCCTTGAGCTACAAGGATAAGTTGTATTTTCTTTTATTCCCTTCTTGTTCCTTGTATTACTTGTACTCTCCTTGCTACTCCAGGTAGGAGGCTGCGGATTGGAGAGGGTGAAGCTCTTCGTGGTGAAGAGGAAGACTTTGGACTACTTCAGAAGGCTGTCTTGACGGGAAGCTACTTCGGGAGGAAGGCTACTTCAAGGGGAAGCTTGAAGTTACTTCAAGGAAGGCTGCTTCGAGGTTGGCAAGACTACTTCAAGGTGAAGGCTGTCCAAAGGGTGTTTAGAAAGTATTGTAAATTTTATGTAACATCCTTGAGAGGTAATAAAATTTAGTACTTTCAAAATCCCGGTTGGGTAAGCAACCGGGTAGTGGACTGACTCCTTAGTATTTGCTAAGGTGGAACCACTCTAAACACCTGTGTTCCTCTTCTTAATCTTTAGTTTGGTTGTTTGAGTTTAAATTATTTTAAAATCTCTATAAAACTCTATTCACCCCCCCTCTAGAGGTTTTCACTTAGTACATGTTCGGTCAATTTGATTGATTGATGTAAGTGTATCATTGATGGGATCTAAATTGGACTTGGGTACAATGCTTTTTATGGGTTGTGGTTCATGCGACTACTCCATTCATGTATCCATGTAGATGTAGTCACATAGGGCCAGAAGGTAGACTTATGAATTCTACTAGAGGTTGATGCTTGAAGGAGGAACCCTAGTAGGGATATTGACGAATACTTCCTTAGACCATTACAACTGGTTATTCCTTTTTTGGGGTCAACTTTGGCCGATGGAAGGGACTTGGGAGTCAGGAACCCATTTTTGTCACACTTAATGTGTAACACCCCTCCCTAGGGTTTCATACGTAACCGGTGGAGGCACAACCTAATCCCCAACATTATCCATAATGTGGGGTACTTGGCAATTTAGGGAGGGTTGTCACATACTTGATCTCATATCAAGAATTAAATAACACTTGGCATTATTGAAACATAGATTCATACATAAGTTCTTGGAAAGAAAACTACATCATGATTCTAAAGATATGCTAAACATAAACTAGATAACATGAAAAAGATTGGATCTCCATAGATGGACGTCCCACCAGGCAACAACTTATTAGAATCTTAGAACTCCTTAAGCTGATTCCTTCCCTTTAGCTCCAACTTCTGCAGACATCTCGTCCCCAGCCATGCAAAGGAAAAACATTCATGGTAAGTAAGAGGCATTGGCATATTACAAGACATAAAATAACATATAAAGATGATTTGACATAAACTTGAACATGTATTAA
The DNA here is from genome assembly GCA_963693085.1 of Alisma plantago-aquatica. Classification (NCBI taxonomy): domain Eukaryota; kingdom Viridiplantae; phylum Streptophyta; class Magnoliopsida; order Alismatales; family Alismataceae; genus Alisma; species Alisma plantago-aquatica. The sequence continues at coordinate 172,104,950 of OY856410.1, forward strand.
CATTAATCATTTCTTGGCATCTTTTACATAAAGAATTGGACAAGAAGTACATGCTCCTCTCTTAATGCCCCATGAGGAGCCCATAATGCTCAGAAAGACCATAGTTTCTTAGAAAGCCCATAACAAGGTGCACATAAGTCTAAATTCAATTCCCTTAACCATGATTTTTCTTAGACTTAATTATCTTCTTAACAAACTAGACTTGATCTTAATGGGTTTTCTCCCTCTGAAACATAGTTGGGATTTCTCCCCATGAACCATAATGGGAATTTCTTCACTCTTAAGTATGAATGGGAATTTCTTCCCTCTTAATCTTGGTTTCATGTACCTTAATCATAATTCATTACATTAATGTGATTTCTACATTTAGACTTAAATTATAGCAATCAACATCCAATAACCATATACTTGAAGAAAACATGCATTAATGATGACTTTATCATTAAGTGCTTAACATAAATCATAAACATTCAATAAAACAATTATTATATATGCTAAGGGAATGGCCCTCTTACCTTGAGCTAAATCACCTAAGTCAAACCTGGTTTGACTGATTGGATTATCTTAAACACCTGAAAATAGCATAATTATCCTTCATCATACAAATTAAACCCTAATTTGTGTCATATAGATATTGACATGTGAAAACAGCAATATCAGTTGATAAAAATCATAAAATCGAGTTCCTCATCAAAAATAATTTCCAAAACATATTTTTGTGTATTTTTCTGATAACCAGGTGATTTACTATGAATTTACAAATAATGGACCAATGATAAAACAAGAAAAAGCCACGTATATAATTATACCCAAATCCAGTGGGTCGGGTCTGAGTTGGACCAATCAAGCTTGGAAAACTAGCGAGAAGGCTCACCACTGAGGACTTGCGATCAAAGAAGGGAGGACATGTGAAAACCTGAAAATACCCTCACGGTGGGAATCATCGAAGTAAAAATGACAGGGGTACCAAGGTCATTTCAGGACCTAGATTGCTCCTCACGCACACAACGCGAGCCATGGCTCCAACGCCATGGGCGAGCTTCTCAGCCATGGGCAAGGACCCTGACTTTCTACCATCTGAGAGTAGAAACACTTCGATCGAGTTCATGATGAGAGGGCGAAAGCAGTGAGCCTAAGCTCGGGGTCGGGAGAGCATAGGAACTCAGAAACCTATCCTGACCATGGCTAGAGCTGAGGACAGGGGTTGAAAGCAAAGGAGCCAGACCTCGAACCCAACCTATCAGTGATGAATTTCAACTGGAAAAGACTCATGGCATCATGCAGAACCCTTATGAAGGTACGGGCAAGGTCTCTTGAGGCAAAGAAAGTTGGGAAGATCACCACGGCAAGAAAATAGAGAACGATTGTGGGAAACATGGGTGGCGGTCAGGTTCAAAACGGCAAAGAACAAATCTAGAAAGGGCACACTGGGGGTTGGAAATCAAACCCTGAGGCCAGGTGAGGTCGGAGGTGCCATCTCCATGGCCTAGAAGCCACTGTGATGTCATGGCGACTAGCACCGGCGTGTACAGGCAGAGGATCTATAGGACCCGCTAGTAGGGGCGATCACACGACAAACGGATGATGCGAGAAGAACCGTGAAAGGTGATAGATGCTTACTGGAGCGGGAATTTGGGTGGAGGCGCATGATGCATTGGGACCAGTAGGGGTTTCGCCGAAGAGAGAGGAGGAGTAGGTTGTGGCTGCTGAAGGAGTCGGAGGGGAAATTGAGCAAGGAGGAGCATCGCTTGGGGTCCGGTTCTGCTTGCGGGTTGCTTAGATGGAGGTGCGAGAGGCTGGCGAGGTGTTTGCGGAAACTTGGTGGCAAGCCCTAAAAGGGCATTTCTCCTATAGCGGATGAGAGGGTGTGAGTAAGAGCTCGATGAGTTCAGGGAGGCAAGACAAGTTTGTTGGTGAAGAAAAGAAGTGAAACGGTTACGATATGAGGGAGATGAGAGGGTGCGTGTTGAAGCTGCTGGAAACACCTCTTGTCGCTGAAGGGACAGAGGTAGGGGATAACAGGCACACTGTTGGATCTTGATCCAATGGTCATTGTTGTGTGTGACTCGATAAACCGAGAAAGTAAAGCATGAGAGAAACATTAAAAGCAAACTATAAATTAAATCAGTCATATGAATGCAATTCCATTTAAATAAATGGTCACACTACATTAAAATCTTCTTTAATTGTTTAGATGCTCCAAACATGCGTCAAAAGAGCCCACATTTTGACCATAGGTGCAATAGAGGGTCTAGAACGTTCCCATAAGGTTAGATTTTATGCTTGTAAACATTTAGGCCTAATAAAGTAGAGATCATCATGTAAACTCAAATGACTATGATTAGTGCATATAAAGCTATTAACCTCTCAAATAAGAATTATAAGATATGAAAATGTGCATTAAGTACTATTTCTCCTCAACTAATAAGATGGGGGGTCATTACGCTTACCATTGCACATTTAAACCACTAATCACCATAAGAGAGATAAAATTTGACATCAAAGGATTCATTTCCATTTTCTAAAGAAAAGTGCATAAAGAGACATTTTCTTTAAATAAATCATTGATAATAGAGTAATTGAACATAATAAAATGAATTTTCTAAACTAACATGGACAATTTGCATTTAGATCATTAACATTTATACTATTAGAAAAAGAGCATGCAAAGAATAAAATAGTTTGAAATTTTGCATAAAAAGGATCGGGGTGTTACAATACTACCCACCTTAAAAAAAATTGTCATCAAAATTTCCTAGGGTTTCTACTCACCTTAAGGATTTCACATAAACTTGCAAATTTTCCATACATAATTTTATTATAAAAGAAGCATACATAAACAATGCATTATGATTCAACATATATTACTTAACTACCCTTACCTTGATCATTTTCCTCTTCTCCATCTGAAATTAGCATGATGAAGAGCCTTGGTTTAACCTTAGGTGGAGGATTAGGGTTCTTAGCTTGGTTATGGTTAGGATCCTTCTTTGCAAGCTTAGGGAAATTAGGCTTGATATTCCCTTCCTCACTACCATAGTAGCAAACAAAAGTTCCAAACCTACAAGGACCACTGTGATTTCTCTTACATGTAGGGCATGTGGTTCTCCCATTCTCAGAAGAAGGTTCAGGGGCTTTTCTCTTATGGTTGGAGGATGGAGGGGGTTGATGGTGATGATTGTTTTGGGGTACATCCTTCTTAGGATTCCTCCCAGGGTGATCCTCCAATTCTAAGGCTGCATCTAGGGCTGATTGCATGGTCCTATGACCTCTACCAGACAAGGCATACCTTAGGCCGGGTTTAAGCCCTCTAATAAACTTCTTAGCTCTCTTTTGCTCAGCGTACTCAAGACCATACTTTTGGAGCTTACAAAACTTCATGGCATACTCAGTGACAGTCATGTCACCCACTTTCTTAAGGTTAATAAACTCATCCTCCTTCCTTTCTAACATTGCTTCAGATACATAATGATCGTTAAAGACTTCTACAAACTCACACCAAGTGAAAGGAGGGTAATCTTCTTCCCTAGAGGCTAAGAGGTTTTCCCACCAAATACGAGATGCACCCTTGAGCATATGGGTGGCAAATCTAACCATACTACGTGGGGGACACTCTAAGTCTCTAAAGCAATGTTCCATGTTGCTAAGCCACTCCTCAGCCTTGGTCACCACATCAACCTCATCTTCACCATGGAAAGCATTGGGTCTAATCTTCAAGAAATCTATGAGGGAGATCTCATGTACTCTAGGTGGAGCTCTAGGTTCGAGAGAATTGGTCAAGGCTGCTACTAGGGAATCTAGGGTGACTTGTGGAGGTACTTGGTCCATGTCTTGAGTCCTATCTCCACTAGAAGATCCTTGTGATGGCCTTGACTCACCAACCTTCTCCTTCTTCTTAGGGGCCATCTGAAAGGGTAAACATAACATGATATTAGAATATAATATGAATCCCTATTGTTGCCTTAGTGTCCATCTATTCCTTCCTCTGATACCATTAATGTAACACCCCTCACTAGGGTTTCATACGTAACTAGCGGAAGCACAACCTAATCCCCAACATTATCCATAATGTGGGGTACTTGGCATTTCAGGGAGGGTTGTCACATACGTGATATCATGTTATGAAACAAATAACACTTGGCATTATTGAAACATAGATTCATACATAAGTTCTTGGAAAGAAAACTACATCATGATTCTAAAGGTATGCTAAACATAAACTAGATAATATGAAAAAGATAGGATCTCCATAGATGGACGTCCCACCAAGCAACAACTTCTTAGATTCTTAGAACTCCTTACGATGATTCCTTCCGTTTAGCTCCAACTTCTGTGGACATCTTGTCCCTAGCCATGCAAAGGAAAAACATTCATGGTAAGTAAGTGGCATTGGTATATTATAAGACATAAAATAGCATATAAAGATGATTTGACATAAACATGAACATGCATTAACATTAATCATTTCTTGGCATATTTTACATAAAGAATTTGACAAGAAGTATATGCTCCTCTCTTAATGCCCCATAAGGAGCCCATAATGCTCAGAAAGCCCATAATTGCTCGGAAAGCCCATAACAAGGTGCATATAAATCTAAATCAAATTCCCTTAACCATGATCTTTCTTAGATGTAAATATCTTCATAATATCTTAGACTTGATCTTAATGGGATTTCTTCCTCTTGAACATAGTTGGGATTTCTCCCCATGAACCATAATGGGAAATTCTTACCTCTTAAGTATGAATGGGAATTTCTTCCCTCTTAATCTTGGTTTCATGTACCTTAATCATAATTCATAACATTAATGTGATTTCTACATTTAGACTTAAATTATAGCAATCAACATCCAAAAACCATATACTTGAAGAAAACATGCATTAATCATGACTTTAACATTAAGTACTTAACATAAATCATAAACATTCAATAAACCAATTATTATCTATTCCAAGGGCATGGCCTACTTATCTTGAGCTAAATCACCTAAGTCAAACCTACTTTGACTGATTGGATTCTCTTAAACACCTGAAAATAGCATAATTATCCTTCATCATTCAAATTAAACCCTAATTTGTATCATATAGTTATTGAGATGTGAAAATAGCAAAATTAGTCAATAAAAATCATAAAATCGAGTTCCTCATTGAAAATCCTTTTTAGAACATATTTTTGCGTATTTTTCCAATAACCAGGCGATTTACTATGAATTTACAAAGAACAGACCAATGACAAAATAAGAAAAACCCACGTATATAATTGTACCCAAATCCAGTGGGTCGGGTTTGAGTTGGACCAATCAAGCTTGGCCAACTAGCGAGAAGTCTCACCACTGAGGACTCGTGATCAAAGAAGGGAGGAAAAGTGAAAACCCGAAAATACCCTCGCGATGGGAATCGTCAAATTAAATATGACAGGGGTAACAAGGTCATTTCAGGACCTGGATTGCTGCTCGCTCACAAAACGTCAGCCATGGCACCAGCACCATGGGCGAGCTTCACAACCATGGGCAAGGACCCTGGATTTCTATCACCTGAGAGTAGAAACACTTCGATCAATTTTGTGATGAGAAGGTGAAAGCAGTGAGCCTAAGCTCAGGGTCGGGAGAGCATAGGAACTCATAAACTTGTCCTGGCCATTGCAAGAGCTGAGGATAGGGGTCGAAAGCTAAGGAGCCAAACCTCGAACCCAACCTGTCTGTGATGAATTTCAGCTGGAAAAGACCTGTGGCGTCATGTAGAGCCCTTACAAAGGTGCGGGAAAGGTCACCTGAGGCAAAGAAAGTCAGGAAGATCACCGTGGCAAGAAAATAGAGAATAACTTCGGGAAACAGGGGCGGCGGTCAGGTTCAAAACAACAATGAACAAATTTAGAAAGGGCACGCTGGGGGTCAGAAATCAAACCCTAAGGCTAGGTGAGGTCATAGGTGCCATCTTCGTGGCCTAGAAGCCACTGCGATGCCATTGTGACTAGCACTGTAAAGCACAGGCAGGGGATCTACAAGACCCGCTAACATGGGCTATCGCAAGGCAAACAGATGATGCGAGAAGAACCACAAAAGGTGATAGATGCTTACTAGAGTGGCAATTTGGGTGGAGGAACAAGAGGTGTTGGGACCAGTAGGGGGTTCTCCAGAGAGAGAGGAGGAGTAGGTTGGGGCTGCTGAGGGAGCTGGAGGGGAAATTATGCGAGGAGGAGCGTCGCTTGGGGTCTAGTTGTGCTTGCGTGTTGCTTAGATGGAGGTGCGAGAGGCTGGTGAGGTGTCTGCGGAAACTTGGTGGCGAGCCCTATAAGGGCGTTTCACCTACAGTGGGCGAGAGGTTGCGAGTGAGTGCTCGATGAGTTCAGGGAGGCAAGACGAGTTCGTTGGTGAAGAAAAGAAGTGAAACGGTAGCGAGATGAGGGAGATGAGAGGGTGTGTGTTGAAGCTGTTGGAAATACCTCTTGTCGATGAAGGGACGGAGGTAGGGGATAACATACGTACCTTTGGATCGTGATCCAACAGTCGCTACTGTGTGTGACTCGATAAACCAAGAAAGTAACATGTGAGATAAATATTAAAATCAAACTATAGCTTAAATCAGTCCTATGAATGCAATTCCATTTAAATAAATGGTCAAACTACATTAAAATCTTCTTTAATTGCTTAGAGAGTCCAAACAAGGGTCAAAAGAGCCCAAATTTTGACCATAGGTGCAATACATGATCTAGAACATTCCCATAAGGTTAGATTTTATGCTTGTAAATATTTAGGCCTAATAAAGTAGAGATCATCATGTACACTCAAATCACTATGTTTAGTGCATATAAAGCTATTTACCTCTCAAATAAGAATTTGAAGATATGAAAATGTGCACTAAGTACTATTTCTCCTCAACTAAAAAGACGGGGGGTCATTACGCCTACCATTTCACATTTAAACCACTAATCACCATAAGAGAGAGAAAATTGGACACCAAAGCATTCATTCACATTTTCTAAACAAAAGTGCATAAAGCGACATTTTATTTAAATAAATAATGGAAAATAGAGGAATTGAACATAATAAAATGAAATTACAAAACTAACATGGACAATTTGCATTTAGGTCCTCAACATTTATACTATTAGAAAAGGAGCATGCAAAGAATAAAATAGTTTGAAAATTTGCATTAAAAGGATTGGGTGTTACAAAATGTATAAATGTGTGATCACATTCAGCCTATGCCCTTTTCACATGCTTTTGAGTTAGGGACAAACTTTTGTTCTTGATATGTAAGGAGGATGCCATTGTTGAAAAGTGCTTGCATGTTGGTAATTTTCAAAATTATGCACGGTCCATGTTAAAAATCACCTTGCTAACCTTATGGATCTCAAATCCATGCAATCTTTCCTCTTATTTTTATATGGATTGATGTTCAATCTCCTATCTTCCTCCTATGATGGATTTTTCTTGTTTTATGCAGTAAATCTCTCTTCCTTGCCTAAAAGACAATCTTTTTCTTCACATTGGTGGAATTGAAGCCAGTGCATAGAAGTTTGGATATTTTGAAGCTATGCATAGGAGGTATGGATCGGGTCTATATCTTCCTAATAGAAGTTAATTCCCTTTATGAGTGTACTACTTATTATATAATATATATTTTTTGTCTTAAATTTAAGTGAAAATGAAAATTTTAATTTGTCATTGATGTTAATAACCATTTGTTTGGTATGAAAAGTATGTTGAAAATATGTGATCTTGGTTAAGTGTGTCAATAGTATCTGTTCATAGAAATGGTTGATCCACAAACAACGTTTTAAGATTGAAACCGCAAGCCAAATCACTTTTGAACAAATATTACAGAAAATAAAATCCCGAGGTTGATTGTTTGATTATGCTAAAATAAGGAAATAACTATGCAAGAAAATAAAAGTTACACTAAGAAAAATTAAGGAAAGAGTTAGACTAAGAAAAAGTAAAGAGAACTATTCTAAGAACAATAAGAAAATAATTATCTAAGAGAAAGAAGTAAATTGAAAACAAGAAAATGAGATGATTAAAACAAGCATTTGAGAAAATGAGATTGAATCAAATGGTATGGATATTGGGAATCTAGGTTTTACCACCATATCCAATGTGAAACCAAAATGGCGAATCCATATAGTAAAACTAGTCAGAAGACAATATACAAAAGCCTTTGCAAATGCAATCACTGTAAAGCACAGGCGGCGTATCTACAAGACCTGCTAATAGGGGCTATTGCAAGGCAAACAGATGATGTGAGAAGAACCGCAAAAGGTGATAGATGCTTACTGGAGCGGGAATTTGGGTGGAGGTGCAGGAGGCTTTAAGACCAGTAGGGGGTTCGCTGGAGAGAGAGGAGGAGAAGGTCGGGGCTGCTGAGGGAGCCAGTGGGGAAATTGAGCGAGAAGGAGCGCCGCTTCGGGTCCAGTTGTGCTTGCGGGTTGTTTAGATGGAGGTGCGAGAGGCTGGCGAGGTGTTTGCGGAAACTTGGTGGCGAGCCCTAAAAGGGCATTTTTCCTACAGTGGGCGAGAGGGTGCGAGTGAGTGCTCGATGAGTTCAGGGAGGCAAGATGATTTTGTTGGTGAAGAAAAGAAGTGAAACGGTCGCGAGATGAGGGAGATGAGAGGGTGGGTATCGAAGCTGCTGGAAACGCCTCTTGTCGCTGAAGGGACAGAGGTAGGGGATAACAGACCCATCGTTGGATCTTAATCCAATAGTCGCTACTGTGTGTGACTCGATAAACCAAGAAAGTAATGCATGAGAGAAATATTAAAAGCAAACTATAGCTTAAATCAGTCGTATGAATGCAATTCTAATTAAATAAATGGTCACACTATATTAAAATCTTCTTTAATTGCTTAGAGGGTCCAAACATGGGTCAAAAGAGCCCAAATTTTGACCATAGGTGCAATAGAGGATCTACAACATTCCCATAAGGTTAGATTTTATGCTTATAAACATTTAGGCCTAATAAGGTAGAGATCGTCATGTACCCTCAAATGACTATGATTAGTGCATATAAAGCTATTAACCTCTCAAATAAGAATTACAAGATATGAAAAGAATGGACCAATGATAAAACAAGAAAAAGCCACATATATAATTATACCCAAATCTAGTGGGTCGGGTCTGAGTTGGACCAATCAAGATTGGCCAACTAGCGAGAAGGCTCGCCACTGAGGACTTGCGATCAATGAAGGGAGGATAGGTGAAAACCCAAAAATACCCTCACAGTGGGAATCATAGAATTAAAAATGACAGGGGTACCAAGGTCATTTCAGGACCTAGATTGCTCCTCGCTCACACAATGCAAGCCATGGCTCCAACACCATGGGCGAGCTTCTCAGCCATGGGCAAGGACCCTGGCTTGCTACCACCTGAGAGTAGAAACACTTCGATTGAGTTCATGATGAGAAGGCAAAAGAAGTGAGCCTAAGCTTGGGGTCAGGAGAGCATAAGAACTCAGAAACCTATCCCGATCATGGCTAGAGCTGAGGATAGGGGTTGAAAGCTAAGGAGCCAGACCTCAAACCCAACCTGTCGGTGATGAATTTCAACTGGAAAAGACTTGTGGCATCATGCAGAACCCTTACAAAGGTACGAGCAAGGTCACCTGTGGCAAAGAAAGTCGATAAGATCACCACGACAAGAAAACAGAGAACGAATGTGGGAAATAGGGGCGGCGGTCAGGTTCAAAACGACAAAAAAAAGCCAGAAAGGGCACGCTGGGGGTCAGAAATCAAACCCTGAGGCCAGGCGAGGTCAGAGGTGCCATCTCTGTGGCCTAGAAGAAAATGTGATGCCATGCCGACTAGAACCGATGAGTATAGGTGGCGGATCTACAGGACCCGCTAGTAGGGGCGATCGCAAGGCAAACAGATGATGCGAGAAGAATGTGAAAGGTGATAGATGCTTACTGGAGCGGGAATTTGGGTGGAGGTGCAGGATGCATCAGGACCAGTAGGGGGTTCTACGAAGAGAGAGGAGGAGTAGGTTGTGGCTTCTGAGGGAGCTGGAGGGGAAATTGAGCAAGGAGGAGCGTCGCTTGGGGTCCGATTCTGCTTGTGGGTCTCTTAGATGGAGGTGCGAGAGGCTAGCGAGGTGTTTGCGGAAACTTATTGGCAATCCCTAAAAGGGCGTTTCACCTATAGCAGACGAGAGGGTGCGAGTAAGAGCTTGATGAGTTCGGGGATGCGAGACAAGTTTTTTGGTGAAGAAAAGAAGTGAAATGGTCATGATATGAGGGAGATGAGAGGGTGTGTGTTGAAGCTGCTGGAAACACCTCTTGTCGCTGAAGGGATGGAGGTAGGGGATAATAGGCACATTGTTGGATCTTGATCCAATGGTCATTGTTGTGTGTGACTCGATAAACCGAGAAAGTAACGTGTGATAGAAACATTAAAAGCAAACTATAACTTAAATTTGTCGTATGAATGCAATTAGATTTAAATAAATGGCCACACTACATTAAAATCTTCTTTAATTGGTTAGAGGGTCCAAACATGGGTCAAAAGAGCCCAAATTTTGACCATAGGTGCAATAGAGGGTCTAGTACGTTCCCATAAGGTTGGATTTTATTCTTGTAAACATTTAGGCCTAATAAAGTAGAGATCATCATGTAAACTCAAATGACTATGATTAGTGCATATAAAGCTATTAACCTCTCAAATAAGAATTATAAGATATGAAAATGTGCATTAAGTACTATTTCTCATCAACTAATAAGATGGGGGGTCATTACGCCTACCATTGCACATTTAAACCACTAATCACCATAAGAGAGAGATAAAATTTGACATAAAAGCATTCATTTCCATTTTCTAAAGAAAAGTGCATAAAGAGACATTTTCTTTAAATGAATCATGGATAATAGAGTAATTGAACATAATAAAATGAATTTGCAAAACTAACATGGACAATTTGCATTTAGATCCTCAGTATTTATACATTAGAAAAAGAGCATGCAAAGAATAAAATAGTTTGAAATTTTGCATAAAAAGGATCGGGGTGTTACAATACTACCCACCTTAAAAAAATTTGTCATCAAAATTTCCTAGGGTTTCTACCCACCTTAAGGATTTCACATAAACTTGCAAATTTTCCATACATATTTTTATTATAAAAGAATCATACATAAACAATGCATTATGATTCAATATAAATTACTTAACTACCCTTATCTTGATCATTTTCCTCTTCTCCATCTGAGATTTACATGGTGAAGAGCCTTGGTTTAACCTTGGGTGGAGGATTAGGGTTCTTCGCTTGGTTATGGTTAGGATCCTTCTTTGCAAGCTTAGGGCAATTAGGCTTGATATGCCCTTCCTCACTACAATAGTAGCAAACAAAAGTTTCAAACCTACAAGGACCACCGTGATTTCTCTTACATGTAGGGCATGGGGTTCTCCCATTCTCAGAAGAAGGTTCAGGGGTTTTTCTCTTGTGGTTGGAGGATGGAGGGGGTTGATGGTGATGATTGTTCTGGGGTACCTCCTTCTTAGGATTCCTCCTAGGGTGATCCTCCAATTCTAAGGCTGCATCTAGGGATAATTGCATGGTCCTATGACCTCTACCAGACAAGGCATACCTTAGGTTGGGTTTAAGCCCTCTAATAAACTTCTTAGCTCTCTTTTGCTCTGCATACTCAAGACCATACTTTTAGAGCTTACAAAACTTCATGGCATACTCAGTGATAGTCATGTTACCCACTTGCTTAAGGTTAACAAACTCATCCTCCTTTCTTTCTAACATTTCTTCAGATTCATAATGATTGTTAAAGACTTCTACAAACTCACACCAAGTGAAAGGAGGGTCATCTTCTTCCCTAGAGGCTAAGAGGTTTTCCCACCAAGTGCGGGATGCACCCTTGAGCATATGGGTGGCAAATCTAACCCTACTACATGGGGGACACTCTAAGTCTCTAAAGCAATGTTCCATGTTGCTAAGCCACTCCTCAGCCTTGGTCACCACATCAACCTCATTGTCACCATGGAAAGCATTGGGTCTAGTCTTCAAGAAATCTATGAGGGACATCTCATGTACTCTAGGCGGAGCTCTAGGTTGGAGAGCATTGCTCAAAGCTGCTACTAGGGCATCTAGGGTGACTTGTGGAGGGACTTGGTCCATTTCTTGAGTCCTATCTCCACTTGAAGATCCTTGTGACGACCTTGACTCATCAACCTTCTCCTTCGTCTTAGGGGCCATCTGAAAGGGTAAACATAACATGATATTAGAACATAATATATGTGGGCTCTAATCTCCAAACCATGATATAAACACGATTTAAACGTAGCGGAAGCGATTCGATTAGCAGCGGAATACCAAAAATCAGCCGAAATTAAAACTTTTTGAGATAAAGCATTGAAACCATAAAACTTCCTTCATAAAAGAAGATAAACTATTTACATCTCAGATAATTATTTCTTGAGTAATTATATACAACATGATACAAAATCTCAAGAATTCATAACCAAAATCTCAAACCAAAAGACTCCAAGACCTGAGAGTACAGAGGACACATAGGACTGACTCTAACTACACCACATGGCAGGCTAAATCTCCACCTGAGATTTTACTGTTGCCCCTGGTGCTGGTGCTGCTGGGACTGGTCACCTGTAGACCTGTTCCTCCGTCCTCGACGTCCACCTAAAAAGTTGAAGTCTACGGGGTGAGACAATTTTACATAATTGTCCCAGCGAGAGTTATAACTCTCTGCCAGAAACTTTATTATAGCACCTCAAAGAATAACTTAAACAGTAAAAGCTTCACAGTATTCAACATCAGATATAATAATAAGCATGAGTTCAACAGTTATGAAATATGAAGACATTTGCACTATACAGTGTAACATCAATCAATCAACTCGTAGTTATCTCTAACAGGTGTGCTACGTTGTGGATTATGTTTTTCAAACATTACTTTTATGCCCTGTGGAGATGAGGTTTACCACTCATCCTCCAACCAATCACTGCTAAGTGCCTTGGTATCATACTAGGTCATCGAAAGAGTCGGATTCTCATGACCTTCACCTTCCTCAGTCAGTAAGAGGATTACTTGTTGGAAATCTCGTGCCTCTACTATAATAGCTTACCAGGGTAATTTGGTCCTTCGCTATTTTAGAGTTACAATGACGTTCTGTACTCTCTTCGTCATCAAGAGATTTCATGTTTATCTTCCACTGATACGAATATCTGTGCTTTCTTCGTCATCAGGAGGTTTCATGTTTACCATCCATTGATACGGTATAGGATTGTAGTGAAGGATTGATGGATTACACATCTACATCAAACACCTACACTAGGATGTAAGGTTCTACACATCCATATACCCCACATACTCAAAATTATGTGATCCAGGAGTTCCCTTAGGAAAACCTGTTTCACCATCATTTGATCTCTGACAATGTTGGATCTATGATCAGGGCTCTACATTACACTTGATTAGTTAGGTACATTTAGTATTCTTTTAACATCATACATTGTTCTTCAAACAATAACATTAGCATAACAGCTATGAAATGAGAATACTAAATGTAACAAGCCTAACTCTCATCAATCATCATATCTAAATACATTCATCACAAGTCATATCTAAAGCATGACCTTGATGGTAATTATGGCTCTCATAGCCCATTTTAATCCATAAGTTGCCATTGACAATGTATCAGGATATATCACTATTCATAAAGCTAAAGCATGCTTTGAATGAATATAGTTTCATAATCCATACCTGGATATGATCATCATCTCATGACAACCTGCATGGTTAATTCAACTGATAACAGTAAACAATTCATTCTAGAAGTTACACTTTCAAACTCTTAGAAGAGTCAAGTTCCCCAATATTCACCAATCAGGGTTTACTATTCACAATACATGTCCTCACCCTAGAATTAGGGTTTACTATTCACCTCATGGCGAATTGAACTCATATCATCATCATGTATGAGAAACATCATCATTAAATCTCCTAGATAAGATTAAAATTCACTAAACATCATAATTAGGGTTTCCATGATCTCACATAGGTGGATCATACCCTAATCATGCACATTCATGTGTATTGAAGGTACTTTACTTAAGTTTCCACTATAAAAGGGTACTTTCTCTCTCTTATGATACTTTCTCTCTCCTCTTACTAGTAGATGGTGATAACACCACTCTAGAACAGGTTGGTTTAAGTCCTCATTGATTAGCATAAGCCAAAACATCATTAACATGTGATTAGGGTTTTATTAGAAAATGGTATTACTCAATTAAACCCCTCAAGGGTATTTTGGTAATTTACCATAATTTACCTCATGATCACCATCATGGGTCAATTCATTAATCACCTAGTCCCTTAATGTTCTAAGCTACCATTAGGGTTTAGATTAGATCACCATTGAACCAATTACAACTTCAAGTGATTATGTATAAATAACCTTGAAAACCTCCAAACAGTTTCAACCTTCAACCACCAAACGGTTTGAAACCGTTTGGGTGCATTGACCATTTTCTAGGTTTGACTCCAAGACCGCATGACCTCAAGGTCATTTTCCCAAACCGTTTGGGTGCGTTGACCGTTTGGAAAGGTGGACTTTCCAAACCGTTTGAGCTTATGCGGGTTGAAACCGTTTGATCAACTTGTCTTGAGATCGATTGGTCCAAACGACCTTGAGATCGTTTGAGCCCAAACGGTCTTGAGACCGTTTGGCCTTAAACGGTCTTGAGACCGTTTGGATACAAACGGTCTTGAGACCGTTTGGTCCAAATGGGCTCAAACCGTTTGGACCTCCAACATGGTTCAAAAGTTGCAAATGTTTATGATTAAGTATGTTGAAGCCCTCAATTGGCCAAAGCCATGTTAACCACTTATAAATTGAGTCAATTAGGATGAGCCTTAATCAATTGGACACCAAATTAACCCTCTATTGAAAGCCAATTAGGGTTAAGTCCATCTCAATTAGAGTTTCATATCGGATGGTCATCAATATTCAACAATGTGAATCAATTCAAGGTTGAACCTATCAATTGACCTCCAATTGGGCCCAAACTTGGCCCAAACGGTCTTGTGATCGTTTGGATGACCTCCAAACGGTCTTGAGACCGTTTGCCCAAGAATTCATCAAAATTTAAGTTGATTTGATAGGGGTTGAACCTTAATTAAGTCACAAATCAGCAATTTGATTATTTCAATAACCCACTATAATTGGGCCCTCAATTGATCAAATTACCTTAACCCTAGACCTCCAAACGGTCTTGGGTTGACACCAAACGGTCTTGAGACCGTTTGGATGAGTTCCAAACGGTCTTGAGACCGTTTGCCCATCCATCCTTTGGATTCTAGTGAAAATTCATCAAGGTTTGATCTATTGAGTTAATCATCACATCAATACTTAATTGCAATATGATATGGTACCTTTGGACCTTCAATTGGTCAACTATACTTGACCCCAGACCTCTAAACGGTCTTGGGTGATCCCCAAATGGTCTTGAGACCGTTTGGATGATTCCCCAAACGGTCTTGAGACCGTTTGGGCTAATCAACCCAAAATCTCTAATTAACTCATTGGAATTCAGCACTGATTTCAATTAGGGTTTGCCCTATTGATTAGCCTTCAACTCATGACTCGTTTGGAATTAAGACATAAAATTTGGTGAGTCATTAATTAACATCATTACGAACAGTAATCCCAAACGGTCAATGCTTGGTCAACAATCTTAAATGGTCTTGAGACCGTTTGCCCAAAAAGGGAAAATTAAATAGGTTGAAAATCAGAACTTAATTCAATTGGATTTGCTAATTGATTTACTTATATATCACGATTCCTTTGGAGTTAACCCCTAAATTTTTGTGGGCGATCAGCCTACATAATTAGGAACAGGATTCTCATACGGTCATTGCTTGGTCAACTGGACCAAACGGTCTTGAAGACCGTTTGCCTCCATGCGACCGTGAAACCGTTTGCCATTCAAACGGTTGTGCAAACCGCATGGGCAATTGGTTAGGACCGTTTAGTAAAGTGGAAATCCGTAGATAAGCATAGGAATTAACGCCCTTATCTTCTACCTCAAGAACAGTAGCATTCTTCACGATTTTGCTTGCAAGGATGCAAGGGAAAATAGGGAAGAAGAAGAACTAGCAACTATATGCATAGAAAAAGATGTATAATCAAAGCATAAGGTTTAGAGTTATAAAACCCGCCTAAAGGTTGTTCCTTGAGCTCCAAGCTTCCAAGATTCAGGTCTTTAATGGCGTCTATGAGCTCCACAGGTCGGCCAAGGTGAATTCTCCAAGGAAAAGTTGGAAAGTAATGGCTAGAAAGATAAAGCTAGGTGAGCTAGCCATGAATTCAACCTTGAAATCAAGTTTCCTTCATGAATTCAAGCAAAAGAGATGATCCAAACTTACCTTGAACTCCCTGGTCATTCTCCTATGCTCCAGAGCTCTTCCTTAGTCAGTTTGAGCAAGGGGGATAAGTGAGGGAATGAAAGAAACGTTCCTTTGCTTGCAAAGGAAGTGATATATATATTTTGGGTGAAATTTCTCCATAAAGCTTCTACTTTATCCCATTTCTCATATAAGTCATTCCTTTCTTCTTTTCTCGTCCCTACCCCTTATTTCTAAAGACAAACTCCTTCTAAGGTCAAGAATTGAAGGCAAAGAGGATCAACCCATCACTAAAGCATACACATAAAAGGGCTATTGTACATACACCTTGATTATTCAATCACAAAGGTGTTCTTTATTATATGATTATTCAAATGAAGTGCCCTCTTCACCATTTCTACTCTAAATGATGACAAAAGTTATAGAAGATATTTTAGATGATGTATTTTATAAGTTGCACCCCTCAAATTGGGTAAATTGCACTCTACACCAATTTAGGGTTTTCAAGTACAGGGGTTGCTTCCACAGCTGCACCTTGGTGCTCAAGCTTGGGAAATCCCTCAAACTTCATCATAAACATCCTCATGATGTCTCAACATCAGAGGAACATCTCAAAATGTGCAATTTGCAAGTTAATCCCTTAACTGGGTAATTTGCACATAGATCCCTGTATTACAAAACAATGCTACAACTTTATATTTAAAGGAGAAAAATTGAAATATATGTTTGTGAGGGACTTAATTACATGCCCAAAGTTAATCACAAGGATTTAATTACATATTTAGGTAAAACACCTAGGGTTAGTTCATAACCCAGGTCAGGGATGTTACAAATTATCCACCCCTTACAAGGATTTTGTCCCCGAAATCGATAAAACGTATTAAGAGAAAAGGGCAGGGTATTTTCTTCTCATCTCATCCTCTAGTTCCCAAGTGGCTTCTTCAACACCACGGTGGTTCCAGAGGACTTTCACAATGCTTAAATCTTTCTTTTTAAACTTTTTAATTCTGTTATGAAGGATTGACACTGGTCCTTCCTCATAAGATATATCACCATTCAATTCTACCTCCATAGGTTGTAGAATTGACTCAGTGTCTGGGTGACATTTCTTTAGCATAAAAATGCGAAACACAGGATGTAACCTCTGTAACTCTGGTGGCAGCTCAAGTTTATAGGCTACTTTTCCAATCAATTCAATGATTGGATAAGGCCCCATAAATCTAGGAGCTAACTTCCATTTCTTTCCAAAATGAAGGACTCCTTTCCAAGGCGAGACCTTGAGATACACTTTGTCTCCAACCTTGAACTCTAAGGGTCTACGACGCCTGTCAGCATAAGATTTCTGCCTATCTTGTGCAGTCTTAATCTGTTGTTGTATTACCTTAATCTTTTCTGTAGTTTTCTGCACAAGATCAGGTCCTAACCACTGATGCTCACCAGTCTCATACCAACACAAGGGTGATCTACAACGTCTACCATACAAGGCTTCATAAGGTGCCATATCAATACTATGCTGATAGCTATTGTTATATGCAAACTCTATCAAGCTTAGGTGTAGATCCCAACTTCCGGTAAACTGGAGAACACATGTTCTCAACAGGTCTTCCAAGGTCTGTATGGTCCTTTCCGACTGTCCATCAGTCTGTGGATGAAAGGCCATACTAAACCTTAACTGGGTGCCTAAAGCATTATGAATTCATTCCCAAAAACGACTTGTGAACTGGGGACCTCTGTCAGAAACTATAGTGACAGGAACTCCGTGCAAACACACTATCTCTTGAACATACAACTGTGATAACCTTTCAGCAGAATAGGTTGTTTTGACAGGTAAGAAATGTGTTGTCTTAGTCAACCTATCTACAACTACCCAAATGGAATCATGTCCTTTGCTTGTCCTGGGTAGGCCAACAACAAAATCTATGGTAACATGGTCCCACTTCCACTTTGGTATGGGTAAAGGTTGCATTGTTCCTGCAGGCTTCTGGTGTTCAGCTTTAACTTGCTGACACACAGGACACCTCAAAACAAACTCTGCAATATCCTTCTTCATTCCAGGCCACCAATACATATCTTTCAAGTTTCAATACATCTTGGTGCTCCCTGGATGCATGACATACATCGAAGAATGAGCTTCTTCCAGGACTAACTTCCTCAAGTTGTCCACATCTGGCACTATCATCCTTCCATGGTAACATGCTATTTGATCATCTGAGTCATGGAAACCATCTCGTTTCTCACTACCATACTCCAATCTAATCTGCTGAACTACAGTATCACCTTGTTGTGCTTCCTTAATCTTCTCTCTAAGGCTAGGTTTAATGTGCATCTCAGCTAACAACCCGGCTAACAATGACACCTTCAACTGCACATTGTCTTGTCTCAAAGAGATAAGCATATCCCTTCTAGAGCATACTAAAGAGTTTAGTTGTGCCCTTTTCATGGTTGATGTTGCTGATTTCCTACTCAAAGCATCAGCAACCACATTATCCTTCCCCGGATGGTAATCAATCGTACAATCATAGTCCTTGATTAATTCCATCCAGTGGCGTTGTCTCATATTGAGCTCATGCTGAGAGAAGATGTACTTAAGGTTCTTATGGTCAGTGAAAATCTGAAACGTCTCTCCATAAAGATAATGTCTCCAGATCTTCAAGGCATGAACTACAGCAGCTAACTCCAGATCGTGTGTCGGATAATTCTCTTCGTGTTTCTTAAGCTGTCGAGAAGCAAAAGAAATTACTTGTTTATCCTGCATCAACACACACCCTAGTCCATTCTTAGAAGCATCACAGAAAACTATATATCCTTTGCCTTGCTCAGGTAGCACAAGTATGGGTGCACTTGTCAACTTTTCCTTCAACAGTTGGAAAGATTTATGGCACTTATCACTCCAAACAAAAGGAACATCTTTCCGGGTCAGCTTAGTCAAGGGTAAGGCTATGGAAATGAAATTCTTAATGAACCTTCGATAATAGCCTGCTAACCCCAAGAAGCTTCGAATCTTCGTCGGCGTCTTCAGTTGTTCCCAATGTAGAACAGATTCTACCTTTGTAGGGTCAACACGAATTCCCGAGGTAGATATCACATGTCCAAGAAAAGATACCTCTGGCAGCCAGAACTCACACTTGCTAAACTTAGCATACAACTTATGTTCTCTTAGCAAGGTCAATGCTTGGTGAAGATGCTGCTCATGCTGCTGAGCATCCTTACTATAGATCAGAATGTGATCTATGAAGACGACAACACACTGATCAAGGAAGGGTCGAAAAACTCTATTCATGAGTTCCATGAATGCAGCTGGTGCATTGGTTAGTCCAAACGACATAACCGTGAACTCATAGTGACCATATCTTGTCCTAAAGGCAGACTTGGATATGTCACTATCCTTAATACGGAGTTGATGATATCCAGACCTCAGGTCTATCTTTGAGAAGACGGTTGCACCACGCAACTGGTCAAAGAGATCATCAATCCTCGGAAGAGGGTACTTATTCTTTATCATTACTTTATTGAGTTGTCTATAATCAATGCACAACTGCATTGACCCATCTTTCTTTCTAACAAACAAAACCGGAGCACCCCTTGGTGAAGTGCTTGGTCGGATAAAACCTTTCTCAAGTAACTCTTGAAGTTGTTTCTTGAGTTCTGCCATCTCAGCAGGCGCCATCCTATACGGTGTCTGGGCTATATGTTTCGTGTCTGGGATCAAATTGATTTCAAAATCAATTTCTCGAGGCGGTGGTATACCTGGAAGTTCTTCAGAAAACACATCCTCGAATTCCCTGACTATGGGAACTTCAGCAGGATTGGAACTTTCCTTGGTAACATCTACCACATGGGCCAAGAATGCATAACATCCTTGCCTCAACAGCTTATCAGCAACCATAGCTGATACAAGACAGGTGGGTAGAATCTTTCTTTCACCTTGAAAGATCCATGTGTTGCCTTCATCAGCAAACACAACCAACTTGGATTCACAATCCAAGACAACTCTATACCTTTCTAAGGTATCCATCCTGAGGATTATATCAAATCCTTGCATATCAAGTGGTATAAGGTCCACTTGAATGCAATGATCAGAAAAGAAGAGGAAGTAGGGAGAGCATACCTCCTGCAAAACGGCAGACCCACTCAACGGAGTCTCCAACAACAAACTATCTGCCCTATGACTAACTGTCATATTGCAGTTACGAATCACTCTCCGAGTGATAAAAGAGTGTGTAGCACCCGGGTCAATCAGAACACATACAACACATGATGTAGACATATCAGAATATAAAAGTTCCATCTGACCTGCCACTACCCGTGGATTGACCACTGCATCAGGTGGGTTCATAGCATAGAACCTTGCTGTCGCCTGGTGTTGAGGTGGTGCTGATGATCCAGCTTGAGACGCTTGTCTACGTCCTCGAGCTGCTCCTTGAGATTGCCTTCTCTGATATCCCTGTTGACTCTGCCTCTGAGGTTGTGTCACACTGACAGGCCTAGATCGACAATCCTTCATCAAGTGTCCCACCTTCCCACAGTTGTAGCAACTTCTTTCCAGTTGTTGTGGTCTTGGTGGTCCAATAACTGACATTGATGCAGAACTATGAGTCTCTTGTTGAGGTAGGCTTCGTCCCCTGCCTCTACTTGGTGACCACTGAGTTTGGTAGCTTGATCGGGGTGGTGGAGGGTTAGGTACAGAGAATCTCAGTTTCTTGAAATCCCTAGATGAAGAACCCTGGAACTGTGGATATCTTTTCTGGGTTTGCCTCTTCTCAACCACAGATCTCTCTATCCTTCGGACTGACTCAACGAAGGTAGAGAATCTCTCTTGGTTTTCTAAGGCAGACACAGGGGTTGATATATCAGCATTCAAACCCTTCTCGAATCTCTTGATTCTTTCCTCTTATGTGGCAGCCATGTGCGAACAGAACCGCAGCAACTCCATGAACTTAGCTTCATACTCGCTAATGTTCATCATGCCCTGCCTCAATCTCTCAAACTGAGAGATCTTCTCGTCTAGGAAGGTCTTTGGAAAATATCTATTGATAAATTCCCGACGAAACTCTTCCCATGAGGACTCTATCCCAAGTCTCTTCTGCTCTTCCATGTTCCACCAGTGACCAGCACTGCCTTTGAGAAGATAGACAACATGTCTAACCTTCTCAGCCTTCGGGATATTAAGAATCCTGAAAGCCTTCTCCAACTCTGTTAACCACAGATCATCATATGCGGGGTCGGCAGTCCCAAAGTACTCGGTAGCTCCGACACGACAAAGTCGCTCGAACGTCTTACTAATACCTTGTCCTTCAGGCTGGGCAGGTGCCCTAGGTGCAGGCATGGGCATCCTGTCGGTGATGTGTGTCATGGTAGTCATAAACTGTCCGAACATAGTTTGAACAGCTGGGTTACCCATATCAGCTGGGTCAAACTCGGGTGGTTCAGGTGCAGGCTGTTCTATTTCTGGAACCCTTGCACCGCCTCGAGGTGCACTAGCACTACTCTCTGCCACGTACTCATCATGTGGCTCTTCCATCCTTATGTATCTTCTTCTCCTGAGGAGTAGAAGATTCTATTAGGTAAGGAAGAGATACTAAGGATAGACTCGACATCCTAAGTCATATGCCTCTGTAGACTCAGCGAACCTAGAGCTCTGATACCACTTAATTGTGGGCTCTGATCTCCAAACCACGATATAAACACGATTTAAATGTAGCGGAAGCGATTCGATTATCAGCGGAATACCAAAAATCAGCAGAAATTAAAACTTTTTGAGATAAAGCATTGAAACCATAAAACTTCCTTCATAAAAGTAGATAAACTATTTACATCTTAGATAATTACTTCTTGAGTAATTATATACAACATGATACAAAATCTCAAGAATTCATAACCAAAATCTCAGACCAAAAGACTCCAAGACCTGAGAGTACAGAGGACACATAGGACTGACTCTAACTACACCACATGGCAGGCTAAATCTCCACCTGAGATTTTACTGTTGCCCCTGGTGCTGCTGCTGCTGCTGGGACTGGTCACCTGTAGACCTGTTCCTCCGTCCTCGACGTCCACCTAAAAAGTTGAAGTCTACGGGGTGAGACAATTTTACATAATTGTCCCAGCAAGAGTTATAACTCTCTGCCAGAAACTTTATTATAGCACCTCAAAGAATAACTTAAACAATAAAAGCTTCACAGTATTCAACATCAGATATAATAATAAGCATGAGTTCAACAGTTATGAAATATGAAGACATTTGCACTATACAGTGTAACATCAATCAATCAACTCGTAGTTATCTCTAACAGGTGTGCTACGCTGTGGATTATGTTTTTCAAACATTACTTTTATGCCCTGTGGAGATGAGGTTTACCACTCATCCTCCAACCAATCACTGCTAAGTGCCTTGGTATCATACTAGGTCATCGAAAGAGCCGGATTCTCATGACCTTCACCTTCCTTAGTCAGTAAGAGGATTACTTGTAGGACATCTCGTGCCTCTACTATAATAGCTTACCAGGGTAATCTGGTCCTTCACTATTTTAGAGTTACAGTGGCGTTCTGTACTCTCTTCGTCATCAGGAGATTTCATGTTTATCTTCCACTGATACAGATATCTGTGCTTTCTTCTTCATCAGGAGGTTTCATGTTTACCATCCACTGATACGGTATAGGATTGTAGTGAAGGATTGATGGATTACACATCTACATCAAACACCTACACTAGGATGTAAGGTTCTACACATCCATATACCCCACATACTCAAAAGTATGTGATCCAGGAGTTCCCTTAGGAAAAACCTGTTTCACCATCATTTGATCTCTGACAATGATGGATCTATGATCAGGGCTCTACATTACACTTGATTAGTTAGGTACATTTAGTATTCTTTTAACATCATACATTGTTCTTCAAACAATAACATTAGCATAACAGCTATGAAATGAGAATACTAAATGTAACAAGCCTAACTCTCATCAATCATCATATCTCAATACATTCATCACAAGTCATCTCTAAAGCATGACCTTGATGGTAATTATGGCTCTCATAGCCCATTTTAATCCATAAGTTGCCATTGACAATGCATCAGGATATATCACTATTCATAAAGCTAAAGCATGCTTTCAATGAATATAGTTTCATAATCCATACCTGGATATGATCATCATCTCATGACAACCTGCATGGTTAATTCAACTGATAACAGTAAACAATTCATTCTAGAAGTTACACTTTCAAACTCTTAGAAGAGTCAAGTTCCCCAATATTCACCAATCAGGGTTTACTATTCACAATACATGTCCTAACCCTAGAATTAGGGTTTACTATTCACCTGATGGCGAATTGAACTCATATCATCATCATGTATGAGAAACATCATCATTAAAGCTCCTAGATAAGATTAAAATTCACTAAACATCATAATTAGGGTTTCCATGATCTCACATAGGTGGATCATACCCTAATCATGCACATTCATGTGTATTGAAGGTACTTTACTTAAGTTTCCACTATAAAAGGGTACTTTCTCTCTCTTATGATACTTTCTCTCTCCTCTTACTAGTAGATGGTGATAACACCACTCTAGATCAGGTTGGGTTAAGTCCTCATTGATTAGCATAAGCAAAAACATCATTAACATGTGATTAGGGTTTTATTAGAAAAAGGTTTTACTCAATTAAACCCCTCAAGGGTATTTTGGTAATTTACCATAATTTACCTCATGATCACCATCATGGGTCAATTCATTAATCACCTACTCCCTTAATGTTCTAAGCTACCATTAGGGTTTAGATTAGATCACCATTGAACCAATTACAACTTCAAGTGATTATGTATAAATAACCTTGAAAACCTCCAAACGGTTTCAACCTTCAACCACCAAACGGTTGGAAACCGTTTGGGTGCATTGACCATTTTCTAGGTTTGACTCCAAGACCACATGACCTCAAGGTTGTTTTCCCAAATCGTTTGGGTGCGTTGACCGTTGGAAAGGTTGACTTTCCAAACCGTTTGAGCTTATGCGGTTTGAAACCGTTTGATCAACTTGTCTTGAGATCGATTGGTCCAAACGACCTTGAGATCGTTTGAGCCCAAACGGTCTTGAGACCATTTGGACCCAAATGGTCTTGAGACCGTTTGGCCTTAAACGGTCTTGAGACCGTTTGGTCCAAATGGGCTCAAACCGTTTGGACCTCCAACATGGTTCAAAAGTTGCAAATGTTTATGATTAAGTATGTTGAAGCCCTCAATTGGCCAAAGCCATGTTAACCACTTATAAATTGAGTCAATTAGGATGAGCCTCAATCAATTGGACACCAAATTAACCCTCAATTGAAAGCCAATTAGGATTAAGTCCATCTCAATTAGAGTTTCAAATCGGATGGTCATCAATATTCAACAATGTGAATCAATTCAAGGTTGAACCTATCAATTGACCTCCAATTGGGCCCAAACTTGGCCCAAACGGTCTTGAGATCGTTTGGATGACCTCCAAATGGTCTTGAGACCGTTTTCCCAGAATTCATCAAAGTTTAAGTTGATTTGATAGGGGTTGAACCTTAATTAAGTCACAAATCAGCAATTTGATTATTTCAATAACCCACTATAATTGGGCCCTCAATTGATCAAATTACCTTAACTCTAGACCTCCAAATGGTCTTGAGACTGTTTGGATGAGTTCCAAACGGTCTTGAGACCGTTTTCCCATCCATCCTTTGGATTCTAGTGAAAATTCATCAAGGTTTGATCTATTGAGTTAATCATCACATCAATACTTAATTGCAATATGATTTGGTACCTTTGGACCTTCAATCGGTCTTGGGTGATCCCCAAACAGTCTTGAGACCGTTTGGATGATTCCCCAAACGGTCTTGAGACCGTTTGGGCTAATCAACCAAAATCTCTAATTAACTCATTGGAATTTAGCACTGATTTCAATTAGGGTTTGCCCTATTGATTAGCCTTCAACTCATGACTCGTTTGGAATTAAGCCATCAAATTTGGTGAGTCATTAATCAACATCCTTATGAACAGTAATACCAAACGGTCAATGCTTGGTCAACCATCTTAAACGGTCTTGAGACCATTTGCCCAAAAAGGGAAAATTAAATAGGTTGAAAATCAGAACTTAATTCAATTGGATTTGCTAATTGATTTACTTATATCTCACGATTCCTTTGGAGTTAACCCCTCAATGTTTGTGGGTGATCAGCCTACATAATTAGGAACAGGATTCTCATACGGTCGTTGCTTGGTCAACTGGAACAAACGGTCTTGAAGACCGTTTGCCTCCATACGACCCTGAAACCGTTTGCCCACCAAACGGTTGTGCAAACCGCATGGGCAATTGGTTAGGACCGTTTAGTAAAGTGGAAATCCATAGATAAGCATAGGAATTAACGCCCTTATCTTCTACCTCAAGAACAGTAGCAGTTCTTCACTATGTTTCTTGCAAGGATGCAAGGGAAAATAGGGTAGAAGAAGAACTAGCAACTACATGCATAGAAAAAGACGTATAATCAAAGCATAAGGTTTAGAGTTATAAAACCCGCCTAAAGGTTGTTCCTTGAGCTCCAAGCTTCCAAGCTTCAGGTCTTTAATTGCGTCTTTGAGCTCCATAGGTCGGCCTAGGTGAATTCTCCAAGGAAAAGTTGGAAAGGAATGGCTAGAAAGATAAAGCTAGGTGAGCTAGCCATGAATTCAACCTTGAAATCAAGTTTCCTTCATGAATTCAAGCAAAAGGGATAATCCAAACTTACCTTGAACTCCCTGGTCATTCTCCTATGATCTAGAGCTCTGCCTTAGTCAGTTTGAGCAAGGGATATAAGTGAGGGAATGAAAGAAACGTTCCTTTGCTTGTAAAGGAAGTGATATATATATTTTGGGTGAAATTTCTCCATAAAGCTTCTACTTTATCCCATTTCTCATCTAAGTCCTTCCTTTCTTCTTTGCTCGTCCCTACCCCTTATTTCTAAAGACAAACTCCTTCTAAGGTCAAGAATTGAAGGCAAAGAGGATCAACCCATCACTAAAGCATACACATAAAAGGGCTATTGTACATACACCTTGATTATTCAATCACAAAGGTGTTCTTTATTATATGATTATTCAAATGAAGTGCCCTCTTCACCATTTCTACTCTAAATGATGACAAAAGTTATAGAAGATATTTTAGATGATGTATTTTACAAGTTGCACCCCTCAAGTTGGGTAAATTGCACTCTACACCAATTTAGGGTTTTCAAGTACAGGGGTTGCTTCCACAGCTGCACCTTGGTGCTCAAGCTTGGGAAATCCCTCAAACTTCATCATAAACATCCTCATGATGTCTCAACATCAGAGGAACATCTCAACATGTGAAATTTGCAAGTTAATCCCTTAACTGGGTAATTTTCACATAGATCCCTGTATTACAAAACAATGCTACAACTTTATATTTAAAGGAGCAAAATTGAAATATATGTTTGTGAGGGACTTAATTACATGCCCAAAGTTAATCACAAGGATTTAATTACATATTTAGGTAAAACACCTAGGGTTAGTTCATAACCCAGGTCAGGGATGTTACCATATAAATCCCTATTGTTGCCTTAGTGTCCATCTATTCCTTCATCTGATACCATTAATGTAACACCCCTCCCTAGGGTTTCATACGTAACCAGCGGAAGCACAACCTAATCCCCAACATTATCCATAATGTGGCGTACTTGGCATTTTAGGGAGGGTTGTCACATACATGATCTCATATTAAGAAATAAATAACACTAGGCATTATTGAAACATAGATTCATACATCAGTTCTTGGAAAGAAAACTACATCATGATTCTAAAGGTATGCTAAACATAAACTAGATAACATGAAAAAGATAGGATCTCCATATATGGACATGTTGGGTTTTAGGGGATGTAGATAAGGCAGTGGAAACAAAAAATTTCTCCCTTAAACCCAGAACAAGGAAACGCGTCAACGTCTATACAATAGGAAAGGATGGTTTGTGGAATCATAACTTGTCCTGAGGCTTGCTCGGGGATAATACCTCACGCCTTGCGCAGTCTTCACCTCCTGTCTTGGATGGTGTTTGTGCAGCTCCTGGTCACACTGGGACTGACAGGATTGAAGGTTGTCCTCCTAGCGGCAGAAACCTCCCACCTATGAAGTAGTCCACACGGACCACCAAGAACTCCAATCTCCTTGTCCCACAAGGAATTGGAAGGAGTCACACCCTCCTGTTGATGTACTAGTCGCCAACACAGTCTCCTGCTACCATTCGCAACTGCAGTTGTCTTTCCCTTGCTATGCCTCCCTTATCAGGTAGCACTTGATCGGTCTCTCTCGGTTACCAAAACCAGAGAGAACGACAACTTTGTAGAGCAACTGGTTTGCACTGAGTTGTACTTTGAGAAGCCCCCAATACCCCTATATACATAGGAGGGTCATGGGACATGATTCTCTATCTCGGGCAATGGGGGAGTAAAAGCAGGAGTAGAAGGGTTTGAGATTTTCCACAAAACAACCAACTCGCAACCTGAATCGATCGTTTCATTTCTAAAATAGTTGGTTGGGGACCAGAGCCGGTCGGTTGACACCTCAACCGATCGGTTGGGACACCTCAACCGGTCGGTTCATTTCTGAACCGGTCGGTTCGTGGTCCTAGTCAGTTCCTGATTGACTTTCCATCTTTTGTTTTAATTGGTATCAAATACCAATCCTTGTCCCAATCAAATTGGGCAAGTGAAATGGAAGGAAAATTCTCACCAATCCTACTTTCCAAACTTGCTCGGTTGCAACAGTTAAACCGATCATTTCAACACTTGAAGAAATTGTTTCACCCTATCCTTGAGCCGATCGACTCACCACTTGAGCCGATCGGTTCACCAAGATGAGTCGATTGGTTCATCACATGAGCCGATCGGTTGGGAGTGCAGATTGTGCATAATCAGTCAATTGCAGTTTCAATCAATCTGATACTCCAATAAATGTGTCCAACACCTTGAAGATTATGAAATTGAGCTATCAATTAATTGAGTGTGTAATTGAACTACTAAACTCCTTTAGTAATCAATCTAAACATTGTTTGTAGACAAAACTCCTCTTCCAGGTTAAATCCTATGTGTGTGACCCTGCAGGTCCTTTTCACATTGGCAGTGAAAGTCCATAACACTTATGACTTCACAAGCAAAGAGCGGTGCCTAGTCACACATCAATGCTACCCAAGTGAAATAGAAAGTTGGAGAACAAATTTCAATCCTACAATCCATGAATGGTGTTACAGTGAATGTATAATTCCTTTGTCAATGATATCCCGAATGAACTCGAGGCATGGAACAGTCATCCTGTCAACGTTCATTCACTTTCTTGATCTCAGAGTAGATTGGAAGAGATATGTATGACATCAATATCACATACTGATTCACACATGCGTATGCACGCCTATTTCAATCCTACTCATCAAGTGGCCTTGGATATCAAACTCCCTAAGGAGGGACAAATCCAATATCTATCACTCACCCCTCAAAATCCCCATGTGTCAAAGCCACCCAATCATCACCTTTATAACAACCCATGTTTCAGGACTGCGTTTGATGATGTCAAAGTGTGCCCAACGACATGTGTTGAGTGTAGTGATTTTAGGTCAAAGAATCACACTCACCACCATCACTGTGAGTACTGACTATGACTACCATGTCATGGTTCCATGTGTCAAACCCACAGTGGGTCTGTCCGGTACACTTGTTCTCTAACAAGTACCTATGTGTTTGGTTTGATATCTCTATATCATGACTAATGAGATTCTGTCATCAACCAACATTATAATCTAGTCTTGTGTGTCATTATTGTCTATCTACCTTCCTCAATGACATCCAACTAGGTACATAACAAGAATGTACAAACTCTTAGCATCTGTATGATCTCATCGTTCAGGTCCTGAACCTGAAGGCATACGTCATTGAGTACTATCATTCTCTAGACATTCAATCTGTTCTATCACTATCTCATATGACTGAACCAGAAGGAATTGGAATCTTGCCTTTGATGTTTATCAAATCAATCTTGATGTATCCCACCAATCATCCCACAATTGGCTCTCAGGGCATACATACCAACAGACTCCCACTTGTACTGCGAGCTAATCACCCTTGAATGATATTCATAGTGATCTTCAAACATGTCCCACATGTTACTGTGCTCTTGTGCCAACATAGTGAGTTATGGCAACACCTTGCCAAAGTTAGTATAAATTGCATGTCTCACATCTCTGCACTGTACATCATACGTATGAGATGGAGTTGTTGTAATATGTGATCTAGTATTCCTTTGCTAACCTTTAGCCACATTGCATGATCAAGGATTCCATACTTGTCATCAATGAGCAGAATATCTATAAGTTCAATTCATGAACTTCCAGATCCATATAGTATCCACTGTTGTTCTCTAACACATAGATACTCGGCATTTCCTTTTAAATGGTTTCATTGGAACACTTCCAATTATCAACAAACTTTCACTTTTATATATCTTATATATAATTTGCGATTAATTTTTTGTCCTTTTGGAAGTTTGCATCAATGTAACTCTTTACATTGAACTCTTCCTTATCTCCATAGAACTAGTACTTCTCAAGTACTTATCAAGTTCTCATGGTATTCCAATAACCCTTACAAGAAGTAGACAGACATCCACTCGTCATGTCCCACATACGAGTTATCAAGATGAGCACATCATATTGTCATGTCCTACATACAAGATGATGAATGCATTTTGTTCTTGTCATGCAAGACAATGGGATGATTACATACATGATAGGTCCACATCTATTCTTAGTGTTCCCATTCTTCATAAGAATTGGACACTTGGCCTTGGGATACTAACTCCATGTAACATGGACAAGTTTTCTCCCACTGAATCTGTGCACATTGAACCCTTCAGTACAGATTGCCAATGTATGCTTTCCTTTTTTAGGTCAAGAGATTTTCGAGAACTATCTCTATAAATCTCTATTCCTATCACATAGGAAACATCTCTATCTTCCTTAAAGATAATTTCCAATTTTGTATTTCCATTCTAGAACATTTCCATTTCACATCAACATGTGGAATGTGAACACGCTCCCACTAAATCACAGATCCCTTCTTTATCTTTGACATATCAGTCAATCCCTTTGACTATATTATCAAAGTAAAGATCCAATTCTGAGTTGCTTGTACTCAATCAATCACATTGATTAGTCCATTGTAACTTATAGACTTCATTTGCATTTGTGGATTCATAAACCTTATAGGTTGTGTCACGTACACATCCTTGTTTTATTCCTCATAGGAATGCGGTTTTAGTATCCATATGCCAAATGTCTTAGTCATTAAGTTGCAATCAACAAGCATCATCCTTCTCAAAATGTTATCCATGTGTCTTAACACTTAAGACTTATTCGCACTTATGGATTTATTCCATTGGGTGCTACCATCAAGGTCATACCTTATGGTTCACATGGATGTAATTTAGGATGTAATGGTCATAAACCATAACTCAAAATTGGATTCCTCACATTCATCTAGATAGTTGACTCATCACATGAACAACTCATCACATAGATAATTGAGGTGTATCTGTCAAGGATATAAGAACTCACAACTCCTTGTGATTCTCAATGTCCTTTATTAGTGTGGGGTATTCTTTTATTAAGAAGAATTCAGTTATTTGATAATCATTCTCTAACTCCTTAGAGTATGATTCCTTCTTGACTTAGACATCACCATGCCTTAATCATGAGTTTACTATGATACACTATCATAATCACTCAAAAGGATCACAAACATTTGGTCCAAGTATTTCATTCATTGATCTCATCAAGAATTAATACTTTACCAAATTTGCACTTCATCTATGATAATCTTGAACACTTCAAGATATTCATATTGGTATTTCTCTAAACACCATTTGAAGTATTAGCATTTGTTCCAATAGGTATGTAAATACATCATATGTATCATACCTAATAGGATAATCATTCTCCCACTACCATTAGTGAAGATTGATTAATCATGTCCAAGATATTCATGTCTCTTACTAGTTCTCTAACCAAAAGAGTCTAGATTTATCCATCACATGGAAACTAGAAATGAATTTCTCATGATTGATGCCAATTTGATTGTTTGAGTTATCTATAACTTTTAGGTATCATTTTATCTTATGCATATCAAATACCACAAGATAAACAAGGCATTGCCACAAAGATCATATCTTTAGAAATTGAAACATCTCTTTATTGATTGCCATCATTGTCATACAATATGCAAAAATAAAGTGTTTCAATCTATTGGAAAATATGAAATAGCAGTTCATAACTGTATTACATGCCTTTTAGGATGAAAATAAACTAAAGTACTCCTATATATGGTGTCAAAACTTGCCCCATTTATTGAGTGCTTTACACTTTACATCTTGGTATCATATACCTCAAAAGTGTTACAAGTTTACTTTCATGACACATTTAAGTAGAGACGGCTGTCACCTCCTTCTTCTTTTTTTCTTCCAGATAGAGAGGACAATTCCTTTTCCAATGTCCTGGCTTTTGACAATGGTGGCAATTTCCTTTCTTGGTCACACCTCCCTTGGCCTTGAGAGCTGAAGACGACTTGGGCTCCTGGCTAGCATCAGAACCTTTCTTAGCTTTGCCCTTACCCTTGCGCTTGGACTTGCCTTTCTTGCTCGTGATCACCATCATAGACTTAGGCTTGTCCTTCTTCATCTGTATCTCGGCTGTCCTCAACATGCCCAACAACTCTGACAGTGGCCTATCAAAGTTGTTCATGTTGTAGTTCATCACAAACTGACTGTAGGATTCTCGCAACGATTGCAGTATCACGTCAGTAGCCAACTCTTGGCTCAGTGGAAATCCCAGTCTTTGCAGGTTCTCCACATACCCAATCATCTTGAGTGTGTGAGGACCAACTGGATCTCCTTCTGTCATGACGCACTTGAACAGTGCCCTTGAGACATTGTATCTCTCTTGCCGTGCTTGATCTTCATACATGTTTCTAAGATGTTGAATCATCTCAATGACACCCATGTTCTCATGTTGTCTCTGCAACTCGTGGTTCATAGAGCACAACATCAACCACTGTGCATCAATGGCATCATCAGAATGCTTCTTGTAAGCATCCCTTTCTGCGTTTGGTGCATTAGGAGCAGGTTCCTCGGGAATTGGAGTATCCAAGACATAGAGCTTTCGCTCTTAAGTGAGAACAATTCTCAATGTCCTATACTAGTCATGGAAGTTTGTCCCATTTAGCTTGTCCTTTTCAAGGACCGATCGCAAAGAAAAGTGATTGTTGTTTGTTTCCATTTGTACTACAAAAGGAAAATATGCAATTTTAGTCCAAAAACTCATTTTTGATTTATTTGATTGATTTGAAAAGTTGACGATATAATTAGGCCTTTAATTAATTATCGCTCCCACTATTTTACTTCAAATTGATAGTCATCACCATCAATTCAGAAGATTGCAGCGTACAACCTTCTAGTGGGAAAGATCCTAAAATCCTCTAAGTCATGGACCAGCTAGGGCTGTCACCCACAACTTAGATCTCTCAGGTAGGCAACTTTTGCCAATTGCATCATATGCAACTCTTGATAAGATGGCATATGCAACTCCTTGCCATGATCATCTCCATGCCTCAAGGTACTAGATCCCATCTAGATCTCCTTGTTAAGTCTGACCCAAAGCAAGCACGATGAATATGCACCCTGCTAGGGCATACCCACATATCCATCTTTCACGCTTCCACGAGATAGACGGTGCACCACGCTAGGGCGTGCCTACACTAGGTCGATCAAGCTTTTCACGTGTGTCGCATTTGGAAGGCATCTAAAACTTATTATTTAATGACGAATTTGGTTTTATATACATATACGTATCCAATCACCACAATACATAGTATGTATCATATACATGCTATATCCCATAGAAACATACAAAATGATAAAAGCGATGATTATGGCCATCCTAATGTGATTCCTCGAGCCAAGAGGAATCACGGTCATCTAGGTCTACATCACATGCAACCTGTACAAGATGAACTCTGTGCTTTGCCTTCCGAGTAGATCAACTCATCACATGAGTGGCCTTCTCGATTTGGTCGGTCGTCTGGGTGCCACCAGCCGATCGGTTGGCTCCTCCAACCGATCGGTTTGCTTGGTCGTCGTGCATCTCATCATGGCCGCCACCCGCTCGTCTCCCTCCTCGAACCGGTCATCAACCGATCAGCTCACTCCTTGAACTGATCGTCTGGAACGTCAACCGATCGTGTAACATCCCAATCTTGTTATGCAATTTTTCAAACTACTTCATTCCTTGCATGCTCTTTTTCTAAATTAGATAATTGTTGAGGACTTAAATGCAATTTGCCCATGTTAAGTTTTACAACATCATTTATTAAGTCCAATTACTCTATTATCCTTGTTTTATTTAAAGAAAATGTTTTCATATATATATCCATGCCCTTTTAAGAAAATTTAGAATAAATGTTTTATGTCTAATTTTCTCTCTCTTATGATGATTAGTGATTTACTTGTGTAAATATTTGCTTAATGCCCTTCATATTGTTAATTGAAATTAAATAATGTTGAATGCACGTTTTTATGGTTTTCAATTCTTATTTGAGAGATTAATAGCTTATTATGCATTAATCATGGCCATTTAAGTGCACATTGTGGGTTTTGCTATTTTAGGCCTAAAACGAGTACAAGCATCAAATATAATTAAATAGGAATGTTCTAGACTGTCTCATGTACCTATGGTTCAAATTTGAACCCATTATGACCTTGTTTGACCCCCAATTAAATTGGGAAAGATTTGAATGTGTTTTGCCTAATTAGGAGTAATGATGGGCTAAAAGACGAAATTAACTGCACAATTGTGTTGTAATGCACCTCTTTAGGCTTTGGGAGAAATTTGAGGTCATTTGGACTTCAAATGACCCTCCAAATGCTATTTATACGTTTTATATGATTTATAGTATAGGAATCAATGCATTATTTGTCACACTTTAATCGAGTTACTTTATTTCATCCGTTTCTTTTCTTCGCGTGCGTCCGCAGCCTTTGGATCAGAATCCAATGGTGCCAGCGTTCTCTTCTTCCTCCGTTTCCTTCCCCCGCGAGCTGGCCGTTTCACAGGCCATCTTCCCTCAACGACGTTCTCACTCCACAGCCCACCGTTTCACTTGATTTCTTCGCCATCGAATCCGGATCATCACCCTGATCCTAGCGATCCCTAATTTTCCGCCTCTCGTGCTCTGTAGGGAAAATACCCAAATAGGGCTCGCACCCCCCCCTTGCACAGACCACCCCTTAGCCTCTTTCGCCGCCACCTAAACGATCAGAGAGCATCGCCTAGCCCCGAGACTCCCTCCGCCACTTCCAATTTGTGCCTTGGAGCCTCGAGTCTCCTTGTCCTACTCGCTTTTGGGTTCGGGCGACCTTGGCTTCGCCGCTGGCTTTTTACAGTACCTCCGGTCAATTAATGGATAGGTAAGCATCATCGAACCCCCCTCATCCTTTCCCTATTGTCCTCTTGGCCTGCGAGGTGCTCAGTCGCCACACCCTATAGGGCCGCCACTGGGCTTCCACTAGCACTCATCACCACGACATTACCGTGAGCTTAAAGCAGCAAGTGCGAGTCCATTGGCTTCGCACGGCTTCGATGATCATTCTCCTTTAACCGCTCGCACCATTTATCAAGGTTTCAATAGTTGCTCCTCCTCCGAAGTTCGTCCCTATTTCATGCCGCCAGACTCTGTTCTTATCCACGATGGCTTTCCAGGTGTCTTTGCTTCAGGCTGCGCTAACCGCACCCAGTTTTGGCTCCACAGGATGCCCCGATCTTGTTCTGATTTGTGAATCATCGCCAATAGGTTGTATTCGAGGTCTGGTTCCTTAGCTCTCGACCCTGTCCTCAGCTTCCGCCATGGCCGAGTAGCTTCTGAGGCTCAAGGCCGCCTCTGGACCTGAGCTTTAGCTCAACATGTTCGGGTTGGCGTAAGGAAGCCCCTGAGAACCTCTGTTCTCCAAGAACGATGACCCTCCGCTCACAGGATCTGGGACCGATTCTCCACCCTTACTGCTGGAGCCATGGCTCGCGTGGTGAAGGTGAGGAGCAATCGAGGTAGTGCAATGACCTTAGTGCCCTGTCTTCTCCTTTTTGTTTTTTTTCCACCGCAAGGGCATTCTTGGGTTTTCACACCCTATTTCTTTGATCGCTCAGGCGAGCATCGCGGCCTAGTTGGCCAAGCCCGATTGGGCCAGGTCAGATGCGGGCCCCGATTTCCTGGATTTAGATATATCTTTGCATACGTGGATTTTTCTTGTTTTCTGATTGGTCCAGAGTGCAAAATTCATAACTTTTGCATACGACCTCAGAAAATTACACAAAAATATGTTTTGGAAAGGATTTTCGATGAGGAATCCGATTTTGAGGTTTTTATCGACTGATTTTGCTGTTTTAACATCTCAAATTTTATATGAGCAAATTAGGGTTTAATGATATATGATAAATGATAATTATGTTAATTTCAGGTGATTAAAAGGATCCAATCAGTCAAACCAAGTTTGACTTAGGTGAATTAGTTCAAGGTAAGCGGGCCATGCCTTTGGCATAGTAAATTTGAATTATTGAATGATTATGATATATTATGCATTTTTATGTTGAAGTCTTGAAAAGTACATGTTTTTCCTCAATGTATATGATTATTGGATGTTGATTGTTATAATCTAAGTCTAAGAGTAGAAATCCCATTAAGATTATGGTTTATGATTAAGATACAAGAAATCAAGATTAAGAGGGAAGAGATTCCCATTCATGCTTAAGAGGGATAAATCCCATTATGTTTCATGGGGAGAAATCCCATTATGTTCAAGAGGGAGAAATCCCAATTAAGATCAAGTTTAAGTCAGTAAGAAGATAGGTCAAGTCTAAGAAAGATCATGATTAAGGGAATTTGATTTAGATCTATATGCACCTTGTTATGGGCTTTCCGAGCATTATGGGCTTTCCGAGCAATTATGGGCTTTCCGAGCATTATGGGCTCCTTATGGGGCATTAAGAGAGGAGCATATACTTCTAGTCAAATTCTTTATGTAAAAGACGCCAAGAAATGATTAATGTTAATGCCTGTTCATGTTTATGTCAAATCACTATATATTTTACTTTCATGCTTTATAACATGCCAATGCCGCTTACTCACCATGTTTATTTTTTTCCTTTGCATGGCTGGGGACGAGATGTCCGCAGGAGTTGGAGCTAAAGAGAAGGAAAAATCTTGAGAGTACCAAGTACCCAGAGATCCTAGGAGTTGTTGCCTGGTGGGACGTCCATCTATGGAGATCCTATCATTACCTAGTTTATGTTTAGTATATCTTTGGAAAACTGATGTAGCTTTTATTCCAAGAACTTATGTATGAATCTATGTTTTCATAATGCCAAGTGTTATTTGTTTCTTGTTATGAGATCATGTATGTGACATTTCCTCCCAAATATGCCAAGTACCCCACATTATGGATAATGTTGGGGATTAGGCTGTGCTTCCTCTGGTTACGTAAGAAACCCTAAGGAGGGGTGTTACAGATCGGTTCACGACTTGAACCGATCGTCTCACCAATCTTACTTTCCCAACTTGCTCGGTTGCAATAGTTAAACCGATCGTTTCAACACTTGAAGCGATTGTTTCACCCTGTCCTTGAGTCGATCGACTCACCACTTGAGACGATCGGTTCACCAAGCTGAGCCGATCGGTTCATCACATGAGCCGATCAGTTGGGAGTGCAGATTGTGCAGAATCAGTCAATTGTAGTTTCAATCAATCTGATACTCCAATAAATGTGTCCAACACCTTGAAGATTATGAAATTGAGCTATCAATTAATTGAGTGTTTAATTGAACTACTAAACTCCTTTAGTAATCAATCTAAACATTGTTTGTGGACAAAACTCCTCTTCCAGGTTAAATCCTATGTGTGTGTCCCTACAGGTTCTTTTCACGTTGGCAGTGAAAGTCCATAACACTTATGACTTCACAAGCAAAGAGCAGTGCCTAGTCACACATAAATGCTACCCAAGTGAAATAGAAAGTTGGAGAACAACTTTCAATCCTACAATCCATGAATGGTGTTACAGTGAATGTATAATTCCTTTGTCACTGATATCCCGAATGAACTAGAGGCATGGAACAGTCATCCTGTCAACGTTCATTCACTTTCTTGATCTCAGAGTAGATTGGAAGAGATGTGTATGACATCAATATCACATACTGATTCACACATGCGTGCGAATGCCTATTTCAATCCTACACATCAAGTGTCCTTAGATATCAAACTCCCTAAGGGGGGACAAATCCCATATCTATCACTCACCCCTCAAAAGCCCCATGTGTCAAAGCTACCCAATCATCACCTTTATAACAACCCATGTTTTAGGAATGCGTTTGATGATGTCAAAGTGTGCCCAATGACATGTGTTGAGTGTTGTGATTTCAGGTCAAAGAATCACACTCACCACTATCACTGTGAGTACTGACTGTGACTACCATGTCATGGCTCCATGTGTCAAACTCACGGTGGGTCTGTCCGGTACACTTGTTCTCTAACAAGTACCTATGTGTTTGGTTTGATATCTCTATATCATGACTAATGAGATTCTGTCATCAACCAACACCACAATCTAGTCTTGTGTGTCATTGTTGTCTATCTACCTTCCACAATGACATCCGACTAGGGACATAACAAGAATGTACAAACTCTTAGCATCCGTATGATCTCATCGTTCAGGTCCTAAACCTGAAGGCATACGTCACTGAGTACTGTCATTCTCTAGACATTCAATCTGTTCTATCACTATCTCATATGACTGAACCAGAAGGAATTGGAAGCTTGCCTTTGATGTTTATCAAATCAATCTTGATGTATCCCACCAATCATCCCATGATTGGATCTCAGGGCATACATACCAATAGGACGTCCCACCAAGCAACAACTTGTTAGATTCTTAGAACTCCTTAAGCTGATTCCTTCCATTTAGCTCCAACTTCTATGGACATCTCATCCCTAGCCATGCAAAGGAAAAACATTCATGGTAAGTAAGCGACATTGGTATATTATAAGACATAAAATAACATATAAAGATGATTTGACATAAACATGAACATGCATTAACATTAATCATTTCTTGGCATATTTTACATAAATAATTTGACAAGAAGTATATGCTCCTCTCTGAATGCCCCATAAGGAGCCCATAATGCTCAGAAAGCCCATAATTACTCGGAAAGCCCATAATAAGGTGCATATAAATCTAAATCAAATTCCCTTAACCATGATCTTTCTTAGATGTAATTATCTTCATAATATCTTAGACTTGATCTTAATGGGATTTCTCCCTCTTGAACATAGTTGGAATTTCTCCCCATGAACCATAATGGGAATTTCTTCCCTCTTAAGCATGAATGGGAATTTCTTCCCTCTTAATCTTGGTTTCATGTACCTTAATCATAATTCATAACATTAATGTGATTTCTACATTTAGACTTAAATTATAGCAATCAACATCCAAAAACCATATACTTGAAGAAAACATGCATTAATCATGACTTTAACATTAAGTACTTAACATAAATCATAAACATTCAATAAACCAATTATTATCTACGCCAAGGTCATGGCCGACTTACCTTGAGCTAAATCACCTAAGTCAAACCTTCTTTGACTAATTGGATTCTCTTAAACACCCGAAAATAGCATAATTATCCTTCATCATACAAATTAAACCCTAATCTGGGTCATATAGTTATTGAGATGTGAAAAAAGCAAAATTAGTCGATAAAAATCATAAAATCGAGTTCCTCATCGAAAATCCTTTTTAAAACATATTTTTTCGTATTTTTTCGATAACCAGGCGATTTACTATGAATTTACAAAGAATAGACCAATGACAAAAGAAGAAAAACCCACATATATAATTATACCCAAATCCAGTGGGTCGGGTTTGAGTTGGACCAATCAAGCTTAGCCAACTAGCGAGAAGGCTCACCACTGAGGACTCACGATCAAAGAAGGGAGGACAAGTGAAAACCTGAAAATACCCTCACGGTGGGAATCGTCAAATTATATATGACAGGGGTACCAAGGTCATTTCAAGAACTGGATTGCTCCTCACTCACACAACGTGAGCCATGGCACCAGCGCCATGGGTGAGCTTCTCAGCCATGGGCAAGGACCCTGGCTTGCTGTCACTTGAGAGTAGAAACACTTCGATCAAGTTTGTGATGAGAAGGTAAAAGTAGTGAGCCTAAGCTCAGAATCAAGAGAGCATAGGAACTCAGAAACTTGTCCTGGCCATTGCAAGAGCTGAGGATAGGGGTCGAAAGCTAAGGAGCCAAACCTCGAACCCAACCTGTCCGCCATGAATTTCAACTGGAAAAGACTTGTGGCGTCATGTAGAGCCCTTACGAAGGTGCGGGCAAGGTCACATGAGGCAAAGAAAGTCAGGAAGATCACCGGGGCAAGAAAATAGAGAATGACAGAGGGAAACAGGGGCGGTGGTGAGGTTCAAAACGGCAAAGAACAAAGCTAGAAAGGGCACACTGGGGATCAAAAATAAAACCCTGAGGCCAGGTGAGGTCATAGGTGCCATCTCTGTGGCCTAGAAGCCATTGTGATGCCATGGTGACTAGCATTGTAAAGCACAGGCGGGGGATCTACAAGACCCGCTAACAGGGGCTATTGCAAGGCAAACATATGATGCGAGAAGAACCGAAAAAGGTGATAGATGCTTACTAGAGCAGGAATTTGGGTGGAGGCACAGGAGGTGTTGGGACCAGTAGGGTGTTCTCCAAAGAGAGAGGAGGAGTAGGTCGAGGCTGCTGAGGGAGTAGGAGGGGAAATTATGCGAGGAGGAGCGCCGCTTGGGGTCCGGTTGTGCTTGAGTGTTGCTTAGATGGAGGTGTGAGAGGCTGACGAGGTGTCTGTAGAAACTTGGTGGCGAGCCCTATAAGGGTGTTTCACCTACAGTGGGCGAGAGGTTGCGAGTGAGTGCTCGATGAGTTTAGGGAGGCGAGACGAGTTCGTTGGTGAAGAAAAGACGTGAAACGGTCGCGAGATGAGGGAGATGAGAGGGTGCGTGTTGAAGCTATTGGAAACGCCTATTGTCACTGAAGGGACGGAGGTAGGGGATAATAGATGCACCTTTGGATCTTCATCCAACAGTCGCTACTGTGTGTGACTCGATAAACCAAGAAAGTAACATGTGAGAGAAATATTAAAAGCAAACTATAGCTTAAATCAATCATATGAATGCAATTCCATTTAAATAAATGGTTACACTACATTAAAATCTTCTTTAATTGCTTAGAGGGTCCAAACAAGGGTAAAAAGAGCCCAAATTTTGACCATAGGTGCAATAGAGGATCTAGAACAATCCCATAAGGTTAGATTTTATGCTTGTAAACATTTAGGCCTAATAAAGTAGAGATCATCATGTACACTCAAATGACTATGATTAGTTCATATAAATCTATTTACCTCTCAAATAAGAATTTCAAGATATGAAAATGTGCACTAAGTACTATTTCTCCTCAACTAATAAAATGGGGGGTCATTACGCCTACCATTGCACATTTAAAGCACTAATCACCATAAGAGAGAGAAAATTTGACACAAAAGCATTCATTTACATTTTCTAAACAAAAGTGCATAAAGCGACATTTTATTTAAATAAATCATGGATAATACAGTAATTGAACATAATAAAATGAAATTGCAAAACTAACATGGACAATTTGCATTTAGGTCCTCAACATTTATACTATTAGAAAAAGAGCATGCAAAGAATAAAATAGTTTGAAAATTTGCTTTAAAAGGATTGGGGTGTTACATAATGTATAAATGTTTGATCACATTTAGTCTATGCCCTTTTCACGTGCTTTTGAGTTAGGGAAAAACTTTGGTTCTTGATATGTTAGGAGGATGCCATTGTTGAAAAGTGCTTGCATGTTGGTAATTTTCAAAATTATGCACGTTCCATGTTAAAAATCACCTTGCTAACCTTATGGATCTCAAATCCATGCAATCTTTCCTCTTATTTTTATATGGATTGTTGT
Organism: Alisma plantago-aquatica; assembly: GCA_963693085.1. Lineage (NCBI taxonomy): Eukaryota > Viridiplantae > Streptophyta > Magnoliopsida > Alismatales > Alismataceae > Alisma > Alisma plantago-aquatica. Next base: position 172,146,444 of record OY856410.1, read on the forward strand.
TCACTCTCCTATCTTCCTCCTATGATGGATTTTTCTTGTTCTCTACAGTAAATCTCTCTTCCTTGCCTAAAAGACAATCTTTTTCTTCACATTGGTGGAATTGAAGCAAGTGCATAGAAGTTTGGATGTTTTGAAGCTATGCATAGGAGGTATGGATCGGATCTATATCTTCCTACTATAAGTTAATTCCCTTTATGAGTGTACTACTTATATAATATATATTGTTTGTCTTAAATTCAAGTGAAAATGAACATTTTAATTTGTCATTGATGTTAATAACCATTTGTTTGGTATGAAAAGTATGTTGAAAATATGTGATCTTGGTTAAGTGTGTCGATAGTATCTGATCATAGAAATGGTTGATCCACAAACAACGTTTTAAGATTGAAATCGCAAGCCAAATCACTTTTGAACAAATATTACAGAAAAAAAAATCTAGAGGTTGATTGTTTGATTATGCTAAAATAATGAAATAACTATGCAAGAAAATAAAAGTTACACTAAGAAAAATTAAGGAAAGAGTTAGACTAAGAAAAATAAAGAGTACTATTCTAAGAACAATAAGAAAAGAATTATCTAAGAGAAAGAAGTAAATTGAAAGCAAGAAAATGAGATGATTGAAACAAGCATTTGAGAAAATGAGATTGAATCAAATCGAAAGGATATTGGGACTCTAGGTTTTACCACCATAGCCAATGTAAAACCAAAACGTCAAATCCATATAGTAAAACTAGTCAGAAGATGATATACAAAAGCATTCACAAATGCAATCACTGTAAAGCACAGGCGGCAGATCTACAAGACCCGCTAACAGGGGCTATCGCAAGGCAAACAGATGATGCGAGAAGAACTGCGAAAGGTGATAGATGCTTACTAGAGCGGGAATTTGGGTGGAGGTGCAGGAGGCTTTAGGACCAGTAGGGGTTCGTTGGAGAGAGAGGAGTAGGTCAGGGCTGCTGAGGGAGCCGGTGGGGAAATTGAGCGAGGAGGAGCGCCGCTTCGGGTCCAGTTGTGTTTGTGGGTTGTTTAGATGGAGGTGTGAGAGGCTGGCGAGGTGTCTGCGGAAACTTGGTGGCGAGCCCTAAAAGGACATTTCACCTACAGTGGGCGAGAGGGCACGAGTGAGTGCTCGATGAGTTCAGGGAGGCAAGATGAGTTTGTTGGTGAAGAAAAGAAGTGCAACAGTCACGAGATGAGGGACATGAGAGGGTGGGTGTTGAAGCTACTGGAAACGCCTCTTATCACTGAAGCGATGGAGGTAGGGGATAACAAATGCACCGTTGGATCTTGATCCAACAATCTCTACTGTGTGTGACTCGATAAACCAAGAAAGTAACACATGAGAGAAATGTTAAAAGCAAACTATAGCTTAAATCAGTTGTATGAATGCAATTCCATTTAAATAAATTGTCACACTACATTAAAATCTTCTTTAATTGCTTAGTGCGTCCAAACATGGGTAAAGAGAGCCCAAATTTTGACCATAGGTGCAATAGAGGATCTACAACATTCCCATAAGGTTAGATTTTATGCTTGTAAACATTTAGGCCTAATAAAGTAGAGATCATCATGTACACTCAAATGACTATGATTAGTGCATATAAAGCTATTAACCTCTCAAATAAGAATTACAAGATATGAAAATGTGCACTAAGTAATATTTCTCCTCAACTAATAAGATGGGGGTCATTACACCTACCATTGCACATTTAAACCACAAATCATCATAAGAGAGAGAGAAAATTTGATGCAAAAGAATTCATTTACATTTTCTAAACAAAAGTGCATAAAGTGACATTTTATTTAAATAAATCATGGATAATAGAGTAATTGAACATAATAAAATGAAATTAGAAAACTAACATGGACAATTTGCATTTAGGTCCTCAACATTTATACTATTAGAAAAAGAGCATGCAAAGAATAAAATAGTTTGAAAATTTGCATTAAAAGGATTGGGGTGTTACATAATGTATAAATGTGTGATCACATTCAGCCTATGCCCTTTTCATGTGCTTTTGAGTTAGGGAAAAACTTTGGTTCTTGATATGTAAGGAGGATGCCATTGTTGAAAAGTGCTTGCATGTTGGTAATTTTCAAAATTATGCACGTTGCATGTTAAAAATCCCCTTGCTAACCTTAGGGATCTCAAATCCATGCAATCTTTCCTCTTATTTTTATATGGATTGATGTTCACCCTCCTATCTTCCTCCTATGATGGATTTTTCTTGTTCTCTACAGTAAATCTCTCTTCCTTGCCTAAAAGACAACCTTTTTCTTCACATTGGTGGAATTGAAGCAAGTGCATAGAATTTTGGATGTTTTGAAGCTATGCATAGGAGGTATGGATAGGGTCTATATCTTCCTACTAGAAGTTAATTCCCTTTATGAGTGTACTACTTCTTATATAATATATATTTTTGTCTTAAATTCAAGTGAAAATGAAAATTTTAATTTGTCATTGATGTTAATAACCATTTGTTTGGTATGAAAAGTATGTTGAAAATATGTGATATTGGTTAAGTGTGTCGATAGTATCTGTTCATAGAAATGGTTGATCCACAAACAACGTTTTAAGATTAAAATCGCAAGCCAAATCACTTTTGAATAAAGATTACAAAAAATAAAATCCAGAGGTTGATTGTTTGATTATGCTAAAATAAGGAAATAACTATGCAAGAAAATAAAGTTACACTAAGAAAAATTAAGGAAAGAGTTAGACTAAGAAAAAGTAAAGAGAACTATTCAAAGAATAATAAGAAAAGTATTATCTAAGAGAAAGAAGTAAATTGAAAGCAAGAAAATGAGATGATTGAAACAAGCATTTGAGAAAATGAGATTGAATCAAATGGAAAGTATATTGGGACTCTAGGTTTTACCACCATTGCCAATGTGAAACAAAAATGGTGAATCCATACAGTAAAACTAGTCAGAAGATGATATACAAAAGCATTCGCAAATGCAATCACAAAAGTCTGACACCCTGTGGACCCATTGGTCCTGGCGTCGACAGATCCTAGCATGAACATCCTAACAAGGATCCTTCTGAGGTCTCATCCAGATCCTTATATACGTGTTTGATTGTTCCAAGCCTTGGATTCTATGGTCACATCCCTCAATACTAATGTTTGAAAGAAATGAAAGACAAAGTTGTTTAAATCAAAAATTATTCAAACAAATACCATCAAAATAATAACAATGTGCTGGGATCAATCTAGTCTAAACTATGGCCTTGGGGCTATTGCCCACACCTTGATATGAAAAACTACTCACGATTCATGATAGATAAAAGAAGAACGAAGGAAGAAAGAAAGCAAGCCATAGACTAGAAGAAGAAGAATCCCCTAGGGGACCTTAGCTAGTGATAATTAAATGACTATATCTCTTATTTCCTTGATCCCAAGAAAAAAAATAAAATAGAATGGGAAATGGATATCTTGAGAACAAAACTAACTTTGTTGAAGAACTAAAAGATTACACATGCAAGAATGAAATAACAAGTGTTCAAAGTAAAATTACATGTACAAAAAGATGGATCCCTTTCTTGTGGAGTCACACCTCCTTTTTTAGAGATAAAGGAGGGGGAAAATCCAATAGAAATGGTTCATGGCGGTGACTAGATTGCTTAATCTTTGGTGTCAGTCGGTCAACAACATCTAATCACTTGCATCTGCTCGAAGTCACATTCAAACCTTGACCACAATGATGATTTTTGACATTTAATCGAGTCTTTATTTGAATTAACTCGTCCACATAAAAGGATATGGAATTGGATAACTTTCTTAGTCAAATGAGAGGATTTTTCAATATTAATTGCTTCCCACAATGGTGGGATTTATTTAGTTGTCCTTTTTGACCATGTGACTCTCTTTAATATTGATTCCAGTAATAGAGAATTTGGGCAGATTTATATCCTAGAAAACACTTCAAAATTGTCCAATAATAGTATTTTCTTTTAGGAAATAAAATTTCCTTTTCAATGAGTAATTGTACAATATATTTGGAATTAAGACTCAAATGTTATGGTACTTTTGGTGCCAGGTATACATGAATTCCAGAACTGTTGGAAATTGTGCAATTATATTCCAAGAGTATTTAATCATTGAAGTTATTAGGTCATTTCCTTCAAAAATACAACCAAATATAATTAAAACTCCAGTGAAAGAGAGAATATCTAAACTAGAATAATTTATTCTATAACTAAGAAAACAATCAACAGAACAATCTCAAAGAGATATCTAAAACATGTAGATAAATGGATAAATATGCATTTTCAACAAGTTGATGTCTATATGTACATGTTTTAGTGATAATAAATTAAATGAATATTTAGAAAAGATGATGTTACAATTTTATTATACATATATCTTAAAATTAGATGTTCATATGGTTAGTACTATTCCTCTTATTATATTTCTTCATGTGATATGATATAGCAAACATCTCTATCTGAGTGTGACTAAGAAAGATAGTAATCTAGATATAATGTGGTCCTAAGAGTTTAACAATTGAACTAAGTAATGGATGCAATCAATATGTTGTAGTGTATGCCCTCGTAGAACTAAAAATGTGTTCAACTTGGGGAAGGAAAATTTGTATTCTAGTAACATCCATGGATCAAGAGAAGGTACAAAAGTCATATATTGTTGAGTATTGATGGGCTAGTAGGAATCCATATGAGGTATAGTCCCCTCAGATTAGTAGAACCACTTATTATACGAGTTTGCTAAAGGTTGTATCTCCCTTTATTATATGGTACTTCTACCAATATTGGTTAATTAATATGTTGAAAGGAAAGAATACTCATGTTAGTTGATAGGTGTTGTGACTTGCGTACCTGGAGAAAACATGATGTTATGTAGGTCATAGGATAATGGCCTCTGCCTATACCCAAACTAACATATGTGGAAAAGGTTAATTTTGAGACTTAGATGCTCAGTAGATCATTTATGATGTGATGAGGGACTTCACACTAAAAATCTTGGAATTTGGATGGTATGCTTCAAATTAACTTTAATAGGATAATAGCCTGAAATGTATCATAACGTAATAAAATACAAATGTGATCTCTAATCATGTCAATATTATTTTACTCAAGATAATTGAAATTGGGAATGGGAACTATAGTAGAATAAGATGGCATTATATCTTGTGATACAATACCTCACTCTTATTAAGTTATCAAAATGACAATAAGAAAAAACATAGCATTATTATCATTTCTAATTATTTTAAGTTACATAACAGACTTACAACACATGCTTTTCAATCTTGATGGGAGTTATCCTCTTATGTGGGACTCTTTATGAGATCCATGTGGCACTTCTACGTGTTTATATGTATACTATAAGAAAAAAGCCCCCATTGATACATAATTAATAAATAATATCATAGATAAGTCTAAAATATGGATGTAGTTGCACTTTCTTGTGTATTGCGTGAATAGTAGCTATGATTCTATGTATTATAGTTTGGTTATTGTTTCCTTGATATTATATAGTAGAACCTATTGTGGATAATATTATATCATTTGCATATATTAATTTAAATTTAACTTAACCTGTTGGTAAATTATAAATTGGACTGATATTTTATTGGTGATATCTTCTATCAAAATAGGATGGCCATTTAAATCTTAGTTCATTCCTGTGATAATGTGGAGTAATTTGGCCTTGGATAGTTACAAATATCTTATGTTTCCTAAATTTATTACTGCATGATTTTCTTGTGTGGTTGGTAAAAATACTTGACTACATTCTATGTTTGATAGTGTGTTATGACTTGGAGATCTAAGAATAGTACTTTTTTGTAAAATACAAATTTGACTCGAGATTTTTTTTGTCTTTGCTATTGATTTTTGTTAACTTCTATTTAAATTGTAATTTTCACTGTAATATTATCCTCTCGATAAATTCATGTTCACTAACAATTGTTGTCCTAACATTAAGTGTGATTCACCCAACATGGGGTATTATCATGTCTTACAACGAATTAGAAAGCTGGCCAAAATATTGAAGTTACCTCCCGAGTTTAGAAGATTGCAAAACATTATCCATGTTTTCATTGTGAAGAGGATACATCATGATATATACAATTTTACACAACCAATGGAGGTTCACTTGGATGAGGATATTTCTTATTAATAGGAATCACTTCATATCCTATATTCACTTATATAAAAGTAAAGGACAAAGGCTAGGCCTTTTGTGAAGTTGTTGTGGCATCCATATGGTGTGGAGGTTGCCACTTGGGAGTTTGAGAATAAGATGTGTTTGTTTTATTCAACTTTGTTTTAGGATTTTTGGGGCAAAATCCTATTAAGATGAGTGAGTTGTGAGGTCCCAAGTATGCTATCCAAATGATGTTTTATTTGAATTGTTCTCAATATATATGAGATTTATTTTGAATTTATTGGGACTAAATAAAACCCAATAATACTACTAACTAATATGCAGAAACATGTTAAATTATTTGGGCATCTAAATTTATTTGGCTTAAAAAATATTTGGGAATTTGTTAAAACTCAAAAAATATCTTTTAGTGTTTACATCGACTGAATAGATCAAATAATGCAAGATGTGTCACTCAGAGGAGGCTTTGAGTGGGAATATTCAACAACCATTTTGGGTAGATTGGTATGGTAAAAGTTGTAGTGTATCAATCATTCTGTGTAGATAATGAAAATTTGGATTGGATAGGATGTTTGAAACACCCAATGCAGATTATGCTTCCTAGTTGCAAGCCACCAAAGTCAATTTGGATCACTGAAGGTCAGGTGTCTGATTGATGCATGTTGCATTGGTACAATACATGTTGTTGGATACCAAAGTGAGTATTTTGACAACTGTTCTTGGGTATATATTGTCGATGTGATGGCTAGAGGTAATTTTTTTTGGATGAGATGTAGTGTTATATCAACTGAACTAATACATATGTAATTAATCTAAAACTATGGTTTTGTTTCATTAGAGTTTGTTGTATGTGTAGAGTTGGGGTATATTGGATCATTACCTTGGGCATGTTGTTGATTTGTGAAGTTTCTTGTAGATTAAACTTGGAAATGACACAACTTAGCTTGTTTGTCAGAAAGCCCCATCAATTACTACCTTTATTCTCATCTTTATTGGTGTTCCTCTCTCTTGTTCCTATTGTATATTCTTGGATGAGGGTCTTCATGTTTTGTAGTGGAAACCTTTCCCTACCCAAAAGTCTCTCATATCCCACTTCTTCAGCCTAGTTCATTGATTCAAAGTATAAACTAATGTATCCCTTGTCTTAATGATGACTAAACCATTTCACTTATTTGTGTCTTATGCTTGTACTGGAGTGATTTCAAATTATATTGTAAAGCTCAGTTTACAGAAATATAGCCATACAAGCACAAACATCAATATTAATGTAGAGGTTTCTTACTCTTATATCATTATGTAAATCACTTGTAATGATTATATGAATTGTCACTAAGATATATGTAATATTATTAATTATAGTGAATTATATTACACTTGAGAGGTTTTCGATAATTTAAGCAACAACCTTTGTCAGCTAAATTTTCCCTAGTTGCAGCTTATTCGGCCTTACTATTAATTGGCTTTTTATAATTACAATCGTCCATGTTTCTCACAAATGGTAACTCTTCTAACCAAAATAAGGAAAAACATTAAGGTCTCTCATCCATGTTACTACTCGACCACCTACACTACATCCTCCTAGTTCTGTAGAGCAGAATAACTATTGTATTATTTTTTTAAAATAGAGAATATATTCTTTGGAGATCCCAAAAATCGAAAGAATCCATATTAAATGATTCTAACATCTAGAAGGCATCCTCAATGTATATAGGACCTCTTGGGCTTTATCCCATTGTTATACAAGCCCTAAAAAGGCCCCTATATAATAGTTGAAAAATATTTCCTCAAAGCTCCTCTATCCAATCTCATTAGCTTAATTACTTCATTCATTCATTATACTGAGAATGATATTTGAATGTGAGCTAGTACTACATGGATACATTGTAAAAATCCCATTCATATACCTCCCAATATCTCTTAATTTCACAAAAATTATGAACCTCACTCTTTGCTAAGAGAGAATAAGGGAAAATGGCCCATGGCAAAGGAAGACTCCCCTTGGTAAAACAACATTTTGGAAGACAATGGCTTTGGATCAACAGAATGGATGCTTGGTGGACAAAACTTCTCATATTGGAAGGTGAATTCATAGAAGAAGGTTCTTGTGAAGAGTGGAAAATTCTTTGGTGAGAGGTAAAATACTCTTGGTAAATGATAGGTAAGTTGCTTGGCAACCCAAAGATCCTCGTTAAGGATAAATAAGTTTGTTGTAAGGTTGTTGTATACCATGATCTTAAAAAGAAGGCTAGTTATTTCATGATCTAGAAAAGGGTGGTCGCTTTATGTAACTATGGTAAAGAAATTTAAGGAATGGAACTAGGTCCCATATAGATAGTGGAGTTACATCATTTGAAATGGAATCACAACAAATAACTCTTTCACTTGTTTAATGTTTAATATATGTTTCCATTATTTTTCATCGGTTCATAATTATCATGGGAAATATTTTTAAGGTATAAACGATTACATTTAAGTAGTTTAATCTTAATTCACATACTTTCTATCTCGATCCCATTTAGGAAGACAAGTAGTACCAGTTCAAAGTTGTAACACGCGGGCTGTTGCCCCAGGCTCTAGTAGAGTTTTAGGAATGTAGAATAGCCCCACAGACCACCTCTAGTACTAATGGTATAATTCAATGAAAACCCCACAATGTGGATATAAGGGAAAAATATTAATGAGTTCCTATATTCGATTTAAGGAATATATCAAATAAAGAGGAAAAAGCATGCAGTTAAGTCTAGTGGTTGTCTATGGGGCTAGTCTTCATTCCTAAAACACTACTAGAGCCTTGGGCAGTGGACCGAGTGTTACAAATGGTATCAAAGCCAGTTTGCCTCCAATAGGTGGGGCCCACTTGAACTTGTGGCATGCCAATATTTGAGTTGTGCAGTCCAATCATGTTGGAAAGGGAAATCCTAGTTCATGGAGCCATCCTTGCACTGGGAACCATGGTTTGGATTTGGGTGTCATGGGCCATTGGGGTCTGCACTGAAATGGGGATAGATTATGAGGCCATATAGTTGAGCCTTGACGTGGGTGTCAAAGGTCTATGTGGGGGAGATTGTAACATCCCAGGATTTTAAGCCGCAAAAGAAATGATCTTAAAAGGAATTATTACACTGCCCATAACACCAAGGTTCACCTCCTTTTTTGGGAGTCCATCACTAAAGAACTATGTGTTTAAGCATGCTCATCCCAAAGTAGTACTGTGATGGGTGACTAGTTGATACATTTATCATGGATTGCATGTAAATGAGGAAAAAACATGTAGTTAAGGCTAGTGGTGGTTTGAGGGTCTAGTCTTCATTCATGATACTCTTCTAGAGACTAGGGAAGTGGCCCAGGTGTTTAAAAAGTATTCCTCAAGAAATACCTCCACAAGTACAAAAATGTGGGAAAATGCAACTAGGGAGATAATTATTCAACATTCTACTCTTTTATGGAAGTAATTATCAATATAATAAAAGAAGAATGCAATACCATATCAAGGGTTAAGCCTTGATTTATGGAAAATGGTGGATATTCCATCCAAGAATCCTGACAAAAAGGTAGAAGAATGCGATGTGGCCACCTTGAAGAAAGCTATGTTGAATCCCAAAATCATAAGCATTCTCTTCGTTGCTATCTCTCCCACTGATTTAAAATAGTCAAAGATATCCATCACATATGAATGGATAGATCAAGTGAAGGAAAGTAAGGTCAACATGCTTACACATGAATTTAAGAAACTCATAATGAACAGGGTAGAGTACTTTGATGGGATGTAATCTAGGCTCAAACTCATTGTTAACGGACTTGAAACCCTTTGTCAACCAATGGAGTCCGTGAAGGTTTGTCAACATACCCTGGTTTCTCTTTAATAGTGGGAAAACAAGGTGATTTCTATAGAGGAGAAATTGAAGCTCTCTCACTCTTCCTATTAAAATCCTCAAAGGAAATCTTCAAGCATATTATGAAATGTAGAACACCATAGATCAAGAAGACCTTGAAGAGAAGAACCAAAAGAGAATTTAGAAGGTGATTACTTCATATGCTTCACCAAGCCTCAAATCCTTCCAAGGTGAAGACAATTCCATGTACTTAAAAGGTTAACGCTTCAAATGTAAATCTTCCTCATCCATTTGTTACTTCACCTGAGGAAATAAGGGTCACTTCAAGGATGATTTCCCATAAGGATAAAAAACACATAATTGTAATAGAAGGTAAGAGAAATACAAGAATAAGAAAAAATGGAACAAAATCTCTAGGTGCTCCTCCATGTCAAGATCAAGTGAAGTTCATGAGGAAAATCTTGTTCAAGATCTTGTGAAAGAGAGGTTAGGGAATGTCATTTTTCCTTCATGAAAAACTCACATGAATAATCGAATGAGATACTCTAAACTCCTTAGATAACAAATCTTCAACTGATACTATTCATGCTTCCCTTACCTATCTCAATTATACCAAAAAGAAAAAGAAAGCACTGGAAAAATTGTTGACTAATTTTCCATTGGAGTAAATGAGGATGTTGAACATGTTGATAAATACTTCCAAGATGATATGGTCAACATTAAGTATCTTAATCTAGAACTTTGATTCAAATTCAGTGGTTTTGTTATAGAATATAATTCTTATCTTAGTCAAGTAAATGATCTTAAGTTATAGAATATAATTCTAGATTTCTTGATAAGATAAACGCTTCAGAAAATCAACTTAGTATGCATATGGGAGTAAAGAGTTTATTCAAACTATTCGTTCTCTATACTTTGATATTGATGACCACAATAGAACGAATGAGGATCAATAGTTTACTTAACAAGGATTAGAAACTAGAAATAGAGTTTATCTTTCCAAGATTACTTCTCTATAAAATGGAAATGCTTTCTTATTCTCTATAGTGAATGGTCTTAGTCTCATAATATAATTCTTAGTTGGGAAAATAATTTTATTTTCTTACTTCAAAGAAATATTTTTATTTGACTAAATAATTTGGCTTAGAGGCCAATATTTTGCATTATAGTATGATACTACTAATTGACTTCTATTACTTCTATAATTTCTATTATTGATTAAAATTAATTTTTTAATTCCTCTTTGAAATGATTCTTATATGTTAAAAATGATCTTAATAAAATCCTAGACCAAACTAATAAACAAATTTATAGAGAAGATATTAGATACTATGTTATCCTAATGAACAAAAAGTCAAATGACCTCTAATTATTAATGAAGAATCCTCTAGTTACAATGATAAGGTAACTTACAATTAGTGCAAGAGAAATGGCCATTGTTCTACATGTTCTTTTAGGAAAGAACCATAAAGAAACATGACTTGAGTGGTGAAGTGAACATACCCTTCACCCTTAGACCGAAAAGTAAAATTGGGAACCGTTTCATGTTTACTGGAAGGATATATGCAAATGGATAGATATGATATACTAATTTAATGTTGGACTTATAAATCTAAATATAAGAAGAAAAGAGAGATGAGTGGCATGGAGGCAAGTGGAAACAATGGTAGTAACAGAGGTATGTGTTTTGATGCTCATATCCCATCTTTGATTGATATTGCCAAGTTTTTATTCACTTAATGTATGGTTTTTCAGTCAATATTTTACCTATTGTGAGTGTCATTATACTCTTGTCACAAGATGATTTTAATGTTTCAAAAATTCGTTAGTAACTTGTTTATTCATGGTTGGATATTGTTTGCACTTTTATAAGCCTCTAAAATTGTTTTGATGCATATTATTGAGTCTCAAAAAGACTAATTTTGTCATAAGGAAACTCGACTAACATGCAACCTGGGGGATTTTCTACTATCATGTATCATTTGATAATTTCCTCCTAGAAACTCAACGTATATCATTCTACATTCAATATTCATATGGTTTATTGGATGATAATTTCCTCTCATTAAGATTTTCTCAACAAGATGCCTTATTTAGTGGACTCCCCTAGTGAGTTTATCTGATGTCATATTTGCATGTTTAATTGACTATATTGGAAAAAAATTATATCATCATGTTTTTAAACATTTCTTGACCTTTTACACTCATTTCCCCCTTTGTATCTCTCACTTTGAGCTCACTGACACAACCCAGCGATGTCACAATTCAGTTTTGGGCCTTTTTACCCTAGTCTCTCCCAAACCTTGTTGAGCCCCACCATCTGCTCACCACCCTTTTTTGAGCTTGTCTAGATTGCTCTATGTCTCCCTCCTTATTCGTCCTCCTTTTTCCACTTTCTCTATCAATCGTCCTCCCTGGTTGTCGTCTGCGGCGACACACGCGGCGATTAGGATTTTGGCGGCAGTGGTAGACACCCCCCTAAGCGGGTTCATCCCGACTTCTTTTCTCTTGCAGGTCCAAGTTTCGGCTGTGGGTGTTTGATCCCACTCGAGGGTTCTTGCTCTGTGTCCAGGATGACATACTTTCTAGCATAGCAGTGTGAGAGACTAAGGATAACGGACGAAGAACATGTCGTGGTATAGATTGAAGAAGAGGAAGATCGGGGAGTGCCTGATCATGTGGAGCTAGCGTTGATTGGTCATATCTTCACTGACCGCGCCTATAACTTTGGGGCAATGAAGAAAACCCTAGCGCAGGCTTGAGGGTTGATGAGTGGTGTTATGTTTCGGTCGATCGATGCTTCAACCTTTGCGATTCAATTTACCCACTGGAAGGATAAACAGAAAGTGATTGAAGGAGGTCCCTGGAACTTTGACAACAAGATCTTTCTTATAAAGGAGGTTGATCCGACGGACCAGCCGGGGAGGATACGTTTCAATGAGTGCCAAATATGGGTGCGATTGTATAATGTGCTGCTAGGGTTCCGGTCAGAGATGTCGATCAGGAGGATAGCGGAGAAGGTAGGAAGAGTAATCAAACTGGATTGTGATGCGTTAGGCTGGGAGACATCTGTGAGAGTCTGGGTGGGAATTGATGTGAACAAGCCACTGAAGAGGTTTCAACGAGTAAGGGGGAGTGACGGGGAAACAATAGAGGTGGATATGAAGTACGAACGCTTGCCATCGTTCTGCTACATCTACGGCAAGATGGGACATGTAGACAAGGATTGCGGTGAGTATGATGATGAAGGGGAGAACCAGCGGGGCTGGGGATCCTGGCTCAAGGCGTCGCCGCGGCGCCCGAGAATACCGGTAGAGGAGGAGCTGCTCGGCGGTACTCGATCGAGGTCAAAGCGAGGGTTGTTCTTCCAAACCCGGAGTGGCTCACAGGCATCAGCCTCCGACACGGCGTCGGGAAGGCAGACGGTGGCCGAGTCCGCGGAGGAGACACAATCTACAAACTGGGAAGGTTTCCAAGACCATGGAGAGGAGGTAGTGATGGAAGTGACACCGGCGCAGGGGGGTGTGCGGGTGACTGAGGCGCTTTTGAACATGAACAGCACAGAGGAGAACAGTCAGCCAACACAGGTTTGACGGGCTTCCAGTTCGACATTTCCGATAAACCTCGACACCCAACAACAGGGGGCGTGGAAAAATAGGTTGATAGAAACAGAGGAGCAGGTTTTCACTGCGACGAAGACACGCAACCTGCAGGTCAAGGAGGCTATGGTCCATAGAAAGCATCCAGTGGACATCAATAAGGTACAGGAACAGGAGGTAGTGGATCGGGGTGAAAGGGAAGCTTCAGTTAATGAACAATGGCTATCGCCGGGAGTCGAGAGAGCCAGCGGAGCAGTACTGGTTCATCCAGGGATGAGGGTGACCAAAGTCGTCCTGCCTGACAACCTGCGCATGTTTCTAGGGAAGGAAGGAGAGGCAATGGAGAATCAATGGAGGAAAGCTAAAGAGCAGAAGCGGCTACGGCTCAGATCAAGGGGTGCAAAGAAGCCATGGCACGAGCACAATACATAGAATCAAGCGGCCTGCACAAAGGGTCAGGTGACCATGAGGTTGGGGGCTTCAAAAAGACAAAGGGAACCTGAGGAAGCTGATAAACAAGTTCTGTTACTACCAAGTACCGATGGACATCACCAGGCAGTAGAGAAAACAAAAAAATTAAAAAGGGGAAGTTTGAGCATATCTGTCCCAGAAGAGTCGGCTTTGGGTGTAAACCACCAAGTAGAGGGTGTTGGGCCAACCCAACCCCGTGAACAACAATGAAACTACTTAGCTGGAACTGCCAGGGTTTGGGTCGCCTGGCAGTGGTGGACGCACTCCAATCCTAGTGTTGGGGTGAAAGACCCGACATAGTGTTCCTCATGGAAACTATGTTAGAAGACAAATTTCTGGAAACAATTAAAAGGACATGTGGTTTTGTGGACGGGCTTTGCATTTCTAGCACTGGGAGGGCAGGTGGTTTGGGTCTTTGGTGGCGGGGGGTGAATGTTGATATTTCTGGTTACTCGAATAGACATGTGGAATGCACGATTGAAGATGAAAAGATGGACTTTAAATGGTCGATATGTGGTATTTATGGCTGGTCAGCACAGGTGGATAAGCACAAAACATGGGACCTTATGAGACAGGTTTCAAGCAGGGGGAGAGTCCAGAAAGTGTTTTTCGGTGATTTGAATGAGATTATAAATAATGATGAGAAGAGGGGGCCCCCAGTAAACCGGACAGATTTATGAAAGTTTTTTGAGATGTTATTGATGATTGTGCGTTGCTAGACCTAGGTTTCTCGGGTAACATCTATACTTGGAGAAGGGGCAACACTGTTCAAACACTGGTAGAGGAGAGGTTAGATAGATGCTTGGTCAGTGAAGAGTGGCGCAGCATTTATTCAGGAAGTTGGGTTCATCATCTACATTTCTGCAAATCAGACCATGCCCCTATTGTTCTGCATGTGACGGTGGGTGAGGAGAAGAGAAGAAGAAGACATAACCGTTTCTTTTTTGAACCAATGTGGCTATCTGAGGAGGGATGTAAGGAGATGGTAAATGCAGCTTGGGAGGTGAATGCGGATGTAGATCTTAAAGGGAGGCTGGATATAGTTAGCGGGGAGTTATCTAAATGGGCGGATGTAAAATTTGGAGATATAAAGAAAAATATTAAAATGACTGAGCGTCTTCTTGGGGAGGAGCAGAAACAATGGCTGGATGGAAGGACTCTTCAAAGATGTGAGGAGTTAGCTAATGAGATTGAGAAGTTACATCGGGATGATGAAGCATATTGGTGTGCTAGAGCAAGGGTGAAGGAAATGAAAGAATGGGACAGGAATACTTCATATTTTCATCATAAAGCCACACAAAGACAAAAGAAAAATAATATTACGGGGCTGAGGGATGACAAAGGTATTTGTAGAACTGATGACAAAGACATCCTGGGCATCATTGAAAACTTTTTTGGAAAGCTTTTTGAGACATGGCACACCGTGGGGTCAGAAGAGGCAGTAGCGGGAATTGAAAAGAAAATCAATGCAGCCATGTCGGGGGTTCTTGAGACGGACCTGTGTGAGGAGGAAATCAAGGAAGCGGTGTTCGAAATGCATCCAAATAAGGCGCCGAGACCGGATGGTTTAAAGCCTATGTTTTATCAAAAATTCTGGCATGTGATTGGTAGGGATATAGCTAGCTACATTAAAGGATGGTGGAAGGGAGATTATTCTTTTCAAGGATTCAATGATACTTTGGTCGTGCTGATTCCAAAAATTAAAAAGCCCAAAGTTGTTGTTGATTTCCATCCTATTAGTTTATGCAATGTCATTTATAAAATTGCTACCAAGGTGTTGACGAATAGGCTCAAACCGTTCATGGACAAATTAATTTCTAAAAATAAAAGTGCATTTGTTCCAGGAAGAATGATAACGGACAACGCCCTCATTGCATATGAATGTTTCCATGCCATGAAGGGAGGAAAAGGAGGTCGAAAGGGGCATATTGCGCTAAAACTGGATATGATGAAAGCATATGACAGAGTGGAGTGGTCCTTCCTAGAAAGAGTTATGGAAAAATTTGGCTTTAGCGACAAATGGAGGAATAGGGTGATGGATTGTGTATCTTCAGTCTCTCACACGTTTACAGCCAACGGGGAAAGATCAAACACCTTCCAGCCTTCACGAGGACTACGACAGGGTGACCCACTATCCCCTTATCTTTTCATTCTTTGTGCTGATGCTTTTTCTACTCTCCTAAACCTCGCGGTCAATGCAAATACCATCCGTGGTATGAGCGTCTGCCGAGGGGGCCCGGATCTCACACTTATTTTTTGCAGATGATAGTATCTTGTTTGCTAGAGGGACAAGGAACGAATGCCTGAAAATAGCCGAAATTGTCAGCCAATATGAGCAGGCATCGGGTCAAAAAGTCAATCTCTCCAAGTCCGAGATCGCGTTTAGCAAAAAGATACCAAGATGCAAAAGAGAGGAGTTGCGAGACATTCTGGGAGTGAAGGAGGTGGATAGGCAGGCATCCTATTTGGGACTTCCTACGGCTATGGGCAGGTCCAAGAAGAAGGTGTTTGACTACATAAGAGAAAGGGTGAGCATCAAACTCCAAGGTTGGAAGGAAAAATTGTTATCCAAACTGGGAAAAGAAATCCTCATCAAGGCAGTGGTCCAGGCAATCCCTACATATGTGATGAGCATATTCCAGCTACTGGCGGGCCTTATAGCTGATCTCAACTCTATGGTGGCATGATTTTGGTGGGGAGTGAAGATGGGAGAAAGGAAGATATCCTGGATTTGTTGGTCAGGGTTGTGTAAGCCTAAAAGAGATGGAGGCATAGGCTTTAGAGATATGTCAGTCTTCAATCAGGCATTGCTTGCTAGACAATTATGGAGGCTAAATACTAAACTAGAGACTTTGGCGGCAAGGTTTTTGAAAGAAAAGTATTTCCCGAGCAGCACCATCTTAGACGCACGTCTTGGCCTAGCTCCGAGCTATACATGGCGTAGTCTATGGGGGGCTAAAGCTCTTCTTAGGGAGGGCATCATGTGGCGCGTTGGGAATGGGCAAAGCATTAAGATTTGGTCGGACAGATGGTTTCAAGGGGAATGGGTGGACATGGAGACAGCTAGAGCAGCGGCGGACATCGATATCAACTTGGTGAGCGACTTGATGCTGGACAATAGTAGGGAATGCAACGTGGACAAACTTCTTGATATTTTTCCGAGAGATATTGCATCACAAATTTTGTCTATCCCATTGTCTAGTAGGGAGATAGTGGACGAGGTGTTCTGGTGGCCGAGAAAGGATGGAAACTTTACAGCCCGGTCCGCGTACTGGCTGGGTTTATTAGGAAGCAATGGAGTGCGCAGACATGAAAGACAAGTCCCGCATGAGCTGTGGAAGTTTATATGGGATGGAAGATGGCCCCCGAAGCTTTCTCATTTTCTATGGCGTATAGCAACGGGCAGTATAGCAACAAAAGGAAGGTTGCGGGATAGACATGTCACGGTTGAAGGTATATGCCCACTATGTGCAACATATGAAGAAATTATCCCTCATATGCTTGATCACTGTGTCGGGGCAGAAGTGGTGAGACAGGTCAGTTGGTTGAATAACTCTTTACATCTAGACAATGGAAACCATCTACATGATTCTTTGCTAGCCCTTTGGGAAAGATGCACGTCGGAAGAACTTGACGAGCTTATGGCTGTTTGGTGGTCTACTTGGACATGTCGCAATAATAAAATCTTCAAGGATGAGGCACCTTTTCCCCGACCAATTCTTGTCAGCCGTAGAGCCTTGATTGCGGACTATAGAAGGGCTAATGGTGGAAGGAATGCAACAACCAACAGCAGCGGGGGAGCTGGTCAGCTTGGACACGCTGCTCGGTCAGTGGCTAGCATGAGAGAGCTTCACGCGCATGGAGTGGACGGTAGCTGATGCTGGTTGCATGTGGACGCTGCGGTGAGGGAAAGCGGAAGCTGTGGATTGGGGGCGGTGTTACGTGACGGAAGGGGAAGTTTCTTGGGTGCTATCCAAAAGAAGGTGAGGGTGGCTTGGAACTCTGACATAGCCAAAGCCATGGTCGCAAGGGAGAGAATTTAGTTCACATTGACGAAGCTGGATCAAGGAAGCAAAGGGGTACTATGCTCGGACTCGCTAAATGTGATCAATGCCTTGAAGGTTTCGAGGAAAAGACCGGACTACCTGGGAATGATAGCTGAAGATATTTGTCATCTTATTTCTTCTTTTAATTCCGCATGTCTTGTCCATGTAAAGATAGCTTACAACTCTCTGTCTCATCTAGTTGCTCAAGATGCATTACTTCTAGCTGGTCATCTTTGCCATCGGGTATCCTTGCCTGCTAGATGGAAAACAACAGCTGAAGATGATGTATTCTTTGTACCTTGAATTTTCCTAAATGAATGAAAGGCAGTGACTTTAAAAAAAAAATCCCATAGCCACAATGGGGTCACATGGGTGGCATGGGAGGAAAAGTATGATGATATTTCGTCTAATCATCCCCATGGTCAACCATTGTCCCATGATATGGTAATTGACATCTCACCATGTCCTTGTATTATATCTAAGAAATGATAGTCGAGACAAATCTTGACTACCACAAAATTAGATTCTTGTCAACAAAGAACCAAGATCTAATGGTCAGGGATGTGTCATGTGTCCATCACCCTGTGCACCCATGTTGAGAGGGAGGGATCAACATAAACCATGGGTTTTCCTTCCAACATCCTGCCTAATTTGCATTTTGGTATATTTGTTTTCGTATCTCACAAATAATCTAAAATTTCACCGTTTCTTGAATAGTTTTATATAAATACTCATTTGTTAAAAACAAAAGTAAATATGCCATTCTCGTTCAAAAAAATAAAGGGAACTACTAAAAATAATTCTAAGGTTTTTTTTAAATATAATTGATTTATTTGAAATGACCACTCTTAGTCTTTTTAAATCTTTATGCCACCTCAATGCCTACTATTGATATATGTATGACTGAAAATGATAATTTTCCCTTTAATATGTAACTTTGTTCACTTGCGACTCAAAATCCAACCTTAATCACTATTTTTAACTATTAATGATTGTGCGACATGAAATGTGGCATAATAAAGACTTCAAATGCTTTAGTCACTTAATATGATCACATCTTATTATTTCCCTAGTATAATCAATGGTATCCAAATTCAAAATGTCTACAATGTTTAGGACATTTCTGCTATCTCAAATGTGATATATGATGTAAGGTGAACTTCATGTTGAACTTGCATGCACCATTGAGATGTCAAAACTAATGATCATAGGAGATATGCCTAAGCAAAGTGAAACATCCAATCTTCATGAAAATACTCATAAAACCAGTTGCTAGTTTTAATCTAGTCCTATTTACGTATATCTTGGGATCACTTGATTGATTTTTTTAATGATCTTATCAAGTTGTTAATACTAGTCCTCTTATTTTAGGGCACATTTTACATCAAATTGAACATTTTACTTTTATTTTTTTTGTATGTATGAACCCTAAAATAAGATTCTATACATATACTTGTCTATGATACATGTTTCCTATGACTACTAATTTATTCTTTAGCATATTATGTTAACAAAACTACAAACATAACAATATATGTTAGTTGTACAATTCTTGTTGTGTCATCTTGTATTTTTGGTGTATGGGAATGAGGCTCGATGTACCAATTGTTTAAATCAAGAAAGAGCAACATGAAATAGGGTTAGCTCTTGTCGATAACATTGAGATCACTCAAGAACTAGAAGCAAGGTTAGCTCTTGGTGTAATGGAAATGCACTCGAAATATGTTTTTTGTTAAGACCAAAGACTTTGAAGTTTATTGGATAATTTTCATGCTAATATAATATTTCTATCCAAGAAATTAATTTAGGCTATAATCATGATTTCTTAACAATGCAATTAAATTATATATTTGTTTTGAAATATTTTTTAGATGATCATAAATGATTCTAATATGTAATTTGTTGGTCCTAACACCAAACAAAATATCTATAGGTTTATTTTAATAATAAATTCAATAGAGCTCTGATAACACCAGTTTTTGTGATGTTTTAGACTGCTTTTCTATTATCAAAATTGCCCTTTTCTGACATCTTCCTCTCTTTTATATGCATTTTTGCAATAATTAGCCAAGCAATGCTCTCAGTCCAATATTTCTATCTTTTGCAGAGTTTCCTCCCATTTTGGCCCATTTAGCACCAATAAGGCCGTTTCGGACCGCAAATAAGTCCAAGTCTGTTTCGGCCCCCCCTGACGCCCGATACGCACGCTGCCCGGCAGGGCTGCGCGATACGACGAAGCGCGACGCAAGGATGCCGTGCGATAAGGTACTGATGGACGACATGCCTCTTTACCCGACAGGGAGCCGAGCACGCCGCAACTACTCCATGTGCCGCGTGATATCGGCCACCCATCGGAAGGCACCTCTCGCCACGACGCCCGACAGCCGACCTCCTTGTACCGGGCGATACCCTCGTCAGCCGACCGCCAACTGAACGCGGAAAGGAGGACGTGTGGCGCTTCTAGCACCATATCTTCTCACGACCAGCTGCCTATAAATAGCAGCTACAGGGAGCCGAAAAGACAGTTTAGACAGATCGGACAAGATTGGTAACTTCAGGTTTCGGATAGTCGAGTGATCTTCGGAGGAGACTGTGAGAGCAGGCGTATCGTGCTCCAGTGTTCGTACCGGGCGACACTAGGTGAGCCCTTCCTCATCCCGAGAGGGAGGGGACTGGTTCACCTAGGACTGTATCGAGCGACACTGGGAGCCGATATCGGTAGATGTAGATACGCGACACGAGTGCCCAACACCAGTGCCCAGCAATAGGATATGCAGCTCCATGCCCGACACGATAACGAACCCGATACGCTCCGCCCGTCAGGCGTGTCGCCCGAGAGGGTGTACCTCCCGACTTGAGCATATCGGCTAGGTCCTTAAGCGATGCAGTCGCCGATCGTGGTGTGCCGTTTGAGAGAGCGTGCCGCCCGACACGGCTGTATCGGGCTAGGCCCCTGTCCGATATCGGGCGGGATGGTTACTGTAGCATGTCGCCCTTCTACATCAAGAAGGCGACACATACCTTTAATTCTGTCATTTAATTGTAATTAAGACGTTTAGTGTTTATAGAAATGGAAATGCTTAATTACTTGCTGCTCTATGCTTGGTGCAATAT
The DNA here is from genome assembly GCA_963693085.1 of Alisma plantago-aquatica. NCBI lineage: Eukaryota > Viridiplantae > Streptophyta > Magnoliopsida > Alismatales > Alismataceae > Alisma > Alisma plantago-aquatica. The sequence goes on from OY856410.1 coordinate 172,167,638, forward strand.
GTTGGATGACTGCTATGTTTGATATCCGAACTCTAGCTTGCATGTTTTGGATCGCGTTTCTCTTAGCTACCAAATCGTGTTTTCCCATCGCAACAACTTCGAGAGTTGTGTTGTGGCTCTAGTGTTTGGTCCGATTCTGGAGTACGAGATTTCCTGGAACGAAGTTGTTTCAGTAACATTCCATTCTAACTTTGAGCCCAGCAACCTCGAGAGGGGTGCTGAGGCTTGGTTAGAGGTGCCCGCTCTGAGAGGAGGGGTACATGGTGTTACTGGTGCCGCTTGTTTTATAGTAGTTTTATCCTTCGTACCTTGCTCTAGCTCTAGTGTTATCTTTCGGTTTCTGTTGCATGCAAACCCCTAAAAACTGCTAAATGCTTAAAACCTTAAATCTTTCTAGTAACTCCACTTGGAGATAGTTTTCTTGTTTTGTTTGTGACATCTTTACGCTTCCCTTCTGGGGAATTTATAATCTCTTTTTACCTGCCGGAGTGTAGCGTGTCGATTCTGGGTTCTCAACACTACCCCCCTTGTCCCTGTGTTCGACCCCGTATATCTACTTCGACCCCATAAACAAAGTTGTGGGGGCCTAGAAGGATTCAGGTTTATAAATGTAAAAGCTCGACTACCTCAAATCCGCCTCCAAATTTAGGACGCGCGATTTAGGCCGGTCAACTTTTTGGCGCCGTTGCCGGGGACAAGGCAAAAATGGTACTATAGAAGAATCTGAATCCACTAACTACACTTCTGTGCCTCAAGCTTAGAAACGAGTTTGACAGCACCCTTTTTCTCTTCTTTCCTTTTAATGCTATTTATTCTTAGCCTAGACTAAATAATTCAATTTTCTAACTTGATTTTGCGTGCTTTTCTTTCAGGAACCATGAAAGAAAGATCCCTGTTCCACCGAGATCTGACACCATTCAACCGATCGACCGAGCACAGTCATCGACATCATGCCTCCCCGTGTCAACCCGCAACAAGTTGAAGGGGGACAACATGGAAGGCCTAGGGATGAATCAACTTCACCGAGTGGGAACGATCGCTATGACGGAAATGATCAGCAGGAATATCAGGAATCGGAGCACTCTGAGGAAGGCCACCCCCATGTCAGGCGTCATCACCGTCATCGACACGGGAAACACCAGGACCAAGAAAAACAGGGAGGTAGCAACATCGACGATTCAGATGAAGAAGAAAAGACTTTAAGGGAGCTAGCCTCCACCAAGGCTAACAATTCCAGATGCCCTGTCGTCGTTCCACGATTCAACGCCACAAACTTTGAACTCGAGCCGTCTGTTATCTCTATGATTCAGAACAAAAGCTTTAGAGGGAGTTCTAAGAATGACAATCCCTATCACCACTTGGAGGCTTTTAAGAACATCTGTGATACTATCAAGATGTGGGAGGTTCCCCAGGAGGTGATCTATTGCAAAGGCTTCATCTTCTCCCTAGAAGATAAGGCCCTGTCCTGGTATCTTGGGTTACCCCACCAGTCTTTGAACGGATGGGGGGCATTGGCGGATGCATTCGTAAATAAGTTCTACCCAACTGAGAAGACAGTGAGAAACAGACAAAGGATAACTTCGTTCATGCAAAAGCCTAATGAGAATCTCCATGACACCTGGGAGCGGTATCAAAAATATCAGAGGGACTGTCTTCACCACAACTACAAGAAAGGGTTCTTGATCACTACCTTCTATAACGGCCTAACTCCTTAAGAAAGGGTTTCATTGAACGCAGCAGCCGGAAGTGACTTCCTGGGGAAGAAGCCGAGCAGGTCTGAGAAGATCATCAAGAACATGGCCGAGCTGCAAGCCGGCACTGACTATGACAGATCTGACCGGGGCCAAGCTAAGAAGGTTAGTGAGGGACCTTCTTTTGAATCCAAGGCATTGGAGACAATCACTTCTCAGATCCAAAGGATAGCTACAGATGTAAAGCAGCTGAAGGAATCTGGCAGAAAGGGTAAGAAACAGGTCAAAAAGGTAATGAAATGTGTAACATGTGGAGAAGGCGGACACGGGGTAGAAAATTACATCTACACCCAACTAGGCGCATCAAGCAATACAAAATCTGATGATGAGGAAACTGAGAAAGTGGCTTTTGTGAATTTCAAAAGGCCGCACCATCCTGGTTTCAGCTATGGCAACAAGGATGCAGCTGAAAATTCGCATCAGTTGCAAAGCGCCTCCAAGAAACCTCATGCTTTTGAGCAAAGGGGAGGACCAAGCCAATACCCCAAAAACACTCATTTCCCATCAAACAAAGGGAACTTCCAAGCACAAGGGAAGTATCAAGGGTCTAACCGAGAACAAAGCAAGGGCACGGGCCAGGCAGACGTGATTAGCCAATTATTTGATTTTGTTAAGAAGCAAGATACGATCAATAATCAACTGGCGCAGAGTGCGTTATCAAATTTCGGTGTCTTGAACTCGTTGTAGGTATAACTGGAGGACATGCAGACGCACCAATGCCAGATCGACCAGCAGCTAGCTCAATTGGCTGAAATTGTGAAGAACCCATCGGGAAGGATTCCGTCCAATACCGAACCGGCGAAAAGAACAGGACAATGACCGCAGAAGCAGGGATGAAGATGCTAGAAGAAGAAACTTTGAGCGTCCAGCTGAAGACGAGAAACACAACGCTTCTCGGGAGGCAACCTGAGTTGTCTTTTTAATTCCTAGAATAGGAAGTTTTTACTTTCCTGCAAGAAAAACATTACAAACATTTTGGGATGTAATAAGGCCTGAGTCAGTGCATGCGCCACATGCACTGACTCTATTTTGTGGGTCACCGAAGTATTCTATAGGACGGGATGGGTAATGCTAGCTGAGGCCGGGACCTTAGTTTCGGGCCAGTGATGTTTTACTCCTCAACCGCTTTTGTTACCCCTTTTCGTTTTCAAGTTTCCTTTTTTCTTTCTTCTAGCTTTTACTCCGAAGGTCGTAACGGAAAGCAACCCTTCCGGCAGGATATGCGCAACATCATGCAAATAGTGTTTCGGGCATCGCTAAAGCCATGACAATAGACGCTCCTAGACGGCATGAGCCTGTGACGATCATGCCAAAGGACTAATCACCCTTAGGCCGACGGATGGACTGCCCGTCTCGTGAATGAATTGCCCTATCGGCCGATGCATGCCCGGGATTGCTTGTCGTGTTTTCACCGTATCAGAAAAAAAAACCGAGTTTGAGTTTGCTATATATATACGAACAAGTTTTACTGTGTCGGGCTACCTGAATTACTGTGTTCGTACTCCGATATCGTGCAAAGGACTTTGTGCTTTTTGCTCCCGTGTCGTGCGACACCCCTTGCCTTCGTAACGTGCAGAAGTCCCGAACTCTATGAGGTATAGCCCGACAGACCTATCGCTCGGTAGATATCACCTGGTAGATCTATCGTGCGGTAGTCTATGCTGCCCGACGCGTTCTCTATTAACATGTATAGATTATCGGCCTTGTTAACTGAACCATTTCGTATCGCCTGACATGCATATCGCGCAACATATCTTTTAGTAACTATTTCCCGATATGCCATGTCAGGCGATAGTTGTGCCGTCCATTTTTGTATCGTCCTGAAGGTTTTGTGCCGGGCGACACGCTGCTTCCTTTTTATATACGAGCCGTATCGGGCATCTTTTATCACCCGACACGGCCGCGCGTTTGTCGCCCTATCACCTTATCGTATCAGGCGATACCCGTCCCTAGTATTGGCCACATGACTTCACCTCAGAACCTTGTGTGTCGCCCGATACTGAGGGGGGGGAGGCCAGGCAATCTTTGTACAGAAAAACACCGGTCCACACATTTATTCTTTATTATATATTTCTTTCAAAGGCCAACATATTTAATCAAAGTATTTCTTTTGTTGTCCTACAGAGATGGCCCGCACCAAGATGACTGCTATCCCCGTTGACTCTCAGGGTAGGAGGATCCACCCCGAGACTACGGCTGAACCCTCCAACGCCGGGCGGAAGTGCCCGAACCCAAGACCAGTCGAGGCCTCTACAATAGAAAAGAGGGCCAGGGTTGGAGAAGCGGAAAATCCAACTCCAATTTTAACTCCAACGCCCCCAGTAGCAGCAGCAATCCCGGAAGCCTTGGCGGTGAGTTTCGAGCTAAGGAACGACGAGCATACTCGCCGGTACGTTGAGCTGGTGCCCAAAATCTACCGCACCAGTAGGTTCTGCCATGAAGCCTCATTTGCTGATCTGGGAATCGACAAGAGGTTGAAGGCCGTCCTCATCGCGGCGGGACTGAAGAAAATCTGCTTCAGCAGGTCTTCCTCGTACACTAGGCTGACAATGGAGTTCATGTCTTCCCTCCACCGGGTGAGAAATTCACCGGCGGAGAGAAAAGTATTCGGAGGACCAAACAGACTCCAATACCGACTCTACAACTCGAAGTGCACAATCTCCGAAAAGTTCCTGAACTAGATCTTCTCTTCAAATGAGGAGAAAAGGAATCTGATGGACAACGGTGAGAGAATCACCAAAGGAGACAGGTTCGATCCCGTGAAGCTCTGGAACAAGTTAACCGACGAATCTTCGTTCAAGCCGGGAAAGAAGGTAGCTGCTATGCACTCATGCTTCTGGAGGATAGTACACAAACTGGTGGCATGCCTCCTATTCAGCAAGTATGAATCCAGAAACATATACACGGAAGAGTTCCAGGTCATGTGGAACATAATGGAGGGTCGAGTGATCAACCTCGGACGATTTTTGCTGAACATACTACATCTGATGAGGGAAGCTACCAAGGAATACTACATGGGTGGCATCGTCAACCTAATCGCAGTAGGACTCGGGTACCCAAAGGAGCCGTGTAGCCTTTCAAGGACGCAAGGCGATGAGGTGTTTGACACCAAGTACCTGATGAGGACCAACATCATTAGGAAGGAGGGGGAGACTATTTCCATAAGTTTGCAAGGACAAATACACTCCTCCCGCTCCCTCGCTGTGCCAACTATGACATAGACAAGTTGGTGTTCACTACAGCCGAGATTGAAGCTGTAGCAAAAGGCGCAGCCCGCATCACATCCACCAAGGCCCGAGAAGGGGCAGTTCCAGAGCTACCGGCTACAACTGCCAGTAGGGTTGTAGTCGCTCCATTTATATCAGCCGCCGCCTCAACAAGAAGGGTGGTAGCTGACAAAGAACTGGTGATCGTTGGGGTCACCGAGACAGAGACTTTGGGAGCTGCCGCAGAAGAGACGGCCGCAGCCCCTGTCATCCTTGAAATGCATGTAGAGGCAGAAGAAGAACCTGAGCCGAACACCAGCAATGCGGTGTTCGCTGAGACCCTGAGGATGGAGCTCGAGGGAGCTCAGCTGACACCTACGCCGCAGCCTGTGTCACTTTTTATAGCAGGAGAGGAGATCGCCGATAGTGTAGAGGTGAACCGAAGTTCGCCCGTACCACAACCGTCCCCTCACCGACGAAAAGGCAAGGCGATAGCTGCTGAAGTAGCGTCGTCGCCCCGCCTGGCGGCATCGGCAATGCAAACTGTTTATGTAAAGTCTACCATGCCTGGAAAACCATCGCATGAGAAATAGGTCGCGAGGATGGAAAGAAGATCTACCGGAGCTTCCCCGTCGCTCGGAATGACGCTCGGGCATAAGCTTGACAGGTTGCGGGAGGTAACAGATACCAACTCTGACATTTGTATTTCCCTAACCCGCAAATATGTGTCTTTTCAAGACAGGATGAGCAGCCAAGAGCGAGAGCTGCTGAGCAGACTAGAGGTCGTAAATTCAATAATGCAGCAAGTTCTTCAACGCCTCGACAAGATCGAGGAGAGGCTGGATAGAGGGGACGACCATCCGTGCCGAAGCCAGCCAAGACGGTCGCCGTCACCTCCGAGCCGCGTCTCTCCATCATCTTCGTCAGCGTCTCTCTCGACATCAGCGTCACCCTCCTCCTCCAGCGGGAGATCCTCAACGCCCAAGGAGGGGACGCAACCGAAGTCCATCGACGAAGCTCCAGCAGGACAGGCGAGCTCCGTAGGTCCCGAGGAAGAAAATCCCTCAATCCCCCTGGATGATAATGAAGATGATAACGGAGATGTCAGCATCGGGACAGACTCTTCTGACGAGTCCAAGGGAGAAAAGGGGGACATGTACGCAGCCAATGAAAGACACTTCCCCCGAAGTAGATGTTCGATGGCAGACAGGTTCCGTGAGCCATCAGAGATACCTTCCTTCGAGATGGCCGACTTCGATAGAAGGGCCATCGGCTACCTGTCGATCAAAGACCAGAAACTAATAGACAGGGTCCTAAGATCGCAGGTAGATGAAGAAGACGTCGTATGGAGCGACGGCTACTTCTCCGTACGACGGGGAACACTCCGCAAATGTTCAGCTCGACGACCGTCATCGGAAAAAGGCTATTCAGGGTCCTCGAGAATGGTATAATAGAAAATATCGATAGTAGGACAGGTCGGAAGAAAATATACTGTGCCACCCCGACCTTGGTGAGAAGGTTGATGTGCAGAGAACTACACTCCTCTACGGTGTCTAACATGCTGCAGCACATTGACGAGCATAACCCTAACCTCGTGTTGGCACCATACAAGCACCGCAGCATATGGTTCCTCTACGTAGCAGACCTAAGGAACCACGAACTCTGACTCCTGAACTGCAGCCACAACGAGGTGCCGCACTCCAGGATCACCTTCAGCCGCCCAAAAGACAAAAACATGAGGCTTCTACCGGTGGGTCTTCAAAGAGTTATCAAGCGAGGAGCCAAACACCACGGCGGCGTTTGGAACTTCTTTTCTATTCGCAACTTCCCCGTCCAGGCTGAAGAGGGAAGCGGAAACAGTGCCTTAGTCGTCTTAAGTGCCATTGAGGTGCTCAGTACATTTGGCAACTTGAGGGCCCTTAGGGGCCATTGTTTCTATCAACGCAGGGGCATCTACCCCATGTTGCTGATCAAGGACAAGCGCTATTTCCGGGACGCAAGGGTACCAGAGCAGCTGCTGGATAGTGACATAGATGAAGACTCTTCTCAGTCCAGCAGCCCCTTAGAAAAAGAAGAAGAAGTGGCGACCGTCAAACATGGGGCAGGCAAGGAGATGATGGTCCTTAAGAAAGTGCACGGGATGGAAGAAACTGCTTCGCCTAAAGCCACATAAGGGATGATCAAAAACTTCGACCGTTTCTCGTGCGCTACGCTCACGCAGGAGCAGGTAGATGTAATCCTTCTGAAGTTAGCAGATGCTACCCCGAGGGATGTCATTTACAAGGCGAGCAATGTCGTAGTCCCAATTGATGAGCTAAGGGATGTGGTTAAAGAAGGAGGATGTTTGTCGGTATCGGTATTAACCGCTTGCGTCCAAATATTACAACCAAAGTTCGACCACGCATATATGGCCCATCCTATGCTGTTTAACGACATTTGCCTAGCCCACGAAACAGGAGCACAGAAGCTTTTTCTAGAAGAGTTGGAAAGCGGAGTCCCTAGCCAAATCTTTCTGCCAATTCTTCATTATTACCACTGGACGCTCCTGACGGTGTACACCCGACAACGAGCATGAATCTTTTACAACAGCTCAGACGGCAACAAGAACCATCCAGTGTTGTGTACATAAGAAACGCTATAATCTGTCGAACGCTTAACTCAGAAATACTACGACGAGGTGACAAAGATGATACAACCATTCCTGGACACACAAGCAAACAAATGGCACAAGCTTCAGTTCTGCCACCGCAGCCCACAACAGATCCCATTATCCAACGACTGTGGCATCCACGTCCTGGAATGGATAGCGAATAAAGAGACGTCTGACCAGCTCCATCACATCGATTACCACAGCAAAAGAGGAGAATATGTGTGGGAGCTTCTATCTGACGAAGGCGCGCTCATCGGATAACCCTCACTGGATTAGCATTACGTTGCCTAATCTACTTCACAACTCTGGGATAGGGTGTGGAGTAAGTTTGGGGGGGTACCATGGTACCAGTGAGGGAGGTACGAAATTCTGTCAATTTTTCTAACTTAATCTTTTGATTCTTTTTTTCATCATGTATACATATACTTGTTCATATAAAACTCTTGGATACATATACATGTTCATATAAAATTTTGAAATTTTGAAAAATTTTGCTTATTCTGTTCCCAGACATATGTACAAAGTAGTTATAGTAGTAAAAACCTGATGCAACTACTTGCAAAGTTTGTTTTCTGTATGTTTAATGTGATGCAAGTTTTGTTATATCTTTCTGATAATGCTACTTCAAACAAACAGAAGATTACATTTTTCCACGACAAAATTTTTGAAAAATATAATAATCTCGCAAACAGCTAAGAGACAGAGTATGGAGAAAGAAAAAGCTGCCCAAACAGCAAGTATCTCATTGATTCCCTTACTCGACAAAAATCGTAAAAAGAGAGAGAAACCTTATGAGAGTGAATAAAAGAATGAGAGTTGTGCCCAATAAAAGAAAAAGAAAAAAAATATATATACACACACTTGTTTTCCAAAAGTACCCATCTTTAGGCATGGTAGATCCGGGGAAGTGGTACGTAGGATGTGAAATCACTGCTCTAAAGCCAACTGGCTTGGACTGTAGGGACCACTTGCCCATTAACGGACCCTTACCTGGATGGACCGATGGGAAACAAGAAGAAAACCCAAAAATCCTTAGCCTACCCTATACACAACTTTCTGCCCCGAAAATAAAGCTGTTTGGTGTGGAAGCTAACTTTGGAATCATACAACAATGTCTCGCTAAAGCTGTAGAGAATAATCTTACTTAAACAATAAGGCAAGAAAGACGAAGTCTTTTGTTCGTAATGAGGCAGCATTATCTCTAAAGGCATTACGATACTTGTATTACATCTTGGCTTCAGAAGCATGCTACGCAAGAAGAAGCATCGCCAAATAAAGTTTAAATATTGATTGAGGACAATCAAAAAGCTAAGTTTGGGGGAGTTGATAACACCGGTTTTTGTGATGTTTTAGACTGTTTTTCTGTTATCAAAATTGCCCTTTTCTGACATCTTCCTCTCTTTTATATGCATTTTTGCAATAATTAGCCAAGCAATGCTCTCAGTCCAATATTTCTATCTTTTGCAGAGTTTTTGCCCATTTTTGCCCATTTCTCACCAATAAGGCCGTTCCGGCCCGCAAATAAGTCCAAGTCTGTTTCGGCCCCCCCTGACGCCCGATACGTACGCAGCCCAGCAGGGCTGCGTGATACGACGAAGCGCGACGCAAGGATGCCACGCGAGAAGGTACCGATGGACGACACGCCTCTTTACCCGACAGGGAGCCGAGCACGCCGCAACTACTCCATGTGTCGCGTGATATCGGCCACCCACTGGCAGGCGCCTCTCGCCACGACGCCCGACAGCCGACCTCCTTGTACCAGGCGATACCCTCGTTAGCCGACCGCCAACTGAACGGCGGAAAAGAGGACGCGTGGCGCTTCGAGCACCATATCTTCTCACGACCAGCTGCCTATAAATACCACCTACAGGGAGCCAAAAAGACAGTTTAGACAGTTCGGACAAGCTTGGTCACTTCAGGTTTCAGATAGTCGAGTGATCTTCAGAGGAGACTGCGAGAGCAGGCGTATCGTGCTCCAGTGTTCGTACCGGGCGACACTAGGTGAGCCCTTCCTTATCCCGAGAGGGAGGGGACTGGTTCACCTAGGACTGTACCGGGCGACACTGGGAGCTGATATCAGCCGATGTAGATACGTGACACGAGTGCCCGACACCAATGCCCGGCAATAGGATACATAACTCCATGCCCGACACGATAACGAACCCGATACGCTCCGCCCATCAGGCGTGTCGCCCGAGAGGGTGTACCGCCCGACTTGAGCATATCGGCCAGGTCCTTGAGCGATGCAGTCTCCCGTCGCGGTGTTCCGTTTGAGAGAGCGTGCCGCCCGACACGGCTGTATCGGGCTAGGCCCCTGTACGATATCGGGCGGGATGGTTACTGTAGCCTGTCGTCCTTCTACATCAAGAAGGCGACACATACCTTTAATTCTGTCATTTAATTGTAGTTAAGACCTTTAGTGTTTATAGAAATGGAAATTCTTAATTACTTGGTACTCTATGTTTGGTGCAATATGTTAGATGAGTGCTATGTTTGATATCCGAACTCTAGCTTTCATGTTTTGGATCGCGTTTCGCTTAGCTACTGAATCGTGTTTTCCCGTCGCAACAACTTCGAGAGTTGTGTTGTGGCTCTAGTGTTTGGTCCGATTCTGGAGTACGAGAGTGCCTGGAACGGAGTTGTTTCAGTAACATTCCATTCTAACTTTTAGCCCAACAACCTCGAGAGGGGTTTCGAGGCTTGGTTAGAGGTGCCCGCTCTAAGAGGAGGGGTGCAGGGTGTTACTGGTGCCGCTTGTTTTGCAGTAGTTTTATCCTTCGTACCTTGCTCTAGCTCTAGTGTTATCTTTCGGTTTCTGTTGCATGAAAACCCCTAAAAACTGCTAAATGCTTAAAACCTTAAATCTTTCTAGTAACTCCACTTGGAGATAGTTTTCTTATTTTGTTTGTGACATCTTTACGCTTCCCTTCTGGGGAATTTATAATCTCTTTTTACCTGTCGGAGTGTAGCGTGTCGATTCTGGGTTCTCAATACTACCCCCCTTGTCCCTATTTTCGACCCCGTATATCTACTTCAACCACGTAAACAAAGTTGCGGGGGCCTAGAAGGATTCGGGTTTATAAATGTAAAAGCTCGACTACCTCAAATCTGCCTCCAAATTTAAGATGCGCGATTTAGGCTGGTCAAGCTCTTACATCCATGATTCATCGATGTTGTTTGTTTTGAGCATGTATATTCCCCTTTGTTGCCTAGGGTCTATACTATATTAACATTTGGTATACTGATGATGAATGGAAATCCTAGATTTGAGCCATTGTAGGGACAAAATCTCGACTCCTTTCTACACTGAATTTCTAGGTAATATAGTTTAGGTTTGGGTAAAAACATATACATGTCGAATGGTATCAGGGTCAAACACGTAGGCCTCTTTTTAAGGAACAATAATTCATATGAACATATGGAATATCTAAATCCATATGGTTAAAGTGAGGTGTCTAGGATTAGGATAAATACAAAGGTTCTTAATAGTAATCACCTCCTATCCATATTATACTGTAATGAAATTTGATAATAGATTTTATTTTAATTTATAATTCACAACTTCCCCAAAATTTGAGCTAAATTACAAATTGATCCTTATTCAATCTCTCATATGATTATTTTGATATGTTATCATTCTCTCATATGCTAGTTTTCCTCCTTATTCAATTTAGTGTGCCTAATAAGTTCATTCTTATCATTTGATTAACATTTACAAAATACTCCCATGATTTATCTTAATTATATCAATATAACTCAATTTGAAAGAATTCTAGAAATACTTGGGGTAGACTTTCTGTTTTAGTAATACACCAATTTTGTCAACTAATGGCTATGGAATATTTTAAAAATAATAATAATACAAAGGATTCAAATTTGGAATATTCTCTAGGAAAATAATTGAACAAATTATATCTCTAATATAGGAGATTAATATGTTTAATAATGAATTATAATTAGATAATAACTCTTGGTCAAAATGTTAGAGAATCTAAAACTTCCATTTGTAAATTTAAACGTAATTGTAAATACATAGTTATTACAATTTATAATATACTTAATTAGGTTAGTGTGTACACACCCATTTCTTTTTTAGTAATACTGCTCGACGGTTACTTGATAAGTGTGAAGAGATCAATCCCTGTGCGACTATGACCACCACCATTAGTTTACACAAGATAAAATCAAAACCCTCATTTACCTAATTGCCCCCTACCTCTGTGTTCTTCACACATTTAGAATAACAACTGTGAAATGACTCACGTAGAAAATGTTTATTTTTGCCCTGCCTCCTCCTCACTCTTCCTCCTCTTCGGTTCATATCCCTTCTTATTTCTTCATAACACTCTTTTCCCTTACCACCATCACCTTTTCAGCCACCTATAACAATGTGGTTCCCTTGGCAACCTATAGACCTGGACTCACATGAGACTCCAATGATGAATACAACAAAGCCTGCAAGCCATCATTATACCAGGAGCATGCCTCCAGAGACCTGCAAACTTATGGTCATAGTCCACTCCTCATATCCTAGTGATGCTTTCACAACATAAACCGTAGACAACTAGAAGTTGTGAGGGCAAGGCACAAGGCTGCATTAGACTGAAGACTGACAACAACCGCAAGAGCAAGGTGTTGGTATGTATTCTGAGAGAGACAATCATATGATGGTTGGGGTGTGGCATTAGATACCTAATTTGGTTAAAATAAATGTAATTTTGTTTATTATTTTTTTCTCAATTATGAGATGATGACACATACATTGTAGATGTCTATAGAATGATGTTGCTTGATTTTGCATGTCTTGAAGTATGTGACTTGAACAATGGGATCATATGAATGCTAAGAGTACATACATTGTTGTTTTGCCCCTAGTTTGATATTACTGTGGAAGAAAAATAGACAACATTAATACATAAGACTAGAGTGTGTGCTGACTGATGACAAAGTTTCATTAGTCATGATAGGTGATATCAAGTCAACTACACATGTGCATGTTAGACAGCAATGTACCAGACAGACCCACCACGAGGGTGATACATGGAGACCATGTAATGGTAGTAAAAATCATCTCTCATAGTGATAATGGTGATTGTGGTTTAGACTAGAAGTCACTACATTCATCACATGTTGTTCATTAACTTTGACATCATTCGACATAATCCTGTATAAGGGTTTCCATAACGGTGATGCTTGGGTGTAGTGTGAAACATGGGGACTGAGTGTGAGTGATGTAGATAGGATTTTTCCCTCTTGTGGGATGTGGATATTAAGGGCCTCTCGATAAGCGATACAGAGAATTGTACGAGCATACTCATGTGATTTAATATTTGATATGTGACTCACATGCATCTCAGACAGTTTGCTCTAGTTCAAGGAACATGGATTGAATGTTGAGAGGATGATGATTCCAAGCTTAGAGTTCAATCCAGATATTAGAGACAAAGAAACTATATGATCACAGTAACATTGATTACAAATTGTTGGTTGAAGTTGTTCTCCAACATTCCAAGTTATTCAGGTAGCAATGATGTGTTTCTAGACTCCACTCTTTGCTTGTGATGTCATAAGTTTGTAATGGACATTCACTACCAACATACTTCTGGACCTATAGGGTCACACACATTGGAATGCACTTGGATTAAAGGATTACATACATGGATAATGTTTAATTTGATTACCAAAAGGTGGTTAGGTAATAAATTAAACAACTGAGGTTCAAAATTGACTAACTCAACCCTAAACTAAATAGTTGAAGTGTTGAACTGATCGTTTGGATTGTCAACTCAATTGGAATCAACATCGGTTGATCAATGGCTAAACCAGGGAGTGACATAGCTGGTTCACATAGTGAAATGATTGGTTCACTTATCCCAATCGACCAGTTCATGGGATGAATCGCCCGATTTGGTTTCCAATTCAATTGGATCTAGGATTGGTTCTGAAGTCATGTAGTGCATTATCTTGTATTGATTATCAATCTGATTTTGAATAGGAAATTGCACAAACAAACCAGTTCACTTAGCAAACCGACCAGCCCGTACACCAACTAACCGGTTGGGTGTGCAAACCGTCTGGTTCTCCATGCGCATGTACTATAAAGTTTGTGAATTTGACCTTTTTGACTCCCGCAATGATCCAGAACCCTAACCCAACCTCTCCTATAATTAGAGGGGTATTTGGGTCTTCGTACATGTGACAATTGCTTCTGACGATTTGTTGTTCTCTCTAGTTGTGGTAAGCAATAGAGAGCATGAGCAAGTACTACTCACTAAAGGGAGACATAGAAAGGGAGAGACAATTCTAGGATAGTGAATCGGCCCTAGCAGGTTGAAGTTTGAAAGGGACAACTCCTCCCCGTTGGCTCTGGTAGCACAATGTGGAGTTCTCAGTGGTCCACACTGGACTACTCTAGAGGTGGGAGGTTGTTTTCTTCCACTAGGAGGAAATCGTCAATCAATGTCTATGGTGCAGCACCGGGAGGCCGACTGAGATGATTGTTCTTGTGTTGCTACTACTGAAAGAGTGTGGTGCTGCCTGAAGAAGAAGAAGCATGTTTCTTGTACAAGGGTAATCTCACTGGACTTGCTCCAGGACCAGGTATAACCTTTGCAACCTTTTCTTCCTAGATACATTGTTGTTGTCGCAATCTTGTTGTTTTGGGAAATGATCATTTAAAATATTTTGTACCTATATATGTACTCAATTTCCCTACACAAGGAACAAGCCAAAAGGATAGTCAATGCCAAGTGGAACCTGACCACTCTAAATGTGGCGACGCCCAATACATTGACCTACAACTTGAGCATCTACAACATGCCTTCCTCCTCCACCAATTTTCCCTATCGCCAAACACACGACAACTTCATTGCCAAGTAGACTCCACCACATGCACTAGAAGGACCGCCACCACCAATACAATATGATGGAGCCCTATGAGCTCCTAACACTGATCCATTATCAAGGGAACCACAACAATACCCTCTTCTCTTTTGCCACATGGAGTCTGATGATTATGGGAGTCATCACCAGAAATAGTTTCAACACTATGTGATGGCCTCCATCTTCTTGCCCTATTCTGACCTACAATATCAAACTCCATTACCATTCACAACCACCCACATCTACTTCTCGTATAAGTGGTTGCACCTTGGTCCTCTATACATTACCACAACCAACTATAGACAGATGTGGACAAAACCCTAACCCTACTATAGATCTACAAACTAGAGTGCCATTCCATCTTGTCCTGCTTCAAGTCTCATAAAAAATGAGAGTGCATCCGACCACAACAAGGATAATTAGAAATCCAACATTGTTATCAAGATCTATATTAGATCCGTAAACTTTGTCGTTGTTTCCTGAAGGAGTACATGTTTCTGACTCCTCCATCCAAGACAAAGAAAGGATAAGAGTCTACTAATCGTGGATGACTCAGTCCTCTATTTAAGATCTTGATCAACTTCTGAGATGGCAGACTACCATGATGTTAATTTCCAATAATACATTGAAGAAGCCATTGCATAAAGTTTCAACCTGGTACCAGTGAACTATAGGTAAACCCCATTTCATGTATAATGAAATCTTGAAAATTGAACATATAAAAAAAGGGTGGATAATATATTAGTGGAGAAAATGAATATCGTGGACATAAAACCATATTGATCCAAGAGATATATGAATTGTTTATAGTTATTTGTATCATGTAGATACATACATTTATATAATTACCTAACAGTCCATTAATAAAAATGTATTACATAGTTGGTGATTATAAGAAACCTATTAGTAAAGGTATGATAGATCAAAATATTTAATAATAATCTCATCATATGGTTTCAATAACACCCTATTCTATTTGAATCATGATGTAAATGTTAGTCACATTATTGTGTACTTATATGTTAGTAAACATATGAGAATAAGCGACATATTATGAACCATTTACCTTTCTTATTAATACAAACCCTAGAAGTGTACATTCTCGGGGATAAAAAAATATAAGATTGACTTATAAACCCCTTTTAACCTATATCAACCTATCTAAATGGAAGCATGGAGAACCACAAAGGAAAAACTAATCAATCTTAGATAGTGTTACAACCCCAATTTTTGGATCCATATGGTTGGAAATGTAATTTCCCCAATAAATGTATGTTTATGGGAATTGTATTATTTATGTGTATTGAAAGGATTTCCTTTACAATATTTCCTTTATGAATGTGATTTTGTGGATCATAATAAATTAATGAGTCCAAAAGTATTAAAAGAAAAAGAAGAAATCAAATGATGCATTATTTAGAAGGAAATTTGAGATAATGATGAAAATATGAGAAATATGTGGAAAGATGTGTGATTGACTCATCATGGATGATATTTCAAATCCACAAGGTTTCTAATGATAAAAGGAATCCAAATAAAGAGAATAAAAGAGTAAGAGAGAGAAAATATGTATAAATATGCCTTACTAAGAGATAAGTTGCATATGAAGAAAAGTCTCTCATACTTTCAAATTTGAGTGCCAAACTTAGAACACAAGTAGGTTGAGTCATTATGGACTTTCTTTTAAAATTTGGGATTTAACGGATGCCTGTTTGAGGGATACAATTTTTGGAAGATTTCTTAAAGTGGAAAGGAAATAAAACGAGATGTATTAAATATCATGTATAATTTTTAGACTTGGAAATCAGGGACCCGACCCTTTAATACTTGCATGAACTGAAGACCGTTCAATTCCAGATCAACGTCATTCGTATTGTCTTCTACCCTGAGCTAGTTTGGGAAAGGAACTGAACGCAGGCTAGGATCTGACATTCCGTTCTCTCCCCTCTCTTCATGATTCTTCTCGATTCCTTCTCCGTTGGTTTCGGAGGATCAGACGAACCTAACAAGCCCTTATTCGACGGCTTTCGTGAAGAATTTGGGAAATACCCAAATCCCAATTCCATAAGGATTCTTGGGCGATAACAACACCCCTAGTTCTCGCCTCCTCTGCCTATAAAAGACCCCTAAAACTTCTTGACTGGGATCAGAACCCTTCCTCCAGTAGTTCACGTCCCTTCGTTTTGTTCCTTTTGGTGGGAGTGTCGAGAGCCAGCTGCTCCGCGCAGGCATCCACTGCCAGCATTCTATGGTGATGAGAAAGCCATAGCTTTTCCAGTCGGTGAGGTGGAAACTCCACATCGAGCAGGGTGGGTTCATGCTTTAGTGCGGTGCAATAGCAGTTGACTCGATGAGGAAGGACGTGAGCAGTGGCGTCCGTGGAGGTGCTCTGTTCTTCCGCAAGAACAAAGTCTTGCTCGTGAGAATGGGAGCGGAGAAGCAGGAGAGGGAGGGGTTACCGGTCGGGTCTGGGTTTGCGGGTAGATGGACACTGGACGGGATCCGGGAGCCAAGTCGACCGCTGAGAGGATAGGAGGCTTAGAAGCTGATGTGGCAGCCATCGATTGGCCAAAGGTAAGATATTTTGCAAAAATCTTAGAAATTAATTGATAGTTTGTATATGGACAAATTATATATGAAAATTGATCAGAAGAAATCAAGGAACCCATTAAAAATAGTTTGAGTCTGAATCAGATAATAGTTTGAAATGTTCTTAAAGTTTCTATCTTTAATACTTTTATAACTAAGAAAAACCCTAAGTTGATGTTCTATGATATTGTGAAAATTTATATGGATGATCTACGAGCATATGAACCTGTTGTTAATAAAAAAATATCTTGAACGAATAAGTAGATAATCCATGGGATAAATAGCTTAATTTAGGGTTTTGATATGTTAATATGCATTAATGGGCTTAGAAACCCTAATCTAGGTGTTAATAGTTTCTAATGAGATGAACTTCGAAATCCTTTGTATAAAAGTGATATTAAATTAATCCTAACCCTAATTGATGATAAAGAAAGTTTTAATGTGAATAAGTGAATAATTAGGATTTTGAACCTAGAACTGCCATTTTAGGGTTTTGTGGACATAAAAGAGGAAAGTTGTAAGTAGATCTAAAAACCAACCAACCCGTCCCCCCGTCTCATGTCGCTCTGGTGATTAGGGAACGAGGCCGTGGACGTTTTTCTAACCTGAACTTGGGTTTCTCTCTTGCAGGTTCAAGTGTGTGGCTGTGTTTGGGGTTCTGGTTCCGCGATGGCGACGGAGCTTGTGGACAGGTATGCAGGGCTCAGGCTTTCAGACGATGAGGAAGAACCGATTGATGTGCAACCGGTAGGAAGCGGAGACGAGGTGGAGGACCACACCGAACTAGTGCTGGTGGGATGGCTTCGAACAGATCGGTCCTATAATTTTAGGGTGTTGGAGAGAACGCTATCTCAAGCATGGAGCCTGAAGGAGAAGGCCGACTTCAAACAACTCGAGGGCGACATGTTCATCATTCAATTCGGCCATTGGAGGGACAAGCAGCAAGTTACCGATGGAGCTCCATGGAACTTTGATGGGAAACTTCTTCTTTTCAAGGAAATCTGTAAAGAGGAGCAACCGGGGAGTATTGTAATCAATAAGTGTCTGTTCTGGGTCCGTCTCTACGGCGTTCCCTTGGGTTACAGATTGGAAATGACCATCTGCAAGATAACGGGGAGGATCGGGGATGTGATCAGCACCGACACCGATGACCTGGGATGGGACTCTTCTATACGAGTCTGAGTCGTCTTAGATGTTTCCAAACCTATGAAATGCATCCAATAGATTAGGATGAAGGGGGGCACAACGGCGGACATAGAGGTGAAGTACGAGAGACTCTCAAACTTTTTCTTCACGTGCGGCAGGCTGGGGCACGTCGATCGCGATTGTGTGCTCGTCGACGATGGAAGCGGCAACCAGCAGAGATGGGGAAACTGGTTGCGGGCTTCTCCTTGGAAGCAAAGAAGGGTGGCGGAGAAGAAGGAGGGAGGGGCAGGAACAGCGCGGAGGAAGCTTGTTTATCAGCAACAAGGTGGAGAGGGGACAACACAGAAGAAGGGGGGGGAGGTGACAGTGGTCACACGGAGGGGTCAGGGACGCTCGAGGTGGGGGTGCGGGAGGAGCCAGAAGTAGGGAGGTGGGAGAATAGCGGGAAGGGTTCGGGCGGAGAAGGAAGTGATGTACAGGGTACTGCTTTGGGGCGGAGCAATGGGGGTAGACAGGATGGGGGCGGGGGTGACGGCGGGAAAACCAGGATGACGGAGGAGACAAGTTCAGGTGAAGGAGTGCATGGAAATCATGACACCATGGGCGGAGAGGTAGCGGGTGCAAGGCGGATCAAGAGGTACTCAACGGGGGAGTTGCAGCAGCTCCGAGGGTACATCCGGGTCGAAGAAATAGCACCTGAACTGGAGGAAACTGAAGACTCGGACTCACGACAGAATGGCCGGTGCAGGGAACCTGGCGGAAGCAAGCGACGTGAGCCTCGATATCCTCGGTGATGAATAGAGAAGAGGTGAGGACCAGGGAAGGCACAGGGAGCCATTCATCATTAGGAAGACAAGTCTCATACCAGAAAGTGATAACTGCGTAGTCAAGTGCAATCAAGCTAGTAGCCACCAACAATCAGGAGCCAACGAGCAGGATGGGGGGAGAGAAGAGCAATCACTCGGGCGCAGCGTAAGAAAGAAGCATGTTCAAGGCAAAAACAAGGGCACAAACTAAATCGGGGGAAGAAGAAACAACATCCTTTGGTATACAAAATGAGCAGGGGGCAATGTTTAGGCATTCCTGAAGATGAAGTGGTGTGGGATCAATTAACTGGCAAAAGAAATAGAGAGGTTGATTGTTGTGCTATGGATGTTGATGAATCTACTAAAAAAGAATCGGGGGAAAAATGAGCCAAGCAAGTTATTGTGAACGCAGAGGACAGATATGGGGTCGTCACGACTCATGTAGCGGTGATTGGAGGTGACCAATCCCGCGAAGGTCAATGAAAATCCTAAGCTGGAACTGTCAGGGATTGGGCGACCCTGACACGTGTAAAGCTCTCCGGTCCTGGGTCTGGAGAGAGCGCCCAAACATAGTTTTCATGGCGGAAACTATGATAGCAGAATCAAAGCTGGAAGAGGTCAAAAGAGGTTGTGGGTTTACGGATGGGATGTGTATCTCGAGCAGGGGCAGATCAGGTGGCATCGGTTTCTGGTGGAAAGAGTGTAAGATGGAGATTCTAAATTTTTCTACAAGACATGTAACATGTTTGATAAAAGAAAACAACGGTCAGCAATGGAGAGTGATTGGTATATACGGATGGGCTGAGCAGAATAATAAAATAAAGACCTGGGAGCAGATGAGGAGACTGAAGGAAGAGGCAGAAGAACCGGTTATTTTCTTTGGTGATTTCAATGAGATTGTGTCTAACGCTAAAAAGCAAGGGGGACCACCAAAAGAAGAAAAATTCATGCAGGACTTCCGGGACGTCATTGATGAGTGTGAGCTGATTGACATGGGCTTTGAAGGAAATATCTTTACTTGGAAGAGGGGTTTGACGGAAAGAACGCTGGTTATGGAGAGACTTGACAGATTCCTTCCCGAGCTTGAGTGGTGAAACCTGTTTAAAAATTGCAAAGTGTTCCATCTCCCCATTTATGAATCGGATCATGCTCCTATAGTGCTTAAAGCAGACAATAGGAGCAGCGGTAAAATAAAGAAAAAAAATTATTTTGCTTTTGAACATATGTGGGCCGGCGAGGAGGAATGCGGGAAAGTTATCAAAGAGGCATGGGAGAGGGAGGAAGGGAATGATCTTAGCAATAAGATTGGGCGTTGCAAATATATGTTGAAAGAGTGGGTGGCGGAAAAATTTGATGAGAGGAGCAGGAAGATTAAAGAGCTTGAGAAGGAACTGAAAAGAATTCAGGGTCTCCCCCCGGATAATGTTAATCTCAAGAAGGCAGAGGATACTTCCAAAGAACTACAATATTGGCTGCAAAAGAATGAGGAATACTGGGCTGCACGGGCACGAGTGAAAGAACTGAAAGAGGGAGACCGGAACACGGCGTATTTTCACTAAAAGGTTTCCAATAGAAGAAGAAGGAATTGGATTGAAAGAATATAAGATGAAAGGGGCACAGTGAGGAACAAAGAGAGTGAGATTATACAAATATTATTGAACCACTTTTCCAATCTTTTCCAAGCCAGCAATACTTCGGGGTTTGAGCAGGCAACTAAGGGCATTAGAAAGGTTGTTACTGATGAGCAGAAGATGCGTCTGGAAAGTGAGATTATGAATGATGAAATCCGGGCTGCTATAATTCAAATGCACCCCAATAAAGCACCAGGTCCAGATGGGATGAAGGCGATGTTCTATAAAAAATACTGGGATACTGTAGGGAAGGATGTGGCTAGTTACATCAAGGGCTGGTGGAAAGGAGAATACAGTATAAGGGATGTAAATGATACTTTAGTGGTGCTTATACCGAAGGTTGAAAAGCCGAAGACGGTTGGAGAGTTTCATCCTATCAGCCTATGCAATGTGATTTATAGAATTGCCTCCAAAGTGTTGACAAACCGTTTGAAGCCTCTCATGAATAATGTGATTTCTGAAAATCAAAGTGCCTTTGTTCTGGGAAGGTTGATTACGAACAATGCTTTGATTGCTTATGATTTGTTCCATACCATGAAGAGGGACAAGGGAAAGAAGAAGGGAAGCCTTGCTTTGAAGTTAGATATGTCAAAGGAGTATGATCGGGTGGAGTGGGAGTTCATGTTCTTTGTGATGGGAAGGATGGGTTTTGGTGGGAAGTGGATAGATAAAATCAGAGATTGCATTACTACTGTCCAACATTCATTTGCCATCAATGGAGACCGAACCCAAAGCACAGCCCCAGCATGAGGACTTTGCCAGGGTGACCCTCTCTCTCCTTATCTTTTTCTTTTATGCGCAGAAGCTTTTTCTACCTCACTTACTGTGGCTACTTAAGATAATCTCTTACACGGCATTCAACTGTGTAGGGGAGCCCCCGGATCTCACATCTCTTTTTCACAGATGACAGTACTGTTTTTGCTAGAGCTACCACTTCTTAATGCCTGAAGATAGCTGAAATTATCAGCCAATATGAACAGGCATCCGGACAAAAAATAAATTTCTCTAAGACAGAGGTGGTTTTCAGAAAGGGAGTACAAAGAGGGAAGCGAGAGCATCTGAAGAATACTTTGGGTGTTAGGGAGGTGGATCGCCATGCAAAGTATCTTGGGTTACCGACAGCCATAGGGAGATCTAAAAAGCACATTTTCAGCTTTATAAAAGAAAGGATATGGAGGAAATTCCAAGGGTGGTCGGAAAAACTCTTATGTAAACCGGGGAGGGAAGTTGTGATGACCTTGATTTTAGGATTTTGATATCCTTTGCGACCAAGGATGCTTGTATATGGTTGAATAAAGAACAATGGGATGAATCATGACCTTTTGAAGTGGATTGAACTTATTTGATCAATATTGGATGACATTTACATATTTATTTATGTGGATATTTGAGAAATCATGTTTGTTGAATAAATGTTAGACTTTTAGTATCAAGCTTAGTTGGGAGAAAGAACAACTGATTGATGAGACTTAGTTAAAAATCTCATGGCATTAGGACTGGCCAATTGATATATAATAATGTTTGAATGATTGACTAAATCATTGTACAATATCTTTGGATGATTCTAGACATAAGATTGAGATAAATCAGGTGATGTCACACATTCTCTCTTTATGTGGTGGCAACATGGCATATGCCACGGATTCCCTTTAGACGGATTTCTTTCAGCCCATGGATTGGAATCAAAGGGGTAGTGACTGCATCTTCGACCTCTGATTCCTATGGAATCGTCAGGTGCTCGGGCACCCGCCTTGCTTACCCAGTCAATCACGAGCTCCATGTGATCTAAACTAATTCTTTAGATTCACATGTTTAATTAGTATTCATAGATCCGTAGTGTTCGGAGGAGACGAACGATCATTGTAGAATCCCTTTTCGTTGACAGTCGTGTGAAATCCAACCCATTCCTCAAAAACTCTCTCTTTCGCAACCAGAGAGAACAGTGGGTGAGCAAGGGATTTGGAAGAAGGGCCCGGAGGAGTCAAAGAAGGGAACTTTTCCACCCAGATCCACCACACAAAGTAGACTTGGCCTTCCTTTTCTCTGTCAGCCGACGATGGCCCAAGCAGCTTCCAAAGACGAGGTCAAGGTCATGGAGCATCCGTAGGAAGATTCTGTGGAAACCATGTGATATGCAATGAATTTGAGGGAGCTTCTTGAATCTATGGATGGCTTTGTTTCTCCAATCGAGGAGGCCTGCAATAGTTTCTTCTCTCCCCGATTCCTGTGACGACCAAAAGGAAGCACCAACGGCCCTGTATTGCTTCCCCCTTCTCTCGCTCACCACAGCAGCGACACCGGAAACAGGGAGGAGATACGCGAGAAGGAAGGCAACGAGCGACTTTGGGGATGGCTCGGTCTGGGTTGCGTTTCGGCTAAGGGAAAAATGCCACGGCAGACCGATGGTGCACGACTTCAAGCCTTGTCGATCTCCCCCTGACCAAGGCGCGGGCAATGGAGAAGGAGACCGAAACCCCCAATCGACCGCCTGCTCTACCATGACCACTGTGAAGCTAGCAAGCGTGAAATCTGACACTGAGAAGGACTGTGCACAGCTTGACCTGTCACCGTTTCTTCTCCTTGCCGTGGAGCTTGACCTGGCAGGAACACTACCGTCGGAGTCCAGTCGGGGTTGCTATGGAGATGGGGGACCAGAAGGGGACTTTTCGGCAGGAGAAGACATGGAGGTTGGAGGAGCGCGAGGCCATTTTTCTCTCAACAGGGATCGACCCCACGGTGACGGCGGCGGGTCTGAGACGCACCTCGCGAGCCCTACCGCGCGAGGGAGATGACCAGGATGGGAGCCAGATCCCCCGATCCCAGCGCCGGGACTTTGATTCCGCTGGACTGGTCCAACCCCAATCCACCAGGCAACTCTAGCCAACAGGGGAGGCCCACACACTAGTTGGACGCATGACACTCATCTGGGGCGTCCAAGCCCTAGATCCAACGGCCACAACAAAATGAAAAAGGTAAATACATCAAATATTGTACATATATCAGAATTACGATTAAAAATAGCTCCCATGTCCAATAATTATCCCAAAAATACCCCTAGACTCAGAAAAACATCCCCTATATTACTAGAATCTCATATCAGTCTTTTGAAGAAATATAAATTTATGTTTATAATATAAATGAAATTACTTCTTTTAGAATGTTTTAAATGGTATAATTGGATATGATGAATAATATATCTAAGAAAAATACTTCTGAACTCTAATATTATCCTAAAACTAATGATGGAGCCTGATTTGATTATTATGCCAAAGTACGGTGTATCTTCTTACTAAGTCATGATTAGATGCTTTTGGTCTCATATTAATTATAGAAGATAGACCAAGCATCAGAAAATTATGAGAATTTAATCAAACCCTAATTATGACATGTAGGTCAGTATAAAAATATCAGAGACAAACTTAGGTCAGTTTAAACCTAGGTTTGGCCTAAACCCTAACTTAGACCTAAAATATCAATGACATAATGAACCATGTATTAATGATGATTAATTTGTTATTAATCAGGTGCTGACCAGTTTATCTAGATGATCATTGGTATGATTAGAAATCTCTGAACTCAGGTACGTGGGTTTACTTAATTATATGACTATGGTTTTCTTGCTTGCAAACATGATATGTATATATATGCTCTCTTCTATTTGCAAAATATTGGATGTAGTATTGCCATGTAGTACTCGTTGTTTTGTCACTTGAAAACATAAATTATGAGTAGATGTTTTGTAGTTATTTAAGGTGTTCATTATCCCCCTTACGAGGGAATGGATTAATGTTGGCTAGTACACCTCCCTAGAGCACACGGTGTACGGGGAGTTTCCCTAGAGTACTTGGTACATGGGGATGGGCCCATATTTATGTTTTGGTACTAGTCCACCTTGATAATGCAATTCATCTAGGAAAATGACTTAAATTGGCGTATTTCGCTTAATAAAGAAGTGTTTTCTATGATTTTCTTTCCTTCTGCAAATCTTTTTCAAAAATTATGAAAGCCATAAATATATGTATCTTTTCGCCCATGTACACAACACCTTGTGTGTTGATTTGTTGTTTCACGTATGTTTTAGGTTCAGAGATAGCATGGGAGGAAAAGTACATGATGTGAGCAAGTTGTTCAGGTTGTACCTATTGTGTTAAGATCCTGATTAGCATACATGTTCATAGACTTATGTAAAATTTTCTATTCAATGTGTAAATGTAATCTGTAATAGTTCATGTTATAATTAATATTCATGTTGAATGTTGAGAAATGTTATGGTTGTATGTTCATGTATGCGTATTATGCTTCCGCATCGCTCTCTGATATGATTGGATGATGTTCTCGGATTTTGACATCTCATTCCCATTAGGGTTTGGAGAAGGTGAAAATCCGGGGACGTCACAGTTGGTATCAGAGCATGAACAATAGGTACGCCTAACAATTGCTCACCATGAAACATAAAACATAATTTCACCTTTCACTTAAACCCTAGAAATTTAGCAAGTTGTTTTATAGGAATAAGTTCTGACTTAGCCTCTAGGTTAGAACCCAGATGTTCGAGAACTAGGTTTAGACAAGTGTGAGAAACTCTTTCCATATAGAGCTCATATGTATTGGGTAGCTACACTAGTCTACATCTCGTTCTCACCATTTCACTAGGTGACATAGCACTAGACTATCTACTGTGTGTGGGACACTCGATTTTGCTGATTTGGTTTTGTTTTCCAATCAGCTCGTGCCTCGACAGTTTTCTCTGACGTCTTCTTTCTCGGAGGAAAACTATATAATATTTTATTAAATATATGTAAATATAAAAATGTGTCCCTCACACTAGAGAGTAGTTAGTGTTCATGCAATCTAAGTGAAAGGGAGTGACATCAGTCTAGAAGAGTTAATAGATCTAGATTATATGTCTAGAGCCTCATAAGGTTATGTGATAGATAGATAGACATAAGAAAGATGAAGGAAATAAGTATATATAATTATTACCTAAGTTGATCTATGATGGTATAAGTTTCCTTATTAAGGTTTGAGTTATATATGAACCGAATCCACTCTTGGGAGGATCTATGCTAAGTTGTGATGATGAAAGCACATTCTCTTTTCCTACTCAAGATAAGCTTAGTTAAGATAGAGATGAGTGTGCATGAGCCTCAAGCTCTTATACAAGGAGGATGTCTAGTGGTAGGATGAGATATGTGGTGAACTCTAGAGAGAGTAAGACCCACAGGGAGAAAGTCATAGGACCTAGCCTCCAATATATGAGATATGTGTTAAAAAATGTCCTACACTAGATTACTCTCGAGTGTTGAGTTGAGTCCTTATGCATGATTCAAATCTAGATGTGAGAATTGGGTAAAAGAAAAGGATGGGTAGATGACCCATATAATAAAGTCAATCCTTTGGCTGAGTTAGGTCCTAGCTTGAGTGACATATTTTGTGAATCTCATCATTAGTTGCAAGTGAGGTAATATACGAACTCTAGTTATGAGAGTATGATGCTTTGTGCAAAAGAGACTCAAAATACATGTTCTCCCTTCTTCTTCTCTTTCTTAATATATGATGATAGAAACCTCACTTGAGCTATATAGATGATTTATATATGAGAAGTCACTCATATAAGCTTGACCTATTATATATTCCCCCCACCTATATCATACATATAGCACCAAGATTGAAATCATGATAAGTTTGACTTTAAAATATTCTCTTCCCCTTCATATGAAACGGGAAATATATGATGCTGAGATCATGGGATAAACTTAGCATATTCTCTCTTTCCCTTCACATAATACATGCAAGACATAAAAATTTGAACTCATGAACTTGGTATAAAGATATTTTTGGATCATAGGATATATGATCAGAAATATAGTTCGTAACTTTGATTCTCCTCAATGTATGCTTCTAAGTTGAG
Organism: Alisma plantago-aquatica; assembly: GCA_963693085.1. Classification (NCBI taxonomy): domain Eukaryota; kingdom Viridiplantae; phylum Streptophyta; class Magnoliopsida; order Alismatales; family Alismataceae; genus Alisma; species Alisma plantago-aquatica. The sequence goes on from OY856410.1 coordinate 172,194,210, forward strand.
TATGAATATCACACCATAGGGTGAAACCCTAATGGTCAAACATGTTCCGTTAGCCCTTCTTAAGTAGAAAAATTCTAATATCAAGGATGAAGATAAATCTCCTCTAATACTGAAATCATTGTAAGATGTTAATGATGTTAGATTTGAATGATCTGAATACCATGGCATAAACAAATTCCTCTTGAACTTTAAAAAGTATGAACAAATAATGTATCCTTAGGGGTGATGTAATCCTAAGATATCATCATGTCACGTTATGGCTAAGAAAGTAAGTGATGCTTCCACATATATATGGTGGGGTGGACACACCCAAGAACCTCTAGACCCTAAGCTGAGAAATTAGAGGGTATGCAACTATGGTGGTCTTAGAACCTAAGAAATAATGATGTATATGAGGTTCAACCCCAAAATAGCCTCTTAAGGATGAGATTAGTTGAATTTCGAGGACGAAATTCCAAATAAGGTGGGGTGAATGTGATGACCTTGATTTTAGGATTTTGATATCCTTTGCGACCAAGGATGCTTGTATATGGTTGAATAAATAACAATGGGATGAATCATGACCTTTTGAAGTGGATTGAACTTATTTGATCAATATTGGATGCCATTTACATATTTATTTATGTGGATATTTGAGAAATCATGTTTGTTGAATAAATGTTAGACTTTTAGTATCAAACTTAGTTGGGAGAAAGAACAATAGATTGATGAGACTTAGTTAAAAATCTCATGGCATTAGGACTGGCCAATTGATATATAATAATGTTTGAATGATTGACTAAATCATTGTACAATATCTTTGGATGATTCTAGACCTAAGATTGAGATAAATCAGGTGATGTCACACATTCTATCTTTATGTGGCGGCAACATGGCATATGCCACAGATTCCCTTTAGACGGATTTCTTTCAGCCCATGGATTGGAATCAAAGGGGTAGTGACTGCGTCTTTGACCTCCGATTCCTATGGAATCGTCAGGTGCTCGGGCACCCGCCTTGCTTACCCAGTCAATCACGAGCTCCATGTGATCTAAACTAATTCTTTAGATTCACATGTTTAATTAGTATTCATAGATCCGTAGTTTTCGGAGGAGACGAACGATCATTGTAGAATCCCTTTTTGTTGACAGTCGTGTGAAATCCAACCCATTCCTCAAAAACTCTCTCTTTCGCAACCAGAGAGAACAGAGGGTGAGTGAGGGATTTGGAAGAAGGGCCCGAAGGAGTCAAAGAAGGTAACTTTTCCACCCAGATCCACCACACAAACTAGACTTGGCCTTCCTTTTCTCTGTCAGCCGACGATGGCCCAAGCAGCTTCCAAAGACGAGGTCGAGGTCATGGAGCATCCATAGGAAGATTCTGTGGAAACCATGTGATATGCAATGAATTCGAGGGAGCTTCTTGAATCTATGGATGGCTTTGTTTCTCCAATCGAGGAGACCTGCAATAGTTTCTGCTCTCCCCGATTCCTGTGACGACCAAAAGGAAGCACCAACGGCCCTGTGTTGCTTCCCCCTTCTCTCGCCCACCACAGCGGCGGCACCGGAAACAGGGAGGAGATACGCGAGAAGGAAGGAAACGAGCGACTTTGGGGATGGCCCGGTCTGGGTTGCGTTTCGGCTAAGGGCAAAATGCCATGGCAGACCGACGGTGCACGACTTCAAGCCTTGTCGATCTCCCCCTGACCAAGGCGCGGGCAATGGAGAAGGAGACCGAAACCCCCAATCGACCGCCTGCTCTACCATGACCACTGTGAAGCTAGCAAGCGTGAAATCTGACACTAAGAAGGACCGTGCGCAGCTTGACCTGTCACTGTTTCTTCTCCTTGCCATGGAGCTTGACCTGGCAGGCACACTACCGTCGGAGTCCAGTCGGGGTTTCTATGGAGATGGGGGACCAGAAGGGGACTTTTCGGCAGGAGAAGACATGGAGGTTGGAGGAGCGTGAGGCCATTTTTCTCTCAACAGGGATCGACCCCATGGTGATGGCGGCGGGTCTGAGATGCACCTTGCGAGCCCTGCCGCGCGAGGGAGATGACCAGGATGGGAGCTAGATCCCCCGATCCCAGTGCCGGGACTTTGATTCCGCTGGACTGGTCCAACCCCAATCCACCAGGCAACTCTAGCCAACAGGGGAGGCCCACGCACTAGTTGGATGCATGACACTCATCTGGGGCGTCCAAGCCCTAGATCCAACGGCCACAACAAAATGAAAAAGGTAAATACATCAAATATTGTACATATATCAGAATTACGATTAAAAATAGCTCCCATGTCCAATAATTATCCCAAAAATACCCCTAGACTCAGAAAAACATCCCCTATATTACTAGAATCTCATATCAGTCTTTTGAAGAAATATAAATTTATGTTTATAATATAAATGAAATTACTTCTTTTAGAATGTTTTAAATGGTATAATTAGGATATGATGAATAATATATCTGAGAAAAATACTTCTGAACTCTAATATTATCCTAAAACTAATGATGGAGCCTGATTTGATTATTATGCCAAAGTACGGTGTATCTTCTTACTAAGTCATGATTAGATGCTTTTGGTCTCATATTAATTATAGAAGATAGACTAAGCATCAGAAAATTATGAGAATTTAATCAAACCCTAATTATGACATGTAGGTCAGTATAAAAATATCAGAGACAAACTTAGGTCAGTTTAAACCTAGGTTTGGCCTAAACCCTAACTTAGACCTAAAATATCAATGACATAATGAACCATGTATTAATGATGATTAATTTGTTATTAATCAGGTGCTGACCAGTTTATCTAGATGATCATTGGTATGATTAGAAATCTCTGAACTCAGGTACGTGGGTTTACTTAATTATATGACTATGGTTTTCTTGCTTGCAAACATGATATGTATATATATGCTCTCTTCTATTTGCAAAATATTGGATGTAGTATTGCTATGTAGTACTCGTTGTTTTGTCACTTGAAAACATAAATTATGAGTAGATGTTTTGTAGTTATTTAAGGTGTTCATTATCCCCCTTACGAGGGAATGGATTAATGTTGGCTAGTACACCTCCCTGGAGCACACAGTGTACGGGGAGTTTCCCTAGAGTACTTGGTACACGGGGATGTGCCCATATTTATGTTTTGGTACTAGTCCACCTTGATAATGCAATTCATCTAGGAAAATGACTTAAATTGGCGTATTTCGCTTAATAAAGAAGTGTTTTCTATGATTTTCTTTCCTTCTGCAAATCTTTTTCAAAAATTATGAAAGCCATAAATATATGTATCTTTCTGCCCATGTACACAACACCTTGTGTGTTGATTTGTTGTTTCACGTATGTTTTAGGTTCAGAGATAGCATGGGAGGAAAAGTACAGGATGTGAGCAAGTTGTTCAGGTTGTACCTATTGTGTTAAGATCCTGATTAGCATACATGTTCATAGACTTATGTAAAATTTTCTATTCAATGTGTAAATGTAATCTGTAATAGTTCATGTTATAATTAATATTCATGTTGAATGTTGAGCAATGTTATGGTTGTATGTTCATGTATGCGTATTATGCTTCCGCATCGCTCTCTGATATGATTGGATGATGTTATCGGATTTTGACATCTCATTCCCATTAGGGTTTGGAGAAGGTGAAAATCCGGGGACGTCACAAAAGTGCTTATTAAAGTGGTGGCACAGGCTATACCAACTTACGTAATGATCATCTTCCAGTTACCAGCAGGAACCATTGAAGAGATTCAAAGAATCATAGCTAGATTCTGGTGGGGCGCAAAGGACAAAGAGAGGAAAATGTCGTGGATGAGTTGGAACAACCTGTGCAGGCCAAAACGTCAAGGTGGAATGGGTTTCAGAGATCTCCATGTCTTCAACCAAGCACTCCTAGCAAGACAATTATGGCGGTTAGCAAACAACCCAGAAGCGTTGGTGACCAAAGTTCTCAAAGCTAGATACTTTCCAAGGACATCAATATGGGAAGCCAGATGGGGCCATGATCCAAGCTACACGTGGAGGAGCGTGTGGGGCGCCAAAGCACTGCTGATAGAAGGAACACAGTGGAGGGTGGGCAACAGGGCTGATATCAATCTTTGGGAGGACCATTGGTTACCGAGTGAGGATGAGACACTCACACATCTCAAGTATGAAAGGAATGCAGAGTTCAACCGAGTTAGTGATCTTATGACAGATGATGGGACAGCATGGGACCATCTACGAGTACAGGAATGCTTCCCAGAGGATTATGCTAGGAAGATTTGTGCTATCCAGCTTAGCAAACATCGACCTTTGGATTCTTTGATGTGGTGGCCAGCAAACAAAGGGGAATTCACAGTCCGCTCAGCTTACTGGTTCGGGTTGATGGGGAAAGAGGAGGTCCGACGGTACAAAGCAACACACAGCGACGACCTGTGGAAAAAGATATGGCAGGATGGATGGAGCCCAAAGACAGCCCACTTCTTATGGAGAATCTGTACGGGAGGACTAGCTACTAGGGGAAGGCTTTACGGCAAACATTGTATACCGGATGGTACATGCATGCTGTGCTCGGGTGAGAAGGAGACAATAACGCATATGCTCTTCCGATGTCCGTGTGCCGTAGAGGTGTGGGAACTTCTGCCTAGGGAGGTCCAGCAATGGGTGGATGACGTCAAAGACGGGGAGGTGGCTGCAACCATGAAGGAAGCATTGTCAAGGCTGACGAGATGTGAAGCTACGTCCATCGTTGCTACCATGTGGGAAATATGGCGCGTCAGGTGTACTCGTGTCTTCAACGATGGCAACACGAATAACAACTATCTCTTTGGCTGTGCGTTGACGACATCCAGAGGCCTGAAAGAAGAGCCACATACATTGACGCATGGGGCAGCGGACGGACAGAACACATGTCGAAGAGGCTGGCGCATGCCTTGTTTTGGTCATGTTAAATTGAATGTGGACGGGTCCTGCGGAGAAGACGGTGTTTCTAGCTTCGGAGTAGTGATGAAAGACGCAGCGGGGGCTCTCAAAGGGATGCTCGGGGAAAAGGTTACTACATGAAAGGAGATAGCTATGACAGAGGATTTGGTTGTGCGGGCGGCTTTGGAATGGGCAAACAAAGAAGGCTATACACAGGTGGAAGTGGAATCTGACTCCATGGTGGTCGTCCAAGCGTGCAACTCCAAAGCAGCATGGTGGGATTACCTGGGTACTATAGTGGAGGATATTCTTGAGCTGAAGCTTCTTTTTTCATTTTGTAGCTTTAGTTACATTAGTCGTTTAGACAATAGGGCAACTCATCAAGTTGCCAACCATGTCCGTCGTGGACAAGTAGATAGGATTAGTTTATTTCAGCCTTTTTCTCCTAGTAGTTTGAACTTTGTAAATCACGTTTTAGAAAGTTAGAAGTATTGCGGGGAACCCCCATCATAGGGTTTCCCGTCCATTCTAAAAAAAATTGTAAGTAGATCTAAATGAACCCTAATGAAACCCTAATTTCGATTAGAAATACTAGAAATTAATTCCAAGTTATTAAAATAAGTTCTTGATGAGTATGTAGTAAATAGGTTGTACATGCTTTTCAGGATTTGTTCTTTTGTGTGATTTGCTTGATTGCTTGCTTGGATTGGATTGTGCTTATTTTCTGTGAAATATGTAAATCGGGTATGTGGTTATTTATAATTACACACTTTTGTTTCCTGATGTTTTCCTGATGATTTATCAGTAGCATGGAAATAAACTACTTGGATGGTTTTATTTATGCAATCTTTTAAGTGAATATGACTCTCACAATCTAAGTATATATATGACTTGCCCAAACCTACATACCATCTATGGTTGTAAGATGAGAGACCAAGCCCTAGAGGGAAGGTCAAGGTGGTCAAGCACTAGAGGGAAGACCACAGGGCACCCAGAGAGGTGACCCCAGGTACCAAGTTCAGGATGGAGAAGGTAGCCTTAAAGTCCCTTGCAAGGACTAAACCCTAAAAGAAGGTATCCCAGAGTATGAGTAAAAGTGGCTGGGAAGTCATATTGGAAAATGTAAAATTTCATTGCTAAACAACTATTTGATGTGGTTATGTTGTTGAATAATATGTGCAATATTTTGGTTGTCCCCACATACCGGTATATTCATTTATATTGACTGGCTTTTTTTTGTTGGCATTTTAGGAATATCAAAAATTGGACAAATAGTAAAGTGGAACATGTGGAGATTAAAGTTATATTATAAAGGAGGATTTAGATAGATTGAATTCTATTGAGGGTAGAAGTTCAATTTACTACTTTTGAAAGGTATCTGAAAAGTAATTTTTATTCCAGTTTCTAGTTTAGTCTTTCATAGAATTGATCAATTATTTTTTATTATTTGCAAAATCATTGATCCTGTTTTTAGGATAACTCCTCTGACTTTCTAGTCTTCCTTAATTGGGGGTTACTGGGATGCAGGGTCATTACAATTGGTATCATAGTGATGGTTTTCCATTTAATCTCTAATAATTATTAAATTTGACAAACTCTTTAGAACCCTAGGGAGTTATTGGAGGATTTTCCAATGATGGAGGTGTCTAAAAAAGGATCACAATCAGGGGGCTGGCAAGATTTTCCTCTGCCCCGCTAGTCGGTCTATGAGGACTCCCAGATTTTGTGTGACTGCCTGACCAAAATCAAAGGATTTGACTCGAAATAAGATACCTCTAGGTCTTCTCTCATCTGTCTGTGTCCCTTCTCTACCCCGTTCATTAAATAACTTTAAGATATTAGGGTTTCTCTCTCTCCACCACCCTCTAGAGTTTTGGGATTAAGAATGATAAGGATTAAGGAATCCTCCACCAAATTATGAAAACCATGTAAACAAGATGTCATGGACATAAGTTTTAATAGTTTAAGCATAAACTAAAGATTAGTTACATGCTTAAGGTTGCGTGGCGTGTGTTTTCATGCCCTCAGTAGAGTCCTGAGGTTAGACCTTCTTGTAGGAGGATGAGGAGAGTTTGCCTTGAAGGAAGAGGCCTCCGGGAAGAGGTAGAGGCTAGACGCATACTCTGAGGATGATGCTAACCCTAACCCTAAGTGGAAGTTAGAGAAAGAGATGATAGGATGAGTTGGATATCATAGTTGACCAAGAAGGAATGTACGTGGGTTGACATGCATATAGGTTTCGTGTACGCATGATAGGCATGAGCTATGTGTGATGGTTTGACCTAGCACTTTTTAGTGACCCAACCTTGGGTGGTCATACTTGTTAGGGCGAAGGATAGCTCCCTCATGGAGGAGGTTAGTGGTGACCATATAGGAACCCTAATAGATATATATGAGTAGAAAGGAGACATGAACCTATGTAGAAGAGAGTGGCAGTAAGGCTAACAACAAGTTTTAGACATAGGCCTGAACAGTCATGACTGATGTTTATGAGTTGACCATGCAGAGCTTTGGATAATCTTTGTCAACATAGGTTTTGGATCATACGTTCCACCCAGGAAGGTATAGAAATGTATCTTTAAGAGCTTGACCCATATTCTAAGAAAGAACCTCCAATGGTGGGACCAGTTGTAGGGTTAGCTCCAAAGAGAGAACAAGACCGATGGGGAAGGTTGGTGACCTTGACTCTGAGATATGAGGAATCATGAGAAGTTGGGTATGATATGACCTGGTTTAGACAACCCTGAGTAGAGTTATGTGGTTGCCTCATGCATGATCCTTAGAGGATTGTTGTTCCATGGTTGTCTTTGGAGGAACCAAACCCTAGAAAGAGAAAGAGGCTTCTTAAACGAATATACAGATGTTATAGGTGCCTACCTTTTAGGTATAGGAAGGAGAGTTCCTTAGAATCTGAAGTGGTATGGTAACAAGTTGTGAGGTCGCACACCCAGTTGGTTGCCCTTGTGTAGGACTCTAAGGAGTTGTTCATGTGAAAGAATGGTGGGAAATGTATGCCATACCTTGTACATGCTTGGTTTGTGGTTAGACAGTTGAAGCATAGGAAGGGAACCTAGGGTTCCTAGACCGAAGAGGGGAAATAGTAGTACCCATTGCACCTAATGCTCACAAAGATGTTGAGTTTCTAAGGATTCGAGTATGGCACCCTCTCATGTTTAGAGGAAAAGGAAACCCCCTCGGACTAAGGTATATGTTTGATGAACCCCTCACACATGTTGGTGACATATGTATGAGATTGGCCAACTTTGAGGAATAAGGAACAAGTATGATATACCAAGGAACTCAGAGTGGGTTAATAGGTTGTCTTCTTGATGGCTACATGCATAAGTAGAATAATAGGGCTAAGCATGCACATGATGATGTAAACCTTGGAAGTAAGGACGTTTGTGACCTTTGTAACTATTAAGAGATAGTTTTCTCCCATCCTGGGAAGGGACCCTTCTATAGCATGAGTACAAACTTTTGCTTAGGTTCAAGGTAACCTAAAGAGGTATCTCATAGGAGCTTGATGAGCTAAGTGGAAAGCACATAGTATGAGCACAAATCTATAGACCCATGTGTGACCATCTCTAAGGGGAACGAAGATATGTTACCATGGAGGTAACATGTATGGGGCCAAACCGAGGTAGGTAGGTCACCATGATCCCTATGAAAGGATGTAAGTTTGACCATGAAGGCCCAAAGAGATGATGGAGTTTTTGGGTAAGGATTCAAATTTGAGATATACCATGATGGAATCCTAAGTCAATATTAAGGTCAGGTAGGGATAAGACTGATGGGTGTAGGAGTTGTCTGTTTCCTAGATGCATAAGACCATAGGGTCAGGAGGTAACAACTAGCTTTGCCCAAGGTTCATGGGTTGGGAGGTTGACTACCTTCATGAGTTCATGGGGCCCAAGGGAAAATGATGGAGGCACTCATTGGATGCATAAGGGAAGGGGGATGACCCCAAAAGTACCGGCACCCTGGAGACCTTGAGGAGATGACTAAGGATTTGTCATATATACGAGTAATATAAATACCCAAGAGTGTTTAGGAACAACCTTTCATGGATGTAAACATAGATTTGAGATATTCATTGTATGGAGTCAAGAGATGTGAGTTTCAATTTGGATTGAAAATGTTATGGCGATGTGTGATGCACCATCTCTACTCTTGGAATGGGATGAACTCTGTATTTGGACTACAACTAAATGCTTATTTCATCTTGTTATGGGTGTGAGAGATAGGGAAAAATGCATGCCATACACTAAGGATAAAGATGTTGAGAGTTGAAAAATTGCTATGAGGTTTTAGGATAGAGAAAGTACCACACCATTTTGAGAGTACATTGAATAGATGGTTTGGAAACACAAAGAGAACAAAGGTATTATGAGGACGTACCTCCCTAGAAATGGTATGGAATTTATGAGTTATAAGTTTTATTTCGATATACGAGATGATAATCTTGAAGTTTTCTTGACTCAGTTAGACCTAAAACAAAGATGAGGTTGTTGAGTGGAGTATACGAAGGTTTACATCTTCACCATCTCCTGGTATATAAGGAAGCTTATGTGGTAACGAGATGTTCTCAACTGAATATAGCTCAGGTGTACAATTGTCTTGTTTAGCCAATAGAGAGGTTGGAAGAGGTTTCCAGGTGAACCCTAAGTTCATTAGAAGATGAGACATGTATGGCTAACACCCAGATATAACCAGACCTATTGGTCAAGTTGGTGGTTACCCAGTTAGCTATCCTAGAGCTTGATGAGATAAAAGGACTATTATAAAACCTCAGATATATCCCTTAGGAAAATAAGGTGGTGAAACCCACTTCTAGAGTATTTTAGGGTTTCTGAGGAGTCAACCTCGAGGAATCATGTCATGCAAGGAGCTCATGATTTTAAGTACACCATACACTGTGGTACTACCAAGATGGTTAAGGTTTGTGGTGGTACCTGGATGAAGGAGGATATAGAGTTGCATGTGGATAGATGCCATACATGCCAGAGGGTGAAGGTTGAACACTAGTAACCCAGTGAATTGCTACAGATAATGAGGAGTCCCTGAGAGGGAATGGGAGTAGATCACGATGGACTGTGTGGTGGGTCTCCCCTAGGCCAAGAGAGGTCATGATGCAATATGTGTTATCGTAGGTCACCTTACCAAGTTGACCTAATCCCTTGCCTAAGAGAGAGCACTATCAGTGTGACAGATCTGGTTGAACTATATATATGAGAGAGAGATAGTTCAACTACATCGTGATCCTAGTTCAATATCTTGAGCATGACCTCAAGTTCACTTCCATGTTGTGGAAGTAGGTGTAAGAAGAACTCGATGAAAGATAGAAGTTGAGTACAACATATCACCCCATACTGATGGACAACCAGAGAGTATGATCCAGACTTTAGAGGGTCTGATGAGAGCATGTGTGCTCATTCAGGGTGATTCGTGGGAGCAGTTCCTGCCCCTAGTAGTTATGATAGCCACCATAGCCAGTATCGAGATGTAAGAAGCTCTATAAGGGAGGATGTGTCGGTCACCGCTTCATCTGGATAATTTCGATGAGAGGACCTTGTCAAGGTCAGAGAGACCACAGTGTATGCAGATGAAGTCTCTTTGATCGAGCAATGGCTGAGGAAGTCCAAGGGCAATAGGAGTCATGAGCTGATGCGAAGTAGAATGACATGCAGTTCACTGTGGGGGGAACATGCGTTATGAAAACTTGACCCCTCTAAGCTATAGCTGAGAAAGATAAGCTCTGATACATAGGTCCATTTGAGATGGATTGGTGGAGTTTCTTATGTATAGCCTTATACATGCAGTTCCTTATGTATTATCACATATGATGTATGATGTGTTCCATGCGTCTGATCTAGAGCACTATGTGATATACCTGAGCCATGTGTTGAACATTGAACCTATTGATCTTCAAGGGAGGATGACATATCCTGAGTCACCTACAAGAGTATGAGATACCAAGGTGAGAGAAAGAACTCAGATGTAAGAATATAAGATGATAATGGTTCTTTGGAGCACCATGGAGAGGATGAAGCCACTTAGGAGCCAATGACAGACATGGAAAAGTCTTATCCTAAATTGTTTGTATGTTTGGTGGAATTTTGAGGGAAAACTTCTTATAAGAGGGGAAGGATGTTACAACCCTAGTTTTTGGGTCCATATGGTTGGAAATGTAATTTCCCCAATGAATGTATGATTATGGGAATTGTATGATTGATGAGTATTGAAAGGATTTCCTTTGAAATATTTCCTTTATGAATGTGATTTCGTGGATCATAATATATTAATGATTCCAAAAGGATTAAAAGAAAAAGAACAAATAAATTAATGCATTATTTAGAAGGAAATTTGAGATAATGATGAAAATATGAGAAATATGTGGAAAGATGTGTGATTGACTCATCATGGATGAGATTTTGAATCCACAAGGTTTATAATGGTAAAAGGAATCCAAATAAAGAGAATAAAAGAGTAAGAGAGAGAAAATATGTATAAATATGCCTTACTAACAGATAACTTGCATATGAAGAAAAGTCTCTCATACTTTCAAATTTGAGTGCCAAACTTGGCACACAAGTAGGTTGAGTCATTATGGACTTTCCTTTAAAATTTAGGATTTAAGGGATGCTTGGTTGAGGAGTTACAATTTTTGGAAGATTTCTTAAAGTGGAAAGGAAATAAAACAAGATGTATTAAATGTCACGTATAATTTTTGAACTTGGAAATTAGGGATCTGACCCTTTAATACCGACATGAACTGAACATAGTTCGATCCCAGATCAATGACATTTGTATTGTCTCCTATCCTAAGCCAGTTTCGGAAAGGAACTGAACGCATGCAAGGATTTGACATTCCGTTCTCTCCCCTTTCTTCACAATTCTTCTCGATTCCTTCTCCTTGGTTTTGGGAGGATCAAAAGAACCTAACAAGCCCTTATTCAACGACTTTCATGAAGACTTTAGGAAATACCCAAATCCCATTTCCATAAGGATTCTGGGGCGATAACAACACCCGTGGTTCTCGCCTCCTCTACCTATAAAAGACCCCTAAACCTCTTTGACTGGGATCGAAACCCTTCCTCCAGTAGTTATCATCCCTTCTTTTCGTTCCTTTTGGTAGGAGTTTCGAGAGCCAGCTTCTCCTCGTAGGGATCCACTACCAACATTCTATGGAGATAAGAGGCCATAACTTCTCTAGTCGGTGAGTTGGAAGCTCCACATTGGGTAGGGTGGGCTCATGCTTTGGTGGGGTGCAATAGCAGTCGATTCAAGGAGGAAGGATGTGAACAGTGCCGTCCGCGGTAGGTGCTCTGTTCTTCCGCAAGAGCAAAGTCTACTCACGAGAATGGGAGCAACAAAGCAGGAGAGGGAGGGGGTATTGGTCAGGTCTGGGTTTGCAGGTAGATGGACCCTACACAGGATCAGTGAGCCAACTCAACCACTGAGAGGATAGGAGGCTTACAAGCTGATGTGGCAACCATCGATTGGCCAAAGGTAAGATATTTTGCAAAAATCCTAGAAATTAATTGATAGTTCTTATATGGACAAATTATATATGAAAATTGATTAGAAAAACACAAGGAACCCATTAAAAATATTTTTAGAGCATGAATCTGATCATAGTTTGAAAAGTGCTTAAAGTTTTTATGTTTAATACTTTTATAACTAAGAAAAAGCCTAAGTTGATGTTCTATGATATTGAGAAGATTTATATGGATGATCTACGAGCATATTAACCTATTGATAATAAAAAGATGTCTTGAATGTCTAAGTAGATAAGCCATGGGCTAAATAGCTTAATGTAGGGTTTTGATATGTTAATATTCATTAATGGGCTTAGAAACCCTAATCTTGGTGTTAATGGTTTCTAATGAGATGAACTTATAAATCCTTTGTATAAAAGTGATATTAGATTAATCTAAACCCTAATTGATGATAAAGAAGGTTTTAATGTGAATAAGTGAGTAATTAGGATTTCGAACCTAGAACTGCCGTTTTAGGGTTTTGTGGAAATAAAAGAGGAAAGTTGTGAGTAGATCTAAAGGAACCCTAATGAAACCCTAATTCGGATTAGAAATACTTGAAAGTAATTCCAAGTCAGTAAAATAAGTTCTTGATGAGTATGTAGTAAATAGGTTGTACATGCTTTCCAGGATTTGTTCTTTTGTGTGATTTGCTTGATTGCTTGTTTGGATTGGACTGTGCTTATTTCCTATGAAATATGCAAATCATGTATGTGCTTATTTATGATTACACACTTTAGTTTCCCGACATTTTCCCGATGATTTATCGATTGCATGAAAATAAACTGCTTGGATGATTTTATTTCTATAATCTTTAAAGTGAAAATGACAATCACAATCTAAGTATATATATGACTTACCCGAACCTACATACCATATCAGGATGTAAGATGAGAGACCAAGCCCTGGAGGGAAGGTTAAGGTGGTTAAGCCCCAGAGGGAAGACCACAGGGCACCCCGATAGGTGACCCCAGGTATCAAGCTTAGGATGGAGAAGGTAGCCTTAAAGTCCTTTACAAGGACTAAACCCTAAGAGACGGTATCCAAGAGTATGAGTAAAATCGGTTGGGAAGTCATATTGGAAAATGTAAATTTGCATTGCTAAACAACTATTTGATGTGCTTATGTTGTTAAATAATATGAGTAATATTTCGGTTGTCCCCACATAATGGTATATTCATTTATACTGACCGGCTTTTGTTTTTTGGCATTTTAGGAATATCTGAAATTGGACAAACAGTAAAGTGGAACCTTTGAAGATTAAAGTTAAATTATAAAGGAGGATTTAGATAGATAGAATTCTACTGAGGGTAGAAGTTTAGTTTCCTACTTTTGAAAGGTATGTGAAAAGTAATTTTGATTCCATTTTCCGGTTTAGTCTTTCGTAGAATTTATTAATTATTTTTTATTATTTATAAAACCATTGAACCTATTTATTGGATCACACCTCTAAATTTGTGGTCTTTGTTAAATGGGGGTTACTTGTATGCGGGGTCGTTACAGATAGTGACCTACTACAAAATGAAAATATACTATGATACTTAATTATTAGATTATATAAGGTATTTCTGTTGGTATGTATGCCCTGAGAGCCAATCATGGGATGATTGGTGGGATACATTAAGATTGATTTGATAAACATCAAAGGCAAGCTTCCAATTCTTTCTGGTTCAGTCATATGAGATAGTGATAGAACATATTGAATGTCTAGAGAATGACAGTACTCAATGACGTATGCTTTCAGCTTGAGGACCTGAACGATGATATCATACAGATGCTAAGAGTTTTTACATTCTCATTATGTCCCTAGTCGGATGTCATTGTGGAAGATAGATAGACAGCAATGACACACAAGACTATATTGTGGTGTTGGTTGATGATAGAATCTCATTAGTCATGATATAGAGATATCAAACCAAACACATAGGTACTTGTTAGAGAACAAGTGTACCCGACAGACCCACCGTGAGTTTGACACATGGAACCATGACATGGTAGTCACAATCAATACTCATAGTGATGGTGGTGAGTGTGATTCTTTGACCTGAAATCACTACACTCAACACATGTCGTTGGGCACACTTTGACATGATCAAACACAGTCCTGAAACATGGGTTGTTATAAAGGTGATGATTGGGTGGCTTTGACATATGGGGCTTTTGAGGGGTGAGTGATAGATATGGGATTTGTCCCTCCTGAGGGAGTTTGACATCCATGGCCACTTGATGAGTAGGATTGCGAAAGGCGTGCACGCATGTGTGAATCAGTATGTGATGTTGATGTCATACATATCTCTTCCAATCTACTCTGAGATCAAGAAAGTGAATGAACGTTGACAGGATGACTTTTCCATGCCTCGAGTTCATTCGGAATATCAATGACAAAGGAATTATACATTCACTGTAACACCATTCACGGATTGTAGGATTGAAAGTTGTTCTCTAACTTTCTATTTCACTTGGGTAGCACTGATGTGTGACTAGGCACCGCTCTTTGCTTGTGAAGTTGTAAGTGTTATGGACTTTCACTGCCAACATGAAATGGACCTGCAGTGTCACACACATAGGATTTAACCTAGAAGAGGAGTTTTGTCCACAAACAATGTTTAGATTGATTACTAAAGGAGTTTAGTAGTTCAATTAAACACGCAATCAATTGATAGCTCAGTATCATAATGTTCAAGGTGTTGGACTGATTGATTAGAGTATCAGATTGATTGAAACTGCAATTGACTGTTTCTGCACAATCTGCACTCCCAACCGATCAGCTCATGTGATGAACCGATCGACTCAACTTGGTGAACTGATCGACTCAGGTGGTGAGTCGATCGGCTCATGGATAGGGTGAAATGATTGCTTCAAGTGTTGAAACGATCGATTCAACTGTTGCAACTGAGCAAGTTGGGAAAGTAGGACTGGTGATAAATTTCCTTTTGTTTCACTTGCCCAATTTGATTGGAACAAGGATTGGTATTTGATACCAATTAGAAACAAAAGAAGAAAAGTTAATCAGGAACTTACCAAGACCACGAACCGACCGGTTCAGAAGTGAACCGACCATTTCATGGGTCCCAACCGATCGGTTGAGGTGTCAACCGACCGGCTCAGGTCCCCAAACGACAGTTTCAGAAATGAAACGATCAGTTCAGGTTGTGCAGTTGGTTGTTTTTGTGGAAAATCTCGAACCCTTCTACTCCTGCTTTAGTCCCATATTGCCTGGGATCGAGAACCCTGTCCCATGACCCTCCTATATATAGGGGTATTGGGGGCTTCTCAAAGAACAACACAGTGAAACCAGTTGATCTATAAAGTTGTCATTCTCTCTGGTTTTGGTAACCGAGAGAGCCTGAGCAAGTGCTACCCGATAAGGGAGGCACAACAAGGGAAAGACAACTGCAGAAAGTGACTGGTGGCAGGAGAGTGTGTCAGTGACTAGTACGTCGACAGGAGGGTGCGACTCCTTCCAATTCCTTGTGGGACAAGGAGATTAGAGTTCCAGGTGGTCCGTATGGACTACTTCAGAGGCATGAGATTTCTACCACTCAGAGGACAGTTGTCAATCCCGACAGTCCCGGTGAGAGTAGGAGTTGTCAGTCCCGGTGCGACCAGGAGCTGCACAGACACCGTCCAAGACCGGAGGTGAAGACCGCGCTATCCACGAGGTATTGTTGCCGAGCAATCCTCAGGACAAGATATGATTCCACAAACCATCCTTTCCTTGTTCTGGGTTTGGAGAGGAGAAAATTTTTGTTTCCACTGCCTTCTCTGGCTCCCCTAAAACCCAACAGTGGTATCAGAGCCACGTCAACTGCTCTATACTTTAGGATTATCGATATGATAGATTTTGGTTTGTCGCCTTTATTTATTGCATACGATGCAAATAAAATTGGCTTTATGCATGTCCAATCCTAAATCCACAAATCCCAATTTACATATATGATATGTATTATTAATGCACTCGATACGCTTCACACTTAAACGAGTTTTGTGGTGGATGTATAACGTGGTTATGGCCAATAAACCCTATCTATGTATGGTTGTATGTGGTTGCTTGCATCTCAGTGTGCGCACCGATCTTCCTTCTCCTATTCCTGGTGTAACTCAAAATAATTCGAGATTTCTTTCCTACCTTTGCTCCCCTCGAATGTAACTCAAGGTTTCTCTTTTTACAATGTAAAATAGGATAGATTTTATTTCCTGTTATGTCAAAGAACGGAGGACATCCTGACGATAGCTGAGACGATCGATTCAAGGCATGAACTGATCGGTTGACGTTCGAGACGATCAGTTCAAGGAGTGAGCTGATCGGTTGATGACTGGTTTGAGGAGCGAGACGAGCGGGTGGTAGTCATGATGAGATGCACGATGACCAGGTGAACCGATCGGTTGGAGGAGCCAACCAATCGGCTGGTGGCACCCAGCCGACTGGCCTGATGGCGAGCCGATCAATCATGTGATGAGTTGATTAAACCCAGAAAGGCAAAGCACATAGTTCATCTTGTACATGTTGCATGTGATGTAGACCTAGATGTCCGTGATTCCTCTTAGCTCGACGAATCACATTAGGATGGCCATAATCATCGCTTTTTATCATTTCACATGTTTTCTGTAGGATATAGCATGTATATGATACATACTATATATTGTGGTGATTGGATATGTATATGTATATATAAACCAAATCCCTCATTAAATATTAAGTTTTAGATGCCTTCCAAATGCGACACACATGAAAAGCTTGATCGACCAAGTGTGGGCACGCCCAAGTGTGGTGCACCGTCTATCTCGTAGAAGCGTGAAGGATGGATATCTGGGTCTGTCTTAGCAAGGTGCATATTCATGATGTCTGCTTTGGGTCGGACTTAACAAGGTGATCTAGATGGGATCTAGTACCTTGAGGCATGGAGATGATCATGGTAAGGAGTTGCATATGACATCTTATCAAGAGTTGCATATGATGCAATTGGCAAGAGTTGCCTACCTAAGAGATCTAAGTTGTGGGTGACAGCCCTAGCTGGTCCATGACTTAGAGGATTTTAGGATCTTGCCTACTAGAAGGTTGTACGCTGCAATCTTCTGAATTGATGGTGAGGGCTATCAATTTGAAGTAAAATAGTGGGGGCGATAATTAATTAAAGGCCTAATTATATCGTCATCTTTTCAAATCAATCAAATAAGTCAAAAATGTGTTTTTGGACTAAAATTGCATATTTCCTTTTTTAGTACAAATGACAACAAACAACAATCACTTTTCTTTGTGACTGGTCCTTGAAAAGGACAGGATAAATGGGACAAACTTCCATGACTGGTATAGGACATTGAGAATTGTTCTCACTCAAGAGCTCCAATTCCAGAGGAACCTACTCCTAATGCACCAAAGGCAGAAAGGGATGCTTACAAGAAGCATTCTGATGATGCCATTGATGCAAAGTGCTTAATGTTTTTCTCTATGAACCACGAGTTGTAGAGACAACATGAGAACATGGGTGTCATTGAGATGATTCAGCATCTCAGGAACATGTATGAAGATCAAGCACGATAAGAGAGATACGATGTCTCAAGGGCACTATTCAAGTGTGTCATGACAGAAGGAGAACCAGTTGGTCCTCACACACTCAAGATGATTGGGTATGTGGAGAACCTGACAAGACTGGGATTTCCACTGAGCCAAGAGTTGGCTACTGACGTGATACTGCAATCGTTGCCAGAATCCTACAGTCAGTTTGTGATGAACTACAACATGAACAACTTTGATAGGCCACTGTCAGAGTTGTTGGGCATGTTGAGGACAGCTGAGACACAGATGAAGAAGGACAAGCCTAAGTCTGTGATGGTGATCATGAGCAAGAAAGGCAAGTCCAAGCGCAAGGGCAAGGGCAAAGCTAAGAAAGGTTCTGATGCTAGCCAGGAGCCCAAGTCGTCTTCAACTCTCAAGGCCAAGGGAGGCATGACCATGAAACGCAATTGCCACCATTGTCAAAAGCCAGGACATTGGAAAAGGAATTGTCCTCTCTATTTGGAAGAACAAAAGAAGAAGGAGGCAGCTGATGTCTCCACTTAAAGGTGTCATGAAAGTAAACTTGTAACACTTTTGAGGTATATGATACCAAGATGTAAAGTTTAAAGCACTCAATAAATGGGGCAAGTGTTTCCGCCATAGATAGGAGTACTTTAGTTTATTTTCAGCCTAAAAGGCATGTAATACAGTTATGAACTGCTATTTCACATTTGCCAATAGATAGAAACACTTTATTTTTGCATATTGTTTGACAATGATGGCAATTAATAAAGAGATGTTTCAATATGATCTTTGTGGCAATGCCTTGTTTATTTTGTGGTATTTGATATGCATAAGATAAAATGATACCTAAAAGTTATAGATAACTCAAACAATCAAATTAGCATCAATCATGAGAAATGCATTTCTAGTTTCCATGTGATGGATAAATCTTGACTCTTTTGGTTAGAGAACCAGTAAGAGACATGAATATCTTGGACATGATTAATCAATCTTCACTAAAGGTAGTGGGATAATGATCATCCTATTAGGTATGATACATGTGATGTATTTACATACCTATTGGAACAAATGCTAATACTTCAAATGGTGTTTAGAGAAATACCAATATGAATATCTTGAAGTGTTCAAGATTATCATAGATGAAGTGCAAATTTGGTAAAGTGTTAATTCTTGATGAGATCAATGAATGAAATACTTGGACCAAATGTTTGAGATCCTTATTAGTGATTATGATAGTGTATCATAATGAACTCATGATTAAGACATGGTGATGTCTAAATCAAGAAGGAATCATACTCTAAGGAGTTAGAGAATGATTATCAAATAATTGAATTCTTCTTAATAAAAGAACACCCCTCACTAATAAAAGAAATTAAGAATCACAAGGGTTGTGAATTCTTATATCCTTACACCTCAATTATCTATGTGATGAGTTGTTCATGTCATGAGTCAACTATCTAGATGAATATGAGGAACCAAATTTTGAGTTATGGTTTATGACCATTTCATCCTAAATGACATCCATGTGAACCATAAGGTATGACCTTAATGGTAGCACCCATTGGATGAAATCCATAAGTGCAAATGAATCTTACGTGTTAAGACACATGGATAACATTTTGAGAAGGATGCTGCTTGTTGATTGCAACTTAATGACTAAGACATTTGGCATATGGATACAAAAACTGCATTCCTATGAGGAATAAAACAAGGATGTGTATGTGACACAACCTATAAGGTTTATGAATCCACTAATGCAAATGAAGTCTATAAGTTACAATGGACTAATCAATGTGATTGATTGAGTATAAGCAACTCAGAATTGGATCTTTACTTTGATGATATAGTCAAAGGGTGTGACTGATATGTCAAAGATAAAGAAGGTATCTGTGATTTAGTGGGAGCGTGTTCACATTCCACATGTTGATGTGGAATGGAAATGTTATAGAATGGAAATCTAAAAGTGGAAATTATCTTTAAGGAAGATAGAGATGTTTCCTATGTGATATGAATAGAGATCTAGTTCTCGAAAACCTCTTAACCTAAAAAGAGAAAGCATACATTGGCAATCTGTACTGAAGGGTTCAGTATGCACAGATTCAGTGGGAGAAAACTTGTCTATGTTACATGGAGTTAGTATCCCAAGGCCAAGTGTCCAATTCTTATGAAGAATGGGAACACTAAGAATAGATGTGAATCAATCATGTATGTAATCATCCCATTATCTTGCATGGCAAGAACAAAACACATTCATCATCTTGTAGGTATGACATAGCAATATGATGTGCTCATCCTGATAACTCGTATGTGAGACATGACGAGTGGATGTCTGTCTACTTCCAGTAAGGGTTACTGGAATACCATGAGAACTTGATAAGTACTTGAGAAGTACTAGTTCTATGGAGATAAGGAAGAGTTCAATGTAAAGAGTTACATTGATGTGAACTTTTGAAAGGACAGAAAATTAATTGCAAAATATATATAAGATATATAAAAGTGAAAGTTTTTTGATAATTGGAAGTGTTCCAATAAAACCATTTAAAAGGGAAATTTCGAGTATCTATGTGTTGGAGAACAACAGTGGATACTATATGGATCTGGAAGTTCATGAGATGAACTTATAGATATTCTGCTCATTGATGATAAGTATGGAATCCTTGATCATACAATATGGCTAAAGGTTAGCAAAGGAATACTAGATCACATATTACGACAACTCCATCTCGTACAACGAAGAGATGTGAGACATGCAATTAATACTGACTTTGGCAAGGTGTTGCCATAAATCACTCTGTTGGCACAAGAGCACAGTAACATGTGGGAAATGTTTTAAGATCACTATGAATATGATTCAAGGGTGATTGTCTCGCAGTGCAAGTGGGAGTTTGTTGGTATGTTTGCCCTGAGAGCCAATCATGGGATGATTGGTTGGATACATTAAAATTGATTTGACAAACATCAAAGGCAAGCTTTCAATTCTTTCTGGTTCAGTCATATGAAATACTGATATAATAGATTGAATGTCTAGAGAATGACAGTACTCAATGACGTATGCTTTCAAGTTGAGGACCGGAATGATGAGATCATAGGGATGCTAATAGTTTGTACATTCTCATTATGTCCCTAGTCAGATGTCATTGTGGAAGGTAGATAGACAGCAATGACACACAAGACTAGATTGTGGTGTTGGTTGATGACAAAATCTCATTAGTTATGATATAGAGATATCAAACCAAACACATAGGTACTTGTTAGAGAACAAGTGTACCTGATAGACCCACCGTGAGTTTGACACATGGAACCATGACATGGTAGTCACATTCAGTACTCGCAATGATGGTGGTGAGTGTGATTCTTTGACCTGAAATCACTACACTCAACACATGTCATTGGGCACACTTTGACATAATCAAACGCAGTCCTGAAACATGGTTTGTTATAAAGGTGATGATTGGGTGGCTTTGACACATGGGGCTTTTGAGGGGTGAGTGATAGATATGGGATTTGTCCCTCCTGAGGGAGTTTGATATCCATGTCCACTTGATGAGTAGGATTGAGAAAGGTTTGCATGCATGTGTGAATCAGTATGTGATATTGATGTCATACATATCTCTTCCAATCTACTCTGAGATCAAGAAAGTGAATGAACGTTGACAAGCTGACTGCTCCATGCCTCGAGTTCATTCGGGATATCAGTGACAAAGGAATTATACATTCATTGTAACACCATTCACGGATTGTAGGATTGAAAGTTGTTCTCTAACTTTCTATTTCACTTGGGTGGCACTGATGTGTGACTAGGCACCGCTCTTTGCTTGTGAAGTCATAAGTGTTATGGACTTTCATTGCTAACGTGAAATGGACCTACAGGGTCACACACATAGGATTTAACCTGGAAGAGGAGTTTTGTCCACAAACAATGTTTAGATTGATTACTAAAGGAGTTTAGTAGTTCAATTAAACACTCAATCAATTGATAGCTCAATATCATAATGTTCATGGTGTTGGACTGATTGATTAGAGTATCAGATTGATTGAAACTACAATTGACTATTTCTGCACAATCTACACTCCCAACTGATCGGCTCATGTGATGAACTGATCAGCTCAGCTTGGTGAACCGATCGGCTCAGGTGGTGATCGATCGGCTCATGGACAGGGTGAAATGATTGCTTCAAGTGTTGAAACGATCAGTTCAACTATTGCAACCGAGCAAGTTGGGAAAGTAGGATTGGTGAGAAATTTCCTTTCGTTTCACTTGCCCAATTTGATTGGAACAAGGATTGGTATTTGATACCAATTAGAAACAAAAGAAGAAAAGTCAATCGGGAACTGACCAGGACCATGAACCGACCGGTTCAGAAGTGAACCGACCGTTTCATGGGTCCCAACCGATCGGTTGAGGTGTCAACTGACTGGCTCAGGTCCCCAACCGACCGTTTGAGAAATGAAACGATCGGTTCAGGTTGCGCAGTTGGTTGTTTTTGTTGAAAATCTTGAACCCTTCTACTCATGCTTTAGTCCCGCATTGCCCGGGATAGAAAACCCTGTCCCATGACCCTCCTATATATATATAGGGGTATTGGGGGCTTCTCAAAGAACAACAAAGTGCAACCAGTTGCTCTGTAAAGTTGTCGTTCTCTCTGGTTTTGGTAACTGAGAGAGCCCGAGCAAGTGCTACCCGATAAGGGAGGCACAACAAGGGAAAGACAACTGCAGAAAGTGACTGATGGCAGGAGATTGTTCCAGTGACTAGTACGCTGACAGGAGGGTGCGACTCCTTCCAATTCCTTGTGGGACAAGGAGATTGGAGTTCCAGGTGGTCCGTGTGGACTACTTCAGAGGTGGGAGATTTCTACCGCTCGGAGGACAATTGTCAATCTCGACAGTCCCAGTGAGACCAGGAGTTGTCAGTCCCGGTGCGACCAGGAGCTGCACATACACCGTCTAAGACCAGAGGTGAAGACCGCACAAGCTGCGAGGTACTGTCGCCGAGCAAGCCTCGGGACAAGGTAAGATTCCACAAACCATCCTTTCCTATTGTATAGACGTTGACGCATTTCCTAGTTCTAGGTTTGGGGAGGAGAAAATTTTTGTTTCCGCTGCCTTCTCTGCCTCCCCTAAAACCCAACAATTTCTCTATCCAAAAATCATATGCATATTGAGAACTAATTATTAATGTATGGTTATAATGGCATTCTTCTAATTATAAAAATAATGTTAATTACCTCATTATTGAGGGATTATACCAAATGATATGGTACCTAACACATATTCCCACTTTTGCATAGATAATTGTGACATATTTATAATAATGGGGGTAATATGACTACCTAAGATACAAACAAATGGGTAGAAAAATAAACCATCAACTTATATCATTTAATAAGACATTCCAAGCCATATAGTGACAAATACTTGTCTATATTTGTATATCCTTATCTTTTCATAAATACTTGGAGTTTCATTCTTGATATTTGGATTTTTGCATACTTTGATCTAAGGTACAAAATTTCTATTTCTATTTGGAAGTTCATTTTTGTCATTGATTGTATGCATAATTAGTAAAAATTTTGAAAACCTTACCCCTCCTCCTTGAAAGCCACTAAAAATAAATGTTGAATATTAGTAGCATGATGTTTAAACATAAAAAAGGGCAGGCTAGTGCCCATTGATTAGTGGAGTAGCACTTTGATAGCTTTGTGTAGATAAGGACATGAGGTACTTTAGTATACTGGGAAATATAGTCGGTGTGTTGTCTCATGAAGAGAACATATTACTTCCCCAACAAAATAGACATTGACATGTGCTTTATATTGAATGACTAGTTTTAGAGTTTGGATATTGAATATAATTGAATTTGAAACCTGCTTCCACCTTTTGATACTTTGCTACATTGTTTATTCCTTTATATTTTGTCCTACAAATCCTTTGTAGATAGGTTCATATTGTTTTACTTTCCAAATACCAATTTTATACTAGCTTTGTTGACCCATGTTTCCCGTATTGGTGCCCATGTGTGGTTTTTATTTCTTTTAGGAACTCTTGGGAAGGTAATAAAAAAGGCCTAGAAGAAACATATAAGAGATCTCCAATAGGAATCAATACTTAATTTAGTAGTTTTATGTAAAGCTCCACAACTCAGATGTAAAGCATAATTGTAAAAAGATTTGTTTATATTTTCTGATGCAACTTTGTAAATATTTAATCATAAGAATTAGGTCTATTCAACATGGTATCAGAGATCGAAATAGTAAGCACTCATCCACGATGTTCCCAGCTGGAACATCGACGACAAGATGACATCTTTTGGCCTTCTACATTTTTATAAAACACAAAATTTATTTTGACAAACATAAATATTGACTAAAGGATTATTTTATCACATGGTAACATAAATTTAATTTAATTTAATCGTACCACTTATGTACCCTGTGGATCCAAAGGAATACTCCCAATACACTTTGTGGGTGAGTGATGAACCAATTCTATGACTACTAGAGGAGCTAGTTTCTGCATCGCCTGAGAATCTATATATTTCTCCAAAGCTGCATCTACAATTCTCTGTACGCACTTTGCATCCACTTCCCCTTTCTGGGCTTGTTTGCGCTTATGCTGGGATGTGCTAGAAAAGATTTTAACCCATTCCCATCTTTGGCACCCCTAACATGTCCAGGTTGCTCTTCTTTCCCTAGAGCAACCATTAATTCATCATGTGTGTCATGAGGGGTGAACTTTCCCTCTTTTGCTTGAGCAGCCAACTCCAAGTAATTATCATCAAAAATGGATTAATCATTATACAAATAGGTGAAAAAAGAACAAGATCAATAATTGCAAAACCAAGAAATTTACCATTTTATTTGCTGCCTGCTATGTTGCTTGGATGGGGATTTCTAAATCTTTGTTTCTCCTTGCATCTATCCACTCAACATTGAGAGGCACCCATCTAGAAGCACTAGAAGACTCGACAGTAAAAGGAGTATAATTAGAAGGCCCTTGTTGTTTCCCTTACTCTTATCCTTGCAATTGCTCTTTCTCTCCATCTTCCCCTTGCACTTCTTGTCATTGTAGCTCTTGCTCTTATTGTAGCAGCTCTCTAAATATGTGGTGTTTCAAATAACCACCTGAACCCAATTAGTGGTTGTGCATATTCTTATCATGCCTCTCTTTTTAAGATACGTGAAGAGCCTGATTAATTCATACAAGTGATATTGTTAAATAACCATAAGAAATCATAAAAATGTAACTAATTCAATATCTGAAACACATTTGTTTCTTTCTTCTAAAAAAACTCCTTCCAATCATCTTGATTAATATAGTTTCATTTAATCTAAGATTCGTTCTAGTCTCCAAAGACATAGTCTTTTGTGAGAATTGTCTGCCAATCTTTATGCCTTTCCCTGACGAGCCTCATAACATATTTGCAATGCAACTTTTCATCAAGTTCATATCGGTCCTAAAAAGGTTAAACATTCAATATTGTTTAGAAATGTTTAAATATAACAATAGGAAAAAGACTATAAAAACATCACTTCATTTATATCACCTCTAACTCCCTCTAGAAGAGGTCTTTTTGGACCATACTTGCTTCTCTCCAATCCTCAACAAGGAGATTGACTTTGCTTTGAGCAAGGACCACACAATAGCTAACAAACTCTTTAGAAAGTTGCATTCTTGCTTCATTGAATTCAACAACGCCCTTCCTCCCTTGTCTATTTGTGGCATCTTTCATAAAAGTCATCTTTTTAACTCCCTTACATTTTAGAGGGAGAGCACCATCATCACCCTGGTCAGGATGCTTAGCAGCCTCACACTCATGAGTCATGAGCACTATGCAACTGGTCAGATGCCATCTATAAAATCAAAAGTAAACAAATGAACAAAGTCATATCACATATAAAAAGGTAACACTAAAAAAAGTTAGATCACGTATGAGAAAATAAACATGTTGCATAATGAAAAAAAAGTCACATCACATATGAGAAGTATATCTTAAACTAATATCCCTTCTGTGTGATCTTCACATGTATGAGCATCAATGTTAGATTCAACATTAACACTTGGTAAGACAATGGAAAATGGACTAGAGTCATCATACTTGTCATAGTACTCTTCTTCATCAATAGGATCTGAAATGAACTATCTTTTCCCATGAACAATGACAGACCAATTTTATTTTGTAGTATTTTAGATATATAATACTTGTTTTTCCAGTGATGTCGTGATGAAGGGTTCATCTTTCTTGCCCATCCACTCATAATTCACTATTGTGAAACTAAGTTCCTCAAGTACAACTCCTTTGTTGTTATCAACCCACTTATATCTAAATAATGGAACTCTAAGCTCTATGTATTCAATTTCCCATATGTCTTGAATGACACTGTAATAATACATATTTTGTTCACATGGACTCTTATTCTTGGTAGTAGAGAAATATAATGAAGACACCTAAAGGGTGACCCCACTGTTTTGCATAACACTTTTATCATCTTAACATTTTTTGTAGTATGAATTTCCATTTATGTCAAACCCTTAATAAGATGTAACGTGGATCTCTAGCTTATACGTGAGCCATTTGATAGTTTCTATAACATTATTTTGTGATTGAGATAGTTGATTGAATACTTCCTTTTCAAACCACCTAATAGATGTCTGATTATGCTCTCTAGAATGCCACATCAAACTGGCTCGGGAATAACTTTTCTTGATCTTGTTGGTGTGTTTGGTGATATAAATACCCACATCATCAATGTTGTGTAAAATATACAAGTGTTCTTGTTCCCAGTGCTCATGACTGGTATTTATCTTTTATTCTCCCAAAATACCTCTGTCACAATAAGCATCAGATATCACAACATTAGCATTAGTTTCATTGCAACCCAGAAAGTCATTGCAGAAGTCCAAAGGCTCCCTAGAAATATAGCTGTCAATGATATTCCCTTCGGGGAAGACAATGGTTCCAAACATCACCTTTAAAAACACTAATGTACCGCTCAAAAGGATACATCCAATGCAAGAAATCTAGACTCAATATTTTCACTTCACTAGTCAAATGGACAACTAGATGTACCATATTATCAAATAATGATGGGCGAAAATATTGCTCAAGTTGATACAAGGTAATGACCACTTCTCTTTGCAACTTATCTAGAATCTCAGAATCAATTACTTTTCTGCATAGAGTGTTGAAGAAGAAGAAAAGTCTAGTGATTGCAAACCGTACATGCTTAGGAAGGATAGATTGAATAGCCACATATAAGAGATGTTAAATTAGAGTGTGACAATCATGGGATTTAAGACATATTAGCTTCAGATCCTTCATTGATACCAATGTACATATATTGGTCTAGTATCCATGTGGTACCTTGACATTACACAAGCACTCACAAAAATTTCTCTTCTCCTTTGTAGACAAGGTGTAACAAGATGGAGGTAGATAAGTGCGATGCCTTTAGTAACTTCTTTTATTAATTCTTTCCTTATACCCATTTCATGTAGGTCCATTCTAGATTTGATGCCATTTTTAGTCTTACCAGGTATATTCAGCATAGTGCCAATCATGTTATCACAAACAATTTTCTCAACATGCATGCCATCGATACAATGTCAAACTTCAATAAGGAAGATCCCAGAATATCGACCTCTTTTTGAATAAAGACTTTTCACCTATGGGGGTAGTACACATTCTCTTACAAAAATGATTTGCAATGTTTTTTACTCTTGCATAAGCATCCTCCCCTAACATACGTTTAGGGGCACTCTGTTCCTCAATTGATCCATTAATGTTTTGTACAACTTTTAGTAAGGATGAACCTTACGCAGAAAACTTTGATGACTAAGCTATATAGTCTTACCATCATGTTCCAATATGATAGAATTTGTATTTCCCCACATATAGCACATGCCTTGCATCCTTTAAATCTGTGTATACAGACAAGCTCCCATAAGCAGGAAAGTCATTAATAGTGCAAAACAACATGGCACATATATTAAGCATCTCTCAACACAAACCATCATAAGTCATCACACCCTCTCCTCATTGTTTCTTTAGGTCATAAATCATAGGTTCAACATAAACAACAATATCATTTCCTAGTTGTTTGAGACCTGATATCAACTACGACAGCATGCCATACTTATTATTCATACACAACCACGAAGCAAGATTGTATACAACGAGCATGATTTGCCAAGTACTATGTTGGCTGCTTAATTTTCCATATGATGTATCCTATCAGTACAAAGTCCAAGTCTTAAATGCCTAGCTTCTTCGCCAAATTCAGGATACAATACATCAATCTTGTTCCATAGAATGGAATCAAACGCATGTTTTAGCATACCATCATTGTTTTTCTTTACCTATGCATGCCAAGTTAGATTTTGTGCATCTACGACAATAGCAACCAAGCATTGAAATTAGATTTTTATAGGAATACACCACATCACCTTGGTAGGAGACTCAATTTTGGTCTCAACCGATGATGTCCTTTTGTATGTAGATGCCCCACATTTCATACATTCTTTCATATTGATATATTCTTTTTGAAACATCAAACAATCATTTGGGCATGCATGTATCATCTTAGCCTCCATTCCCATTGGGCATCATGTTTTTCATTGTGTGATGAGATTGGAAGCTCGTTGCCTTCAGGGAGAATATCTTTCAATAAAGATAACAAAGAAGTATAGAGTTTATCACTCCATCTATTGTAAGCCTTTAGAGTATACAATCTCAACACAACTCTCAACTTTTTAAACTTAGTACAACCTAAGTATAATGCTTTACCAACATCATACACAACATTTCTAAATAAGGGAGTTGGTTCTGTAAAATTTACCCCGCAAGTGTCTATCATCACAACAACCATGTCTATCAGAATGGGTTCATTGTCATCAAAATCATCATCCATTTCTTCTTGGGCACAACTACCACTACCCACATATGCCAATCTCGTATTAGGAATATCTCCATGCCATTACTACTAAGTATAGCCCTGTACAATCCCATTACACATGACATGATCTTTGATCATATCAATAGTGTCAACTTTTAGGTTGTTCCTACAATTCCTACATGGGCAATAGAACATATCTCCACGTTGTTTTCTATGTTTCTCCACAAATTTTAGAAACTCATTGAGACATAAGGAGATTATTCCTACAAATCCTTCTCTTTTTTGCACTTTGCTTGAATCTCAAAATGAGTTGATGAATGAGGTTACTGCCATGTTTAATGCTCAATACCTGGGTGCACTATATGTAGAGTGATTATGATACAATAACTCTCTTACTAGCCAAAAAGTTGTCCATGAATTCTATGCAAACCTTACATGGAACTACACTTATCTGGTGCCCCCCCTAACACCCTAGTGATACTTGCATCCATGGTTGTGGGTACTAGGTTTTCAATATCAAAGGATTCCTTGAACTCTTACTTCAATGGTATCTCTACCATGTATACATGGTTTACCAACTATCACCAAAATCTTGACCTTCTTGACCCTGAGAAGTTGTACCAAGTTTTGAACTCGAGCTCACCCTACCTAACATCCATAAGTTCTTGAAGAAACTTGAGGTTTCATATAGGAAGAAAGTGATTCTTCCTTATTCCTCCCTTGACATCAAGGATCACCTCATTGTACTTGGAATCAACTACAATATCCATCCAAAGAAAAATTAAACTAAGATTCCAAAAAACATTGTTGTGCTAATGTACTGTCTCGTTTGTCATATCAAAGTCAAATGGGCCCGTTACATTCTCCATCACATGCCCTACTTTGACTCTAGGATGAACACACGGGGAACCCACCCACCTTATCCAAACTTGATTTGTGGTTTGTTTTCTCACCACATTGAGAAATCCCTTTTCCATGATCTCGGTTGCAAAGCAAATATGAAAGGTGTTTATATTTGTGAACCCACTGTGGAGAAGTATTTTCATCCCACCTCCACAAGAACACTTGGTGCTTTGACCTTCACCTGGGCTCCTCCACCTCCTCCTAGAACTGATTGTACCTCATTCTTGGTGTCTAATGAAACCCTGATGAGCTACATGATGCACCAATAAGCATACAACCTCTAGGTCCAGGAGCGCCTACACCATGATCTAGTTCAAATAAATGTCAAACATGAAGTTATCATGCACCCATACTTACCCAACCTACTAGCTCCATGCAACTACTAACTATGCCTCCTACACATATAGTTAGTTCCACTCAGTCTTCAACCCAACTAATTTTGTTGTGCCCCCTACCTCTGATAGTAGACCTGCCTCTACCTCCTATCCTCAACGGAGTGCCACTCAGCTACTTGCTCTTCCTCCTAGACCTTCCTACACCTTGCTTTCTAGTTTTGATGGGGTTTGTACACCCAACTTTGATCAAGCTAATGCACTACATGAATGTGGTATGTCTTGGGTGGTGCAACATCACAAGTGGCCTGCTACTTGCTCCCTTGGACCTTCTGAGGATGAGGAGATTGTTGAAAGTATGTCCAAAGAGCCAATCATATGAGGATTGTGATGGTATATTGCATAAAGGATTTTATTAATAATAATAAAGGCAAGCTTCCAATTCATTCTATTTCACTCAGTTATGGGATAATGAGGAAACATAATGAAGTCTAAATAATGATTTTACTCAATGACATATGTCGCTAAGTACGTGACTTAATCAATGAGATCATACAGTTGCTAAGAGTATGTACATTATTGTTATGTACCTAGTTGGATCTTACTATGGAAGGTAGATAGACAACAATAACACATAAGACTAGAGTGTGTGTTAGTTGATGACATAATCCCATTAGTCATGATATGTGATATCAAACCAAGCACATAGATACTTGTTGGGAACAATACATTGGATAGACCCACCTTGAGAGTGATACATGGAAACCATTAATGGTGGTCATAGTCATCTCTCATAGTGAAGGTGGTGATTGTGGTTCTCAGACCCAAAGTCACTACATTGATCACATGTCATTCAATGTGCTTTGACATCATCCAACATGGTTGTGAATATGGATTGCGATAAATGTGATGATCAGATGTGTTGTGACACATGGGGATGACTATGAGTGATGTAGATGGCATTCGTCCATCCTATTGGAGTTTGATATCATGGCCACTTGATAAGTGAGACTGAGAAAAGCATGTGCATGCATATATCAACCAATATATGATATTGAGGTCACATATTTTTAAACAATATTCTCTAGGTTCAAGGAACATGCATTGAACATTGAAAGGATGATGATTACATGCCTTGAGTTCATTATAGATATCAGAGACAAAGGAATTAGACAATCACTATAACTCATTATGAAAATTGTAGGTTGAAGTTGTTCTCCAACATTCCATTCACTTGGTTAGCATTGATGTGTGACTAGGCACCACTCTTTGCTTGGGATGTCATGTAATTGTTATAGACATTAATTGCCTATGTTATATAGGACCTATATGGTTACACACATAGCAATACACCTAGAAGAGGATATTAATCATGAATGATAATTGAATTTATTACTTAAGTGTTTAGGTACTATATTTGAGCAACAAATCAACTGACTTGACTTCTAACTGATCGAAACACTTGATGTAATGACTAGTTGGTGTGTCTAGTTGATTAGATATTGAATTGGCTGGGTTTTGCCTGAACTTGGGGGCGAACCAACATGTTCACTTAGTGAACTGATCGGCTTGGCTCACTAAATGACCAGTTGGGGTTGTGAGTCGACCGAATTGCAATGGTGAGACACAGTTTGTGGAGAAATTCGATTGCATCAAGATTAGTGTTGACCTCATGTTGAGCATTAATTGGATTCAAATTTCTACTTCACATGTGATTGGAAAAATTGCAAAATGATTGGTTAGTGGACCAAACCAATTAGATTGCATGTGAACCAACCGAATCTCTTTTAAACTGACCATGTCATCGCTCTCAAGTTG
Organism: Alisma plantago-aquatica; assembly: GCA_963693085.1. Classification (NCBI taxonomy): domain Eukaryota; kingdom Viridiplantae; phylum Streptophyta; class Magnoliopsida; order Alismatales; family Alismataceae; genus Alisma; species Alisma plantago-aquatica. The sequence continues at coordinate 172,226,102 of OY856410.1, forward strand.
TGAAAATTCATGATCTTCCAGTCCCTTCCACTTCACACAGAATGGGAAACCTGACCCTAACCCCTTGTATAAATAGAGGAGTATTGGAGGATTCTTAAACACATCAATTGCTTCTAAAAATTGTTTGTCTTATCTTGTAGTGGTAACCAAGAGAACCCAAGCAAGTCCTACCTGATAAAGGGAGGGATAGCAGGGGAGAACAATATTGTTCTAGAGCAAGTTGGTGAGTAGTACACCAAATGGAGGGACAACTTCATCCGGTCTATTCTAGTGGAATGACATGAGTTCTAGGTGGTTTCTGAGGATTCCATAGAGTCAAGGTGGCCTTTGCCCATCACTAGGAGGGCAACGTCATCCTGTAGTATGTGGAGGAGATGATGTAGACGTCGTCTGAGTCTGTTGTTTGTGGTGAAGACCAGAAGATGAACAAACACTGTCCAAGTGCAACTAGGAGTGTTGCACTACTACAACGAGTTATAGTTGTTGGACTTGCTCCAGGACCAGGTATGAGCTCGTTGAACCATCTTTCTCATTACAAAGTATTTGATGCGATCTTGTTGTTCTGGGGAATATGGATAGGTAATGTTTTTTCGCTTCATACTTTTTTCCCATATTTCCCTATAGAGATGGTTGATGTTGGGTTTTAGGGGAGACAGAGAAGGCAGCGGAAACAAAAAATTTCTTCTCCGTGAACCCAGTATAAAGGAATCACATCAAAGTGTATACAATAGGAAGGATGGTTTGTAGAGACATACCTTGTCCTGAGGCTTGCTCGGTGACGTTACCTTGCGGCTTGCGTGGTCTTCACCTTTGGTCTTGGATGGTGTCTGTGTAGCTCCTGGTCTCACCGATATTGTCAGGATTGACAGTTGTCCTCTGAGCGACAGAAGTCTCCCACCTATGAAGTAGTCCACACGGACCACCTAGAACACCAATCACCTTGTCACATAAGGCACTAGAAGGATTCACACCCTCCTACTAGTGTACTAGTCACCAACACACTCTCCTGCAATGAGTTGCCTTTCTACAGTTGTTTTTCCCTCATTGTGCCTCCCTTATCAGATAGAACTTGCTCGGGCTCTCTCAGTTACCACAACCAGAGAGAACGACAACTTTGCAGAGCAATTGGTGTTCTGAGTTTTTGTACCTGAGAAGCCCCCAATACCCCTATATATATAGGAGGGTCATGGGACATGGTTCTCTACCCCGGGCAATGTGGGATTAATGAAGGAGTAGAAATATGCAAGATTTTCCACAAAACAACCAATTGCGCTAGCTAAACTGATCATTTCAAGCATGAACAGATCGGTTGGGGACCTGAGCCGATCGGTTCACACTTGAACCGATCGGTTGGGACACCTAAGCCGATCGGTTCAAGCATGAGTCGATCGGTTCGTGGTCCTGGTCCAACTCTAATTGACTTTCATGTTTATTTCCAACTAATCAAATATTAGTCCTTGTCCAAATCAAATTTGTACAATTGAAACAAATATGTATTTGCAAAAAGAGTCTTCTGACTTTCCAAACGATCTCGGTTGGTCACACGAATTGACCGATTCAACAATTGAGTCGATCGTTTCATTGACACATGAGCCGATCGACTCACCACTTGAGTCGATCGGTTCATCAACCTGAGCCGATTGGTTCAATCCTATGAGTCGATCGGTTGGGGTAGTGACTGTGCAAATCAGTCAATTGCAGTTCCAATCAATCCAATACTCTTAATCATCTGGTCCAACACCTTGAACACTATGATTTTGAGCTATCAATTAACTTAGTGTTTAATTGAACTATTAAACTCATTTAGTAATCAATCTAAACATAATTTGTGGATAAACTCCTCTTCCAGGTTAAATCTTATGTGTGTGACCCTGCAGGCCCATTTCACGTTGGCAGTGAAAGTTCATAACACTAATGACTTCACAAGCAAAGAGTGCTGCCTAGTCACACATCAGTGCTACCCAAGTGAAAAGGAAAGTTGGAGAACAACTTTCAATCCTACAATCTGTGAATGGTCTTACAGTGAATGTATAATACCTTTGTCTCTGGTATCTTGAATGAACTCAAGGTATGGAACAGTCATCCTGTCAACATTCATTCGGTTTCTTGATCTCAGAGTAGATTGGAAGAGATATGTATGGCATCAATATCACATACTGATTCACAAATGCGTGTGCACGCTTATCTCAATCCTACTCATCAAATGAACATGGATATCAAACTCCCTCAAGAGGGACAAATCCCATGTCTATCACTCACCCCTCAAAAGCCCCATGTGTCAAAGCCACCCAATCATCACCTTTATAACAACCCATGTTTCAGGATTGCGTTTGATGATGTCAAAGTGTACCCAATGACATGTGTTGAGTGTAGTGATTTCATGTCAAAGAATCACACTCACCACCATCACTATGAGAACTGATTGTGACTACCATGTCATGGTTCCATGTGTCAAACTCACGGTGGGTTTGTCCAGTACACTTGTTTTCTAACAAGTACCTATGTGTTTGGTTTGATATCTCCATATCATGACTAATGAGATTCTGTCATCAACCAACACCAAAATATAGTCTTGTGTGTCATTGTTGTCTATCTACCTTCCATAATGACATTCGAATAGGGACATAATAAGAATGTACAAACTCTTAGCATTCATATGATCTCATCGTTCAGGCCCTGAACCTGAAAGCATACGTCAATGAGTACTGTCATTCTCTAAACATGTAATCTATTCTATCATTATCTCATATGACTAAACCAGAAAGAATTGGAAGCTTGCCTTTGATGTTTATCAAATCAGTCTTAAATTATCCCACCAATCATCCCATGATTGGCTCTCAGGGCATACATACCAATAGACTCTCACTTGCACTGCGAGCCATTCACCCTTGAATCATATTCTTAGTGATCTTCAAACATGTCCCACATGTTACTGTGCTCTAGTGTTAACGCAGTGAGTTATGACAACACCTAGCCAACGTCGGTATTAACTGCATGTCTCTCATCTCTTTGTTGTACGTCACACGTATGAGATGGAGTTGCTGTAATATGCGATCGAGTATTCCTTTACTAACCTTTTGCCACATTGCATGATCAATTACTCCTTACTTGTCATCAAATATCTGAATATCTATAAGTTCATCTCATGAAATTTCAGATCCATATAGTATCCAATAAAGTTCTTTAACGCATGGATACTCAGCCTTTCCTTTTAAAAAACTTTATTGGAACGTTTCCATTTATCAACAAATATTCACTTTTATATATATCTCATATATATTTTGTGATTAATTTTCTGTCCTTTTTGGAAGTTCGCATCAGTGTAACTCTTTACAGTGAACCCTTCCTTATTTCCATAGAACTAGTACTTTTCAAGTTCTTATGGTATTCCAGTAACCCTTTGGAACTAGACATACATTCACTCATCATGTCCCACACACGAGTTATCAGGATGAGCTCATCATATTGTCATGTCCTACATACAAGATGATGAATGCATTTTTATTCTTGCTATGTCATATACATTCAAGATAATGGGATGATTACATACATGATAGATCCATATCTATTCTTAGTGTTCTCATTCTTCATAAGAATTGGACACTTGGCCTTGGGATACTAACTCCATGTAACATGGACAAGTTTTGTCCCACTGAATCTGTGCACACTGAACCCTTCAGTACAGATTGCCAATGTATGCTTTCTCTTTTCAGGTCAACAGGTTTTCCAGAACTATCTCTATAGATCTCTATTCCTATCACATAGGAAATGTCTCTATCTTCCCCAAAGATAATTTCCACTTTGGATTTCCATTTTAGAACATTTCCATTTCACATCTACATGTGGAGTGCAAATACGCTCCCACTAAATCACATATCCCTTCTTTATCTTTGTCATATTAGTCAAACCCTTTGACTATATTATCAAAGTAAAGATCCAACTCTGAGTTTCTTGTACTCAATCAATCACATTGATTAGTCCATTGTAACTTATAGACTTTATTTGCATTAATGGATTCACAAACCTTATAGGTTGTGTCACATACACATCCTTGTTTTATTCCTCATAGGAATACAGTTTTAATATTCGTATGCCAAATCTCTTAGTCATTAAGTTGCAATCAACAAGCATCATCCTTCTAAAAATGTTATCCATGTGTCTTAATGCTTAAGACTCATTTGCACTTATGGATTCCATCCCAATGGGTGCTACCATCAAGGTCATACCTTATGGTTCACATAGAAGTCATTTAGGATGTAATGGTCGTAACTCAAAATCCGGTTCCTCATATTTATCTAGATAGTTCACTCATCACATAGATAATCGAGGTGTATCTATCAAGGATATACAAAATCACAACTCCTTATGATTCTTAATGTCCTTTATTAGTGTGGGGTATATTTTATTTAAGAAGAAATTAGTTATTTGATAATCATCCTCTAACTCCTTAGAGTATGACTCCTTATTGATTTAGACATCACCATGCCTTAATCATGAGTTTACTATGATACACTATCATAATCACTCATAAGGATCTCAAACATTTGGTTCAAGCATTTCATTCATTGATCTCATCAATAATTAACACTTTACCAAATTCGTACTTCATCTATGATATTCTTGAACACTTCAATATATTCATATTGGTATTTCTCTAAACACCTCTTGATGGATTAGCATTAACTCTAATAGGTATGTAAATACATCACATGTATTATACCTAATAGGATAATCAATCTCCCACTATTACTAGTGAAGATTTATCATGTCCAAGAGATTCATGTCTCTTACTGGTTCTCTAACCAAAAAGAGTCTAGACTCATCCATCATATGGGATCTAGAAATGAATTTCTCATGATTTATGCTAATTTGATTGTTTGAGTTATCAATAACATTTAGGTATCATTTTATCTTATGCATACCAAGTACCAAAAGATAAACAAGGCATTACCACAAAGATTGAAACATCAACTTTTATAATTGCCATCATTGTCATACAATATGCAAAAATAATGCGTTTCTATCCATTGGAAAATATGAAATAGCAGTTCATAACTCTATTACATGCCTTTAAGGCTGAAAATAAACTAAAGTACTCCTATGTATGGCGGCAACATTTACCCCATTTATTGGGTTCTTTACACTTTATATCTTGGTATCATATACCTCAAAAAGTGTTACAAGTTTATTTCTTAACACCTTCAGGTGGAGATGTTCATTGCCTCCTTCTTTAGTTCTTCTAGATAGAGAGGACAATTCCTTTTCCAATGTCCTGGCTTTTGACAATGGTGACAATTTCCTCTCTTGGTCATGCCTCCCTTGGCCTTGAGAGTTGAAGACGACTTGGGCTGCTGGCTAGCATCAGAACCTTTCTTAGCCTTGCATTTTCCCTTGTGCTTGGACTTGCCTTTCTTTTTGTTGATCATCATCATAGACTTAGCCTAGCTTGTCCTTCTTCATCTGTGCCTTAGCTGTCGTCAACATGCCCAACAACTCTTTCAACGGCTTGTCAAAGTTGTTCATGTTGTAGTTCATCACAAACTGACTGTAGGATTCTGGAAACGATTGCAGTATCACATCAGTAGCCAACTCCTGGCTTAGGCAAAATCCCAATCTCATCAGGTTCTCCACATACCCAATTATCTTGAGCGTGTGAGGACCAACTGGATCTCCTTCTGTCATGATACACTTGAACAGTGACTTGGAGACATCATATCTCTCTTACCGTGCTTGATCTTCATACATGTTCTTGAGATGCTGAATCATCTCAATGAAACCCATGTTCTCATGTTGTCTCTACAACTCGTGGTTCCTGGAGCACAACATCAAGCACTTTGCATCAATGGCATCTTCAGAATGCTTCTTATAAGCATCCCTTTCTGCCTTTGGTGCGGTAGCAGCAAGTTCCTCTGGAGCTGGAGCATCCAGGACATAGAGCTTTCACTCTTGAGTGAGAACAATTCTCAATGTCCTAAACCAATCATTGAAGTTAGTCCCATTCAACTTGTCCTTTTCAAGGACCGATCACAACGAAAAGTGATTGTTGTTTGTTGTCATTTGTACTACAAAAGGAAATATAAGCAATTTAGTCCAAAACTCAATTTTGACTTATTTTGAATGATTTGAAAGGTTGACGATATAATTAGGACTTTAATTAATTATTGCTCCCACTATTTTTGTTCAAATTGATATCCCACACCATCAATTTGGAAGATTGCAGCGTACAATCTTCTAGTGGGTTAAGATCCTAAAATCCTCTGAGTCATGGACTAGATAGGGTTGTCACCCACAACTTAGATCTTCTAGGTAGGCAAATCTTGCCAATTACATCATATGAAACTCTTGAAAGATGTCATATGCAACTCCTTGCCATGATCACCTCCATGCCTGAAGGTGCTAGATCCTATCTAGGTCACTTTGTTAAGTTTGACCCAAAGCCAACACGATGAATATGCACCCTGCTAGGGCAGACCCACATATCCATCCTTCACACTTCCACGAGATAGACAGTGCACCATGCTAGGGCGTGTCCACACTTGGCCGATCAAGCTTTTCACGTGTGTAGCATTTGGAAGGCATCTAAAACTTTAATATTTAATGAGGGATTTGGTTTTATAGGTACATATACATATCCAATAACCAAAATACATAGTACGTATCATATACATGCTATATCCCACAGAAAACATGTGAAATGATATAAGTGATGATTATGGCCATCGTAATGTGATTTCTCGAGCCAAGAGGAATCACGGTCATCTAGTTCCACATCACATGCAACCTGTATAAGATGAGCTCTCTACTTTTCCATTCTGGGTTTGATCAACTCATCTCCATGATTGATTGGCTCGCCATCAAGCCGGTCGGTTGGGTGCCACCAACCAATCGACTGGCACCTCCAGCCGATCAATTCACTGGTCATCATGCATCTCCTCAGGTCACCACCTGCTCATCTCACTCCGTGAACTGGTCGTCTAGAATGCCAACCGATCAGTTCACTCCTTGAACCGATCATCTCAGTTGTCGTCAGGTTGTCTGCCGTTCTCTGACATAATAGGAAATAAAAGATCTATCCTATTTTATATTTGAATTGAGAAACCCTGAGTTACATTCAGGGGGAGCAAAGGTAGGAAAGAAATCTCGAGTTACATCAAGAAAAGGAGGTAGGGAATTGGTGCGTAGACCGAGATGCAAGAAACCAAATTCAACCAAGCACACATACATAGGGTTTATTGGCCATAACCATGCTATACATCCACCTCAAAACGCATTTAAGGGTGACGTGTATCGAGTGCATTCATATTACATATCATATATGTATACTGAGATTTGTGGATTTAGGATTCGACATGCATAAAGCCAATTTTATTCACATCATATGCAATAAATAAAGACGACAAACCAAAATCGATCACATCAATAATCCTAAAGTATAGAGAAGTTGACGTGGCTCTGATACCACTGTTTGGTTTTAGGGAAGACAGAGAAGGCAGTGGAAACAAAAAAATTCTTCTCCCCGAACCCAGTATAAAGGAATCGCGTCAACGTATATACAATAAGAAGGATGGTTTGTAGAGACGTACCTTATCCTGAGGTTTTCTCGACGATGTTACCTTGTGGCTTGCACGGTCTTCACCTCCAGTCTTCGAAGGTGTCTGTGTAGCTCCTGGTCTCACCGGGATTATCAGGATTGACAGTTGTCCTCCGAGCGGTAGAAGTCTCCCGCCTGTGAAGTAGTCCACACAGACCACCTGGAACTCCGATCACCTTGTCGCATAAGGCACCGAAAGGAGTCACACCCTCTTGTCGGCATACTAGTCACCGATACACTCTCCTGCAACCAGTTGCCTTTCTATAGTTGTCTTTCCCTCGTTGTGCCTCCCTTATCAGGTAGCACTTGCTCGGGCTCTCTCAGTTACCACAACCAGAGAGAACAACAACTTTGCAGAGCAACTGATGTTCTGAGTTGTTGTACCTGAGAAGCCCCCAATACCCCTATATATAGGAGGTTCATGGGACAGGGTTCTCTACCCAAGGCAATGCAGGATTAAAGCAGGATTAGAAGGATTCAATATTTTCTACAAAACAACCAACTACGCCAGCTGAACCGATCGTTTCAAGCATGAACCGATCAGTTGGGGACTTGAGCCGATCGGTTCACACCTAAACCGATCGGTTGGGACACATGAGCCGATCGATTCAAGCATGAGCTGATCGGGTCATGGTCCTGGTCCAACTTGAATTGACTTTCATGTTTGTTTCCAACTAATCAAATATTATTCCTTGTCCAAATCAAATTTTTACAAGTGAAACAAATATGTATTTGCAAAAAGAGTCTTCTGACTTTCTAAACGATCTCGGTTGGTCACACGAATCGACCAGTTCAACAATTGAGTCGATCGTTTCATTGATACATGAGCCGATCGACTCACCACTTGAGCCGATCAGTTCATCAACCTGAGCCGATTGGTTCAATCCTGTGAGTCGATCAGTTGGGGTAGTAGACTATGTAAATTAGTCAATTGCAGTTCCAATCAATCTGATACTCTTAATCATCTGGTCCAACACCTTGAACACTATGATTTTAAGCTATCAATTAATTGAGTGTTTAATTGAACTACTAAACTCCTTTAGTAATCAATCTAAACATCATTTGTTGATAAACTCCTCTTCCAGGTAAAATCCTATGTGTGTGACCCTATAGGCCCATTTCACGTTGGCAGTGAAAGTCCATAACACTTATGACTTCACAAGAAAAGAGCGGTGCCTAGTCACACATCAATACTACCCTAGTGAAAAGGAAAGTTAGAGAACAACTTTCAATCCTACAATCCGTGAATGGTGTTATAGTGAATGTATAATACCTTTATCTGTGATATCCCGAATGAACTCAAGGCATGGAATAATCATCCTGTCAATTTTCATTCACTTTCTTGATCTCAGAGTATATTGGAGGAGATATGGATGACATCAATATCACATATTGATTCACATATGCATGCACACACCTATCTCAATCCTACTCATCAAGTGGCCATGGATATCAAACTCCCTCAGGAGGGACAAATCCCATATCAATCACTCACCCCTCAAAAGCCCCATGTGTCAAAGCCACCCAATCATCACCTTTATAACAACCCGTGTTTCAGGACGGTGTTTGATGATGTCAAAGTGTACCCAACGAGATGTGTTGAGTGTAGTGATTTTAGGTCAAAGAATCACACTCACCACCATCACTGTGAGAACTGACTGTGACTACCATGTCATGGTTCCATGTGTCAAACTCACGGTGGGTCTGCCCGGTACACTTGTTCTCTAACAAGTACCTATGTGTTTGGTTTGATATCTCCATATCATAACTAATGAGATTCTGTCATCAACCAACACCACAATCTAGTCTTGTGTGTCTTTGTTGTCTATCTACCTTCCACAGTGACATACGACTAGGTACATAATAAGAATGTGCAAACTCTTAGCATCCATATGATCTCATCGTTCAGGTCCTGAACCCGAAAGCATACGTCATTGAGCATTGTCATTCTCTAGACATTCAATCTGTTCTAACATTATCTCATATGACTAAACCAGAAAGAATTGGAAGCTTTCTTTTGATGTTTATCAAATCAATCTTAATGTATCCCACCAATCATCCCATGATTGGCTCTCAGGGCATACATACCAACAGTTGATGAGGAGGATGATGCTGGTGATGGTGACTAGGATGTTGATGATGATGAAGATGGTGTTGATGGATCCTATGATGATGGAGATGGTGGTGAGGCTACACCTGTTGCCCCTGATGCACCTTCATATGGAGATGAGGACCACCAGTCAGATGGCATAGACGAAGACCTTGACCAAGATTCCCTTGATGCTTTCTTCTTAGTCCATAGAGTGATCATATTTATATCATTTTGTAGACTTTCAAGTACTAAACATTTGGGCACTGTATATGACGCTTACTATTTTCTTATCTCATTATTTTTTAATGTTTTATAGTTTTTATCTAAATAGGACATATTTTTTATTGTATATATTTTTATGCATCTTAACTCTATGTTTGGTTATATCTCATGAATTGGTTTGTGATTCTATATTTTGATTATTACTCTAGTATGTTTGTTCTCTATGCTTACTTCTGGTTGGTGCATGCATATGATGGTTGATTATGTAGTTATTTCCTATGGATAAGACATGTAATTATAGATCTTCTACTCCCCTGCATTTTTGATATGACAAAGGGGGATAAATGAGCTCAGTACATATTGACTTATGATCCTTTTCTAGCTAATTCTCTGAAATATCATGTGACTATGTAAGATGACTCAATAGTATATATGTGTTGTTGGTATCTATGCCGAGAGAGCCAACTATATGATGATTGGAGTGTGGAATTCGATACTTGATTTGATAATAATGAAGGTAATTCCATCTATTATGTTTGTATCAGTCATGAGACAATGACACATACATAGTAGATATCTAAAGAACGATGTTACTTGATGGCATATGTCTTCTGGTTGAGGACCTGAATGACGAGATCATATTTATGATAAGAGTACATACATTCTTGTTATGTCCCCAGTCAGATTTTACTATGGAAGAAAAGTAGACAACAATAATACATAAGACTATAGTGTGTGTCGATTGATGGCAAAGTCTCATTAATCATGATGTATGATATCATGTCAAACACACAGGTACATGTTAGAGAACAATGTATTGGACAAACATATCATGAGAGTGATGCATGGTTACCATGGAATGGTAGTCATAATCAATTCTCATAGTGACAGTTGTGATGGCGGTTTGTAGACCTAAAGTCACTACATTCATCACATGTCTTTCATGTACTTTTAAATCATCTAACGTGATCATGATTCATGGATAAGGGTTTCTGAAATGGTGATGATTTGGTGAACTGTGACATATGGGGTTATAGTGTGAGTGATGTAGGCAGGATTAGTCCCTCCTATAGGACATTGATATCCTAGGCTTTTGGAAAAGCAAGACTGAGAAATGTATGACCGTAATCATGTGATTCAATATGCTATATATGAACTCACATGCATCTCAGAATGTCTTTTCTATTTCAAGGAACATGGATTGAATGTTGAGAGGATGATGAATCCATGCCTGGACTTCATTCCAAATATCAAAGACAAAGGATCATGGTAACACTAACCAAAAATTAATTTGAAGTTGTTCTCCAATATTCCGAAATTACTTGGGTAGAAATGATGTTTTTCTAGATGCCACTCTTTTCTTGTGATCTTGTAATTTAGTTGTGAACATTCACTTCAATGTAATTCTAGACCTATAGGGTCACAGACATAGGATACAGTTGTATTAAAGGATTATATTCATGAATGATGTTTAATTTGATTACTAAAGGTGTTTGGGTATTTAGTTAAATAATTGAGGTTCAAAATGGACTGACTAGACTCTGAACTGACCAGTTCACCCTGCCAACCAACCATTTCGGAAGTCAACTATTTTGTTGGAGTGTCAGGTCAATTGAAATCAACTTTGGCTAATCAATTGAAAGGTCCCAATTGACAAGTTCATGGGATGAACCACATAGTTTAATGGTAAATTTAATTTTGATCAAGGATTGGTGATAATGTGATGTTGTGCATTAATCGTACATTGAATACCAATGTGATTCAAAATAGGAAACTACATGAGCCATCCAGTTTGCTTAGAGAACCGACTGACTTGTGCACCAACCGACTAGTTAGGTGAGTGAACCGACCGATTTTTCATGCCTATGTTCTAGTAGATTCGTGAATTTGACCCTTTTGACTCCCACATAAACTGGGAACCATGTCCCTAGCCTATCCTATAAATAGAGGGGTACTAGGGGCTTCCCAGAACACAATACTTGCTCTAAAAAATGTTGTCATCTCTTATTGTGGTAATCAATAGAGAGCCTAAGCAAGTCCTACCTAATAAAGGGAGGGATAATTGTGGGGGAGTGTACCAACTCTAGTAAGTTGATGTTTGAAAGGGGCAACTCCTTCCTATTGGCTCTATTAGAGAAAGGTAGAGTTCGTGGTGGTCCACATGAACTACTTTAGAAGGGGAGGTCATTGTCTGCCTCTAAGAGGACATCGTCAACCGCTATCTATGGTGCCACACCAGGAGGCCGGTGGAGACGATTGTTCGAGTGATGTTGCTGAAGAGCAAGCTGCTTCCTGAAGAAGAAGCACGATGCCAATGTAAGGGTAATGCCACTAGACTTGCTCTAGGACCAGGTATAATCTTACAAATATTTCCTTCCTAGATATAATGTTATTGACACAATCTTATTGTTTAGGGGAATCAAGATTTATTATTTTGTTTTACTTGTCTTATCTGTCACCTTGATTTCTTTATAGTGGTATCACAGACACGCCAATTTATGATATATCTTGATTTAAATCCATATGATCAGATATATTTTTTATTGCATACAATGTAAATATTGAACTAGTTAATGGGTATATCTGATTAATTACCACATACACTCCACAAACTTATATATATATATATATATATATATATATATATATATGCAATATACTCATATCAGCCTAATAGTTAGTTATAATGGTGGATGTGAAGCATGGTTATGGCCAATAACCCTAGATCTATATGTACATGGTTGTGATTATTTATTCTTGTAGGTACATGATCTACATACCAAGCCTCTCTCTCCTTTCCAAATATAAATTAATGGTCTTCTTCCTATTTCCATCGAATGTAACTTGAGGTTTTCCCTTATACAATGTAATAAGAAATAGGATGGTTTAATTTATGTTTCCTCATGAGAAGAGATTCTACACTAATTGAACCTACCGATTGGGAGACGAACTGATTGAGTGGAGGATCGTGGAGGACATGCAACATGAGGATGAACCGATCGATCAATGGCCCAAAAAATCGACTGGAGGAGTCCATACGTCGTTTGAACCTAAAGTGCATATGCCCATTTCTAGAGACCATCTGTGACTAGGAGGTGAGATGACAGGTTCAAGTGTTTAACCAATCAACCTAGATTGGTTCGAACATAGATCTTCATCAACAACAGGATGCATATGATGTGGACCATAGGTGGTAGTAATTCCTTGTGGCTCTAAGGAATTAAAATAGAATGGCCATAACCATCGCTTGTGCATTTTAATTATTGCATGTTCTCGTTTATGGTTATAGAATGTAAATGATATGTACTATAAGTATGTGGTGATTGGATATGTATATGTAGTTATATATAGAATCCCTCAATATAAATAGTAATTCTTAGATGCTTTCCATAAGCAGCACACATGAAAATCATGATCGTCCAAATGTACCTTAGCATGAGGCACCATCAATCTCGTGGAAGTGTGACAGGAGTAATGTGGATCTGATCAAACATGGTGTATTATTATCATGTTGGCTTTTGGGTCATGCATAAATGGGTGACCTTAATATGATTAAGCTCCTAGAAGCACACAAATGATTATGGCAAGGATTGTGCATAGCATCTATCCAAGAATTGTATATGAAGCAAGTGGAAAAAGTTTCCTACCTTAGTAATTAACTATGGAAGCTGGCGTAATCTGGGTAATAATTGAATTGTTTTGGATCTTGGATCACTACAAGATAATACATTGTAATCTTCTGAATGGATACATGAGTGTTATCAATTTGAACAAAATAGTGGGAGTCATAATTATTTAAAGGCCTAATTTATATCGTTAACTTATCAAATCAAACAAATCAAAAATGTTTTGAAAAGTTGCAATGTTTCTTTGTAAAATTAAACGTCAAACACAATCACATTCTTATTGCGATCAAACCTGAAGAGTGACAAAAAGGGATAATCTTCCACATCTGGTTTAGGACTTTGAGAAGAATTTTCACCTATGAGAGAAATCGCTATGTCCTTGAAAGACCATAGCCAGAAGAACCACCTCCTAAAGTGCCTAAGGATGAATTGGATGCTTAGTTGAAGCATACTAATGATGTCGAGACATTGAGTACGTTATCCTATGTTGTAAGAATTATGAGTTGCATGAACAACATGAAAACATGGACATTCTTAATATGGTAACACATCTTAAGAATCATGTAAAGAAAGTAAGGTATAATGTCTACAAAGTGTTGTTTCAGTACAAACTGACAGTGGAACATCCAATAGAACCCCATGTGCTCAATATGATTGGGCATATGGAAAGAGTGAGATTTATTTCAGGTCAAGAGTTTCAACAAATATGAATGATACAACCAATTTATCAAGTATTAATACTTCAGTAACTTATTTAAACTGCTATCAGAACTACTTGGCATGTTAATGCTGAAGTCAGAATGAGAATGGACAATTTTTTTATGGTGATCAACATAAGTGTGTCCAAGGGCAAAGGCAAATCCAAGAAGTGTTCTGAGGCTAAGATAAAGTCCAAGTCTTCAACACTCAAGATAAGGATAAGGGTAAGTGCGAGAGGAAGTTTTCCTTTTCACTTAAAGGAACAATGTAAGAAGTAAGAGATAGAGATCTCTACTATATGGAGTAAGAGTTGCTGCCACAATAGTTGAAAGTTGTCATTCATGGGCATGTAATAGAATAAGCTCCCATTGATGAAAACATTATGTATCTTGTACGGACAAGAATTTATGTTTTTATGGCAATGCCCTATGTCTTACAAACTATACTTGATAGTTCTAAAGACAAATATGTGTATGCCACATATATTGAATGACTTGATGACTTAAACAATGGATACCTATAGCATTGTCATTTAGAACACATAAATGATAAATTCATTTCTATATCCACAATGATGGTCATCTAGACTCTTCTGTCTATTTAACCAATAGAGACATGCATATTTTATTTGTTGTGCAATATGACAAAAGCATCTTCAATAGATGTAGTGGGAGAGTGACTGTTCTATTAGGGATCATACGTACTAATGTATATAGATCTTTTCAAACAAATGCTAAAGGTAGTTACTAGTATCTCATCATATTTACTAATGGTATCAGTAGATACGGAAGTTTGTATGTAATGAAATTCCAGTATGAATCTCTTGAAGTGTTCAAGGATATTGTGAATGAAGTACATAACTAACTTGGTAAAAGTATTAAGATACTTCTATGTGATCCATGTTGAAATATGTTAAAGCAAGAGTTTGATTACCTTCAAGGGAGATCATGATATTGTATCATGATTAACTCCAATTGAAACACAATGATAGTGTTTCATGAAAAAGTATTAGAATGAAGTAATCACACCCTTGTCAATTCATGGTGCAATTATCAATAAAATCTAGATAATCTTCCCATATCTTTTGCGCACATGCTTAAAACTAAACAATTTACCATCTAAAATGGTTCAAAAGACACCATATGAGATCTAGCATGTGAGGTGTTGCAATGTCTTTTATAGTGATTTAGGATGAATGCTTATATAAGAAAATAGTTTCTTGAAAAGATTTGTCCACAAAATCACATAAATGTTATTTTGTTAAAATACTACTTTTATACTAATCCAACAACAAAGGTTGCCATGATGTTTGTATTCATGAAGAGGAACTTAGTTGTGAAAGAATCTATGGGAGTAAAAGTAGAACTCTAAATGTGCAAGACAGACAAGAAAACATTGAACCTAAAAGAGGTATTGTGGGAACAATGAGAATCACAAGTGGTTGTGGAATCTCAAGTTTCTTGTGTAACACAAAACCTAATAAATCTAGTAGAACATACCCTGAGTTTGAAATATTACGATATCAGTGGTGAGTTGATCATAGATGATGAGTCAACAAACTACCTAGAAGCTATTGATGGACCACGGTCTGATAAATGGCTTGAGGCCATAATATCCAAGATGGAGTCCATGTCAACCAACAAGGTATGACCTTGGTGGATCCATGTAAAGGGGTAAAACCCATGGGGTGCATTTGGGTCTATAGGAAGAATACAAACATAGAATAGTATATTGGTTGTAATGAGCTCAAACAAGTTCAAGGTGTTGAACATAATGGAAGTCTTTCACCAGTTACCATGGTTAAATCCATCACGATCATGCTTGCAACTGCAACTTAGTATGCCTTTCATATTTGGCATATGGATATTAAAACCACATTCCTTAACAGGAATAATTATTGGGATGTATATGTGGCACAACCTAAATGTTTTATAAATCCAATATTGCGAATAAAGTCTATAAGATACAAAGGTCAATCTATGGTTTGAAGCAAGCATCTTAGAGTTGGAATCTTCAATTTGCAAGATAGTCAAAGAGTTTGACTTGAGTCAAAATGAAGATGGAATATGTGATTATGAAAGATTTAGTAGGAGCATATTTGTATTCCACATGATGATGGAAAATAACATCCCTATCCTACAAGTACTAAAACATGGAAAGGAAATTACCTTCTGTGAAGGGTTTAGGTGAAGCATCCTATGTGATAGAAATTGAGATCTATAGAGATAAATTTGGAAATTTTCTCAACCTAAGAAAGACCACATACATTGACAAGGTGCTAAAGGGGTTTAGCATGCAAGACTCAATGAGAGAAACTTGTCCATGTTACATGGAGTTAGTCTCTAAGGAGCCTAGTGTCCCAATTCTTGTGAAGACCATGAACACATGGATAGATGCAATCTACATTCTCAATTGGACCTATCTTGAATGCAATGATGCGTACTTATTTGTATATCTCGTATGTATTGGTCATGACAATAGGATATCCTATTATCTCTTATGTATTGGACATGACAAGATGCTATATATACCTATCTAGAAATCTTGAATGTATTGGACATGACGAGAGGGTGTCTGTCAGATTCAAATGAAGGTCATTGGAATACCATGAAGAACATCTTGAAATGCTTGAGTAGCAGAATAAAGGATTGGTTCCTTGGTTATGGAAGAGTTGGGTGTAAAGGGTTACACCGATGCAAGCTTCCAAAATGACAAATAAATGGTTGCAATCTAACTTGTTTTTGACCTTAAAAGAAAATTGTAAGCCAGAAATGGTTCTATTCTAATGACAATTTTTTAAATCTACAATAGAGGTCAAGTATCTTATTGTAATGTAAACAATTGAGGATATTGTGTTGATCAAGAAGTTCATATGGGTGAACTTGTGCAAGGTTCAAACCATTGATAAACAATAGAAATATTGTGACAACAATGAAGCTACTAGTTAGGCATGGAATCCCTGATACACACAATGACACTTCCATCTCATGTGAAAAGTTGCACAACAAAGAGATGTGAAACTTGCAAAATACAAACTTGAAGAAAATGTTGCTAAACCTACTATAAAAGAACTTGCGTAGCAGAAACATGATGGACATGTTAAAGATCACTTGGAATAAAATTTGTGGGTGATTTGCTCTAAGTGCAAGTGGGAGTTTGTTAGTATGTATGTTGAGAGAGCCAACAATATGATGACTGGAGTGTGTAATTTGATACCTGATTTGATAACACCAAAAGTAATTCTAACTATTATGTTTGTCTTAGTCATGAGATGATGACACATACATAGTACATGTCTAAAGAATGACGTTAGTTGATGACATATGCCTTTAGGTTGAGGAACTGAAGGATGAGATCATATGTATGATAAGAGTACATACATTCTTGTTATGTCCCTAGTCTGATATTACTGTGCAAGTAAAATAGACAACAATAATACATAAGACTAGAGTGTGTGTTCACTGATGATAGAGTCTCATTAGTCGTGATATACCATATCAAGTCAAGCACACAGATACATGTCAGAGAATATTGTATCAGATAGACCCACCATGAGAGTGATACATGGATACCACAGAATGGTAGTCTGAATCATCTCTCATAGTGACAATGGTGATGGTGGTTCTTAGACCTGAAGTCACTACATTCATCACATGTCATTCATGTACTTTAACATCATCCAATGTGATCCTGAATAAGGGTTGCCATAACGGTGATGATAGGGTGCAATGTTACACGTGGGGATAGAATGTGAGTAATGTAGATGGGGTTTGTACCTCCTACAAGAGATTGATATCCTAGGTCTCTTGATAAATGAGACTAAGAAATGTAAAGTCGTACTCATGTGATGTAGTATCTAATATGTAAACTCACATGCATCTCAGATAATCTACTCTAGTTCAAGGAACATGGATTGAATGTTGAGAGGATGACAATTCAATGCCTTGAGTTCAATCTGAATATCAGAGACAAAGGAACTATATGATCATGGTAACACTGATCACAATTGTAGTTTGAAGTTGTTCTTGAACTTTCCAAATTTACTTGGGTAGCAATGATGTTTTTCTAGATGCCACTCTTTACTTGTGATGTTGTAAATTAGTTATGAACATTCACTACTAATGTAATTCTAGACCTATAGGGCCAGACACATAGGATACACTTGAATTAAAGGAGTATATTCTTGAATGGTGTTTAATTTGATTATAAAAGGTGTTTAGGTATTCAATTAAGCAACTAAGGTTCAAAATTGACTGACTGGACTCTGAACTGACCGGTTCACCCTACCAACTGACCAGTTAGGCAGTGAATCGATCAATTGGAGTGTTAGGTCAATTGGAATCAAAATTGGTTGATTAATGGCCAAACCAGGGTGTGATATAGATGTTAACATAGTGAATTTATCTATTCATAGATTCCAATTGACCAGTTCATTGGATGAACCACCTATTTTGATGGTTAATTTTATTGGATCAAGAATTGGTGGTGACTCGTGTTGTGCATTAATTGTACATTAAATACCAATGCGATTTAGAATAGGAAATTACACAAACCAACCGGTTCCCATAGTGAACCGACCAACTTGCACACCAACTGACTGGTTGGGTCTACGAACTAATAGGTTCTTTGTGTGAAGGTTCTAGAAAATGAATGAATTTGACCCTTTCAACTCCCGCACATATTGGGAACCCTGACTATAGACTCTCCTATAAATAGAGGGGCATTGGGGGCTTCTCAGACCACAATAGTTGCTCTGACAATTTTATCCTCTCCAATTGTGGTAACCTATAGAGACACCGAGCAAGTCCTACCTAATAAAGGGAGAGATAATAAGGGAGAGACAATTGTTGGAGAGCTTATCAAGTTCTAGCAGGTTGACGTTCAAAAGGGATAACTCCTTCCTGTTGGCTCTAGTAATGCATCGTAGATTTCCCTGTGGTTCGTGTGACTACTCTAGAGATGGGAGGCCATTGTTTGCCACTAGGAGGACATAGTCAACTGCTATCTGTGGTGCCACATCAGGAGGCCGATGGAGATGAATGCTTGAATGTTGTTGTTGAAGAAGGAGGGAGATGCTGCCTGAGGAAGAAGAAGCATGATGCTACTACAAGGGTAGTTTCTTTGGACTTGCTCAAGGACCAGATATAACCTTGCAATCCTTTCCTTCCTAGATACACTGTTGTTGACGCAATCTTGATGACCAGGGGGATTCAACTTTATTTATTTATTTTTGCCTTATTTGTCACCTTGATTCGCTACGTGTACTATGGTTATTCTTTTGGAGATACTAACCATACATGCAGAGGTAAGCATGAATTGAGTGGGAGAAATTGCTTTTGTCCATTCATGTATCCCTCTACAATTCACAAGGTAAAAGTTTAAATTCTAAGTCCTTTTCAATACAATGAGGAATGGGTTGTCATCTTAAAAAAGGGGGAGAAAGTTGACCTAACAATTCTACAATGTTCATAATTTGATGATGACTTAACCATTCCATTCATATGTATGTAATATGTCTATTTGAGATTGATTTCATGTATTGAGTATATGAAAAGCATCAATTCAATCAATACCTTGCTTGATCAAATACAAGAAAAAGTCAATGCAAATGCACTTTTGTGGAAAACACCTTAAACAACTTAGAACAACTTTTGTAGTCATTTGTGTTTATGGCATGACTTGTAATTAAGATGAGAAAAAAATCAGGAGCACTTAAAATGAATGTTGAAGCACTTAAATGCCATTTTCTAAAATGCATCATAGGTACCCTTGTCGGACAAGTTTCCCTCTTAGAAACTCGACCGATGCCTAGGATGGGTCTTGAAAACTTCCAGGTCTGGCTGAGTTTCACCCAGGTCATCATCAACCAACACCCTACACTGACAAAGTGATTTTAAGTCAACGATCGAGTCTCATCAAGGACAAACTTGACCGACAACTCAAAATTAGTTTGTAAAATAATATTGTTGGTCAAGTTACCTTTATTAAAACACAACTGAATACAATGTACAGAGTGTGCAGAAAAAGTGCTTCTAGTCATTGGAGTGTTGCAAATATCAAAAATAGATCCATTGTAACACCCCAAATGATTAGAAATCATTTCCAAGTGCTTATGTTGTCTTGTATACATCCCCAAATTTAAATAGGGACCCTTGGGGTTCACCCCAAGTTTGCCTCCCATTCTCCTAGATGTAGTTGAGTGGATTTGTCTACTAAGAGGCCCTTTCTCTCTCTTACATACTGATCAAAATGTCATTATGAGTGATATAGGCTATGTGTTAGAGAGCCACTCCTTTGTACTCTTGTAAAGCTCTCAAATATTCCCTTTCCCAATCCTTTTCTCAAGATTAAAGTTGGTGAAATATTCTCCTAGGTGAAGGAGAAGGTAAAGGTTCAAAATCCTTCAGAAGAGTGGGTAATTGCTTCAAGGCATAAGGCTTGTTGCAAGAGAGGAGCTCCTTGACAAAGGTGTCCAACTCGTTGCAAAAGTGGGTAAGCACATGTGGAGGTTGAAGACTCTTTCTCTAAGGATATGTAAGACCTTATAAGGTTTATTCACTCCTTTTAATCCTTGAAAAGGAATGCTAGGTATCCTTTCCCTGCAAAATTGAGGTCTTATTATATGTCTTATAATGGAATATAAGTATGTAATCATTGCAAAATCCTAGAGGATGGCCTCTCTAGGTAGTGAGGTATTCTCTCCTAGTTTGGAGTTTGGAGTTTGGAACCACTATGCATAGCTTGTTATTGATCTCATTCAATCCCTCTCATCCTTGCTATGTATGATTTATTGCAAATCAAACACCATATTTGCAATCTTATCTCTTGAAGTGACTTGAAGGTATAATAAATTTGGTTTAATTTTTTATAGATCTATTCAACCCCCTCTAGAGCCCTTTGATTCAACAAACATACATAATGATATTAAATTAAAAAGGGAGATTTACATGAGCACACTCAATTATCAAGAAGATGTAACTTATCAGAGATACATGCATGCAAAGAAATAAGCAAAATGGATTTTCAACATGTAAGATCACGATACTTTGAAGATATATATAAGAAGTTAGACAGAAAATGAATTGGGAAAAGATATATATAAAATGGCTCAAATAAGAGAACGGAAAAGAATACCTTGATTTTATGTAAAATCCATCATGAATGAAGATGTGAGAGTGGTGGTCAAGGATGATGATATCAAGAACCAATGAAGAAACTATTTTTGTTATCTTTTAACAGATATATCATGAATAATGTAAGATAGACACGTGAAATGAATGAAATATATATCATTTAGACATGTTGAGTTTTACTATTTGAAGTCAAGAATGCTATGATGAGATGAAAATGTGAAATTCATGCCGACCACATGGGATTCCCACTATGAAAGAAAGAGTATGGGGATGAAGTAGATATGTGGTTAATACATTACTTTAATAAGATTATGAAGGATAAGAAGATGCTATATAGTGGATAAACAATACTATAGTCCCCATCAACAATAAGAATAAAGATGTATAGAGGTGCAAAAATAAAAAAGGTATCATGTTGATGAGTCCCACAATAAATCCTTGGGAGATGATGATTGAGAAAAGGATAAGATCTATAATGAAGCTGCCACATAGATCAATGACAAATGTTAATCATCTAATAAGCAAGTTTATAGATAAGTATAGGGAAAGCAAAAGAAAACTTCTTGTGGTTTTTTTATTGATTTGAAAAAGTCCTATGATTATGTACCTAGGGAAGCGTTGTGTGATTTTTGATAAAAAGGTTTTCTCAAAACAATGCATTTACTTAATGAAAAATGTGTATCATGGTTCAACTACGAGTGTGAAAAGTCCTAGATAAGAGACACCACATTTCCTATCATAGTTTGGGTGCATAGAGGATCCAAACTGAACTGATATCCATTTGTTTATGTTAGGTATGGGTTGAAAAAGATTATGTAGGTTGATATTCCTTCGTGAATGTTATTTTTTGATGATACTATGTTGATTGACATAAAGTTCAACATTGAAGAACTACATTTAAATCAAACAGATTAATGATTAATAGGAGAAAATAAAGCATATGTGTTGTGATTTTGTTCAATCTTGAATCGGAAATGGTGGGGTCCAGTTGGGCGGAGTCAATGTACCAGAAAGTGATATAGATGGGGAGGTTCAAGATGTTTGTTATATGATCTCTACATGATGTTTAAAATGGATAAGTGAAACTAGAGTATTATGTGATTAGAAGATCCCACTTAGACAAAAAGTATGTTTATAGAAAAACTATATGACCAACGTTATATGGGAGTCAATGTTGGTCGGTGAAGATAAAAGGTCTTAAAAAGATAAATGTGGAAGAAATACTATGATGCAATGTATGCATCAAAAGATAAGAAAATATTACTTGATAAATGACTATATAACAATAATGTGAGGATGCGAGCATTTAGGATATGTTGCACGAGGGTCGATAGAGTTGGTATGGACATATGGAATGTATAATACCTATAAGAAGAAATACTATTGATTCAAGCACCATTAAATGAAAAAGTGGATGAATTAGACTAACCTGGGAAGAACTTCAAAAGATATATTATGAATTTTCACATCTTGATCATAATAAGATCGTTAACAAAGTTGATGAAAAAGAAAGACATTTGTACCTGACCCCAACATGGTTGGGATTGAGGCTTCAACGATGAGGATGAGGATGATGAACAATTATGAGATGGATTGGACCTTTCTCTCTATTAATGTATGTAACATGTGTTGGGAAATTGGGGAAACAAATAAGGTAGCATAAACAAATATATAATGCCCGATTGCCAAACCAGTAAGATCATGTCAACAACAATGTATCTAACAAGGAAGGTTTCAAGGCATATACCTAGTCCAAAAGAAAGTCCAGTGACTGTCCTTATTGTAGCATGATTCTTTCCCAAGTTGCACCTCGACGGATGTCAGTGGCAGCCTTCCATTTGATCTCCACAGACGGTAGTTGATTGCTTCCTCCCAGCATGTGGCAATGACCTCCTCATCTCTTTAGTAGTCCACGCGGACCACTAGGAACTCCACGTTGTGCTATTAGGTCCAATAGGGAGGAGTTTTCCTATCGAACGTCAAACTACTAGGGTGGATTCACTCTCCTATATTGTCTCTCCCATGTTGTCCCTCCCTTTTACAAGTAGGAGTTGCTCAGGAACTATCGTTACCACAACTAGAGATAACAACAATTTTCAAAGCTTATCGTTGTGTCTCTAAAATCCTAGACGACCCCCCTTATATAGTATGGCCAGGGTTAGGTTTTCTAGTTCATTTGGATGTCGAATACATATAATTTTAGAATTTTTTTGGATGCCACAAATGGTGAACCATTTGGTTCATATGTGAGTCGGTTCAACCCTTAAACTAGTTTGTTCACTAGCTTTCTTATTTTTAATTATATTGGTCTTAAATATTTGATTGATGCATAACATGAAATCAACGTCAATCCTTGATCCAATCATACTGATCATTGAACGTGGTGGTCAAACACTTCAATTGGTCATTTTTGACCTTGAATTGGTTGGTTCATTAACTGAATTGGTCGGTTCATGCCGTACTTCAAGCAATGTTATGCTAATGTAGTTTAAATTGACTTGAAACTTAAATTGTTTGGTTCAACACTTGAATCGATAGGTTCAAATAATACAATCAGTCAATTTCCAGCCATTGTTGTTTAAATTGAATACCTAAGCACTTTAGTAATCAAGTTAAACATCATTCATGAATAAATTCCTATTCCAGAAGCATCATTTGCATGTGACCATAAAGGTCCTAAATTTTTTGGTAGTGAATGTCCATAACTAATTTAAGAAATCACAAGTAATGAGTGGTACCTAGAAACACATGATTACTACCCAAGTAATTGGAAAGTTGGAGAACAACTTCAACCTACAACCCATTATTAGTGTTACAAGGATCATATAGTTCCTTTGTCTCTGATATCCGGATGAACTGGAGGCATGGAATTGTAATCCTCTCAATGTTCAATTTGTGTTTCTTGGACTAGATATCACTCTCCTATAGGAGGGACAAATCCCATCTACATCATTCACACTCAACCCCCATGTGTCACAATGTACCTGAGCATCACCTTTATGGAAACCGCTATCCAAGGTCAAGTTGGATGATGTCAATGTTCTTTGAATGCAATGAGTGTAGTGACTTCAGGTCTAAGAACCACAATCACCACTATCACTATGGGAGTTGCTTTTTTACTACCATCCTATGGTGTAAATGTATCACACTCAAGGTGGGTTTATCTGATACATTGTTCTCTAACATTTACCTATGTGTTTTATTTGATATGACATATCATGACTAATAAGATTTTATCATCAAGCAACACACACTCTAGTCCTTTGTATTAATGTTATCTATTTCTTTTCCAAAGT
Source organism: Alisma plantago-aquatica (assembly GCA_963693085.1). Taxonomy (NCBI): domain Eukaryota; kingdom Viridiplantae; phylum Streptophyta; class Magnoliopsida; order Alismatales; family Alismataceae; genus Alisma; species Alisma plantago-aquatica. Next base: position 172,250,761 of record OY856410.1, read on the forward strand.
AATATCTGACTAGGGATATAACAAGAATTCTCTTATCATACATATATCATTGTTGTGGTCCTCAACCTGAAGACAAATGTTGTAATGACCCCCTCCCCCTATTATCCCCAATTTAAGTGGACCGAGAGGGCAAGGGCCATTACCATAATACATGATTGATGGTTTAGCAATTAACTTAGAATAATTAATAAATTTCACTAAATTGAAATAAATTTGATAACAATATAAATTCTTCAATAAGGACTTACATGATATGGGAAACTAATGTTTGCAATAGGAAATAAATCTGTCTATCTATATCCTCCAGGATTACATTACAACTTTTCATTGGGTGTCAACTTCTCTGGATGTCCATGTTACAAAATATCAGTAGTTTAACCTAAAATTCTGTGAAACAAAAACATGGTTAGTGTACCTAGTTATACTAGTATGTGAGGGAATCAACATTTTTGCATCTAGGTGTAACAAAATATTTCATCCATATCAATAAATATGAATACAAAATTGAACATGCATTTTCTTTCTAACTTCCCAACTTATTCTTTGCGGTGCACTCCCTCTCTAGAGTATTCATGTGGGATACCCTCTCTAGGTTTTTGGTCAATACATTGGACCTCTCGTAACCACCCATTCCTAGGTTTAGTTTGTTATGGCCTTCCTTTCCCAGCTAGGCCTCTCAATGGCCATCCTATCCCAGCTTGGCCTCATAATGATTATCATGTCCTAGTTTGGTCTTATTGGTGATCATCCTATCTGGGCTTGATTGTTTTTTACCATAGTGACACTTATTACATACACATGTAACCCTTCAATCCACTACATATAGTTGAGCAAGTTATACTTATATAATGTGATATCCACATAAACTTTATAGAATGCATGAATTAAATAAAAAACCAATAGTTTATTTGTAATCAATGTAGAATCCTCAAAAAAACCACGGATTCCGGTTAAGTGGAGTTGTCGTAGGTTTAAAAACATACCTTTCTTAAGAGAGATCAAAAGTCCAAGAAATAAATGCATATTGAGAGCAAGTAAGGAATCACCCTGAAATTAGTGCATAACACCCAAATTTTACTATTTTATCCAAAATCTACCATTAACACTGACTTGAATTCCAAGTTAGGGTTTTGGGGTCAGTTTAAGGTTTCATTTGGATTTTTTATTTGTAAACCCTAATTACTATTTTTAATTTTTCTACCTCTCAAACCCTAATTTGATGTTTTATGTATTATTAAACCCTGATTAGTCAAAGATGTCTCCTTTCTTCCAGAAGACCCAAATTTATCCATTTAAGTCAATTAAACATGATATGGTCATTAAAGTCAACAAACTAGAGTTTTTATCTAACATCTTAAACATATATATCCAGGGGTTCATTGAAGGAGATAACTACTCAAAAACTACAACATAGGCTCAAACCCTAGGCAAATATAGAATCTTTCTACTTAGAACTACTTTTTTGAGCAAGATTTAGTACATGTAAGCTAAGAGTAAGCAATAAACGTAACAATAGTTAAATAACTCTCCTTAAAGAAGATGAAGAAGGTCCATGAAGCAAGGTAGATTGAAGTGAGAGAGAAGAAAACCCTAGCTTGAGCACTCCACACATCCAATCTAGCTACTTGTCCAAGAAAAAGAAAACCCTAGTTGAAGGAAGAAAAAAGAAGGTGTTTCTCAACCTCTAGCATATTCTCCACTATGAACACCAAGGATCCAACCTAGAAGAAAGAGAGAATAAGGTAGGGAAGCAAGAAAAATGAAGAAAATAAGGAATAACTTAATTTTTAGGTCACGAACAGGCTAAAGAAGGTTCACTAGCTTGAAGAGAGGGTAGATCTGAACCCTAGGTGCACATGAAAGAAAGATCGACCAAGCTTCTTCTTCCTTGAGCTCCTTATTCTCCACCACACAAAGGGGGACGAGATACAAATATCTATTAAGACACAAAGGGTGATGTAGGTGTGTGATGAACTCATTTTCATTCAAGGAGGGAGGTATATAAGGCTTAGTGTGACATAGAAAGAAAGGAAGAGGTATCTAGCCTACTTGCCATGTGTCCATGGTAAAAAAATCATGTCCATGCAAACTAGTCCATCCATCAGTTGTAGAAGACAGGAGGTCCATAAAATTTCAACCCACATGAGCCATCGACCTCCCACAATAGGGTGACCATCAGATCTTGACATCCTTGGTCACAAGGGTGGAAACCCTAGAGTATCCATTAGTTGAGCATTTCACTTGGTGAATCATTAATCCAAGAGCCCCAAGAGAGAACCATCAAACTTCACACCTCAAGGGAACACCATCAGATCCCAACACACAAATAAACCATAGGATCCTACCATACAAGGAAAACCGTCGAGTTCTAACACACAAGGTGGACCAACTAGGAAAGGAAACCCTAACCTAACCCTAGGTAGATGTCACCACAAAACCAAAGGTACAACAAGGCCCACCCCAAAGGTACAAATACTTCAATAATGATATGAAAACATGTGGGACACACCAAGCATGTGAAAAATTGCAAAATGAACCTTAGATATGGGTAAATTGCATAAAAGCCCAAAATAAGCACATATATAGAGAAAGTTGATCAAACATTGTCCAAACTAGACCAAACTTGAACTTAGCTTTGTCACATGATATCAAAGAACATCTTATAATTAGATTAAGGTTTTAACCAAACAATTAAGCTAATCAAGAATTTTAAACCATAAAGCAAGGTCAGGGGTTTTACAACCATAAACCCCTAACAAGGATTTTGCCCCCAAAATCCTACGTAAACAAAGATGGGTACTTCCTACACAAATCATCCTATAACTTGGTGGCTTCCTGCAAACCACAATGATGCCAAAAAACATTAAATAATTCTATATCCTTCTTCTTCAACTTCTTCACTCTATTGTCTAACATCAACACATGACCTTCCACATAAGAAACATCCTCCTCCGACTCAACCTCCACTAGATGTAACGTCTATTTTCTATCTCGGTGACACTTTCTAAGCATGGAAACATGAAAGACATTATGCAACATGTGAAACTCTAGAGGTAACTTAAACTTATACGCCTCCTTTCCAACACATGATAGGATAGGGTAAGGTTCCACAAACCTAGGAGCAAACTTGTCCTTCTTACCAAACCTTAGGACACCCTTGCCAAGGGAAACCTTGAGGTATACACGGTCTCCAAATTAGAATTCTAACTATCATATGTTGATAGTTGGATCACCTTGATATTCTCTGTAGTCTGTTGCACTAACTCAGGACCCAAAAGTTGATATTCTCATGTCTCATACCATCAAAGCAATGATCGACAATGCCTCCCATACACAGCTTCATATAGTGCCATGTGTATACTCCTCTAATAATTCTTGTTGTCATAAAACTTGATCAAACTTAGATGAACAACCCAACTACAAAGAAATTGTCGAACATACACCCTCAAAAGATCTTCCAATGTCTGAACGGTTCTTTCTAACTGACCCATTTGTCTGCAGGTGTAAAGTTATGCTAAACCTCAGTTGTGTTTCCAAATATGTATGCATGCGTTCCCAAAATCAACATGTAAATAGTGGACATTTGTTAAACTCTATGGTCACTGGGATATCATGTAGACAAACAATCTCATCAATGTAGATCTGGGCAAAATTCTCTATTGTTTAAGTTGTCTTGACTAGAAGGAAGTGAGCTAACTTGGTCAACTTGTCAATAATCAACCAATTGGAATCATGACCTTTGGTTGTCCTAGGAATACCAACCACAAAGTCCATGGTAATATGATCCCATTTCCATTGTGGTGGAAAATGTTGTAACATCCCTGTCGGCTTCTGGTGTGTAGCCTTGAACTATTAACAAATCAGACACTAAGATACTAACTCTATCACATCACACTTCAGGCCTAGACACTAATATAGGTCCTTTAAGTTCTGGTACATATTTGTACTATCTGGGTGCAATGCGTATATTGAGGAATGAGCCTCCTCAAGTACCATCTTCCTCAGGCCATCAACATCTGGAACCATTGACCACATTATCATATCAAATTGTCCCATCGTCTGACTCATGGAAACCATCATATTTTCTGCTACCAAAATCACATTGAATATTAGGTATCACGACATCATTCTTCTAATCATATCTGATCTGCTGCATTAAGGTTGGTTTCACCTACAAATGTGCTACTAATCCTTCCAACAAGGAAACCTCCACCTTCATGTTCATCTATCGAAGCGATACCAACATGTCCCACCCGCGACATGCCATAGATTGCAATTGTGCCTTGTCTATAGATGACGACGAAGATGACTTCCTTCTTAACACATCTGCTACAACATTCACCTTCCATGGATGGTAGTCTACCGTGTAGTCATATTCTAGTCCTTGATCATGTCCATCCATCTTCTTTGCCTCATTTTCATCTCCTTCTTCCATAAGATATTTTTAATGTTTTTATGGTCTTTGAAGATCTAACACTTCTCTCAATACATGTAGTGCCTCCAAATCTTCAGGGAAAGAACCATAGCTGCTAGCTCCAAGTCTTGTGTCAAGTAGTTCTCCTCGTGTCTCTTGAGTTGTTGTGAAGAAAAAGAAATCGTGTTATTGTCTTGCATCAGCACACATCCCATGTTATTCTTCGAAGCATCATAAAAGACGATGTATCCTTTCCCTTCTCTGGAAGCACTAACACTAGAGCACTGATCAACTTCTCCATTAACATATAGAAACAACATTGACACTTGTCATCCCAGACAAAAGGAACAACCATCCTAGTAAACTTGATTAGGGGTAACACTACAACACTGAAATTATTAATGAACCTTCTATAGTAACCAACCAAACCTAGGAAACTTCAAACCCCAGTTGGTGTATTGGGATACTCCCACTCCAACATAGACTCAACCTTCTTTGGATCGATGAAAGCACCCTTGGTAGATATAACATGACCTAGAAAAGACACCTCGTCATCCATAACTCACATTTGCTAAACTTGGCATATAGTTGGTGTTGCCTTAACAATGTTAATGGCTAGAGAAGGTGTTGTTCATGCTGCTGACTGTCCCTAGAGTATATCAACAGGTTATCAATGAATGCAACCATGAACTAATCAATGTACAACCTGAACACCGTATTCATTAGATCCATAAAAGTTTTCGGTGCATTGGTTATCCCAAACGGCATAACTACAAACTCATAATGATCATACCTAGTCCTAAAAGCAGCCTTTGGTATGTCATCCATATTGATCCTCAACTGGTTAAATAACCTGACCTCAGGTCTATATTGGAGAGCACTGTTGAACCTCTCAACTGATCAAATAGATCATCAATCCTAAGTAGCATATACTTATTCTTCACGGTGACCTTGTTCAACTACCTGTAATCTATGAAAACCCTCATAGAACCATCCCGATTCTTCCTAAATAACATAGGAGCACCCCAAGGGAAAGTTCTTAGTCTAATGAAACCCTTATCCAACAACTCTTGCAATTGTTTCTTCAACTCTTGCATCTCTACGGATGCCATCCTATAAGGTGCTTGTGTTATGGGTTGTGTTCTAAGAATAAGATTGATCTCAAAATCAATCTCTCTAAGAGGTAGAACACCAGGAAAATCTTCTATAAAGATGTAATCAAACTATCCTACTATAGGTACCTCTTGGATACTGGGACCTCTCACCTTGGTATCCACAACATGTTCCAGGAAAAGACTCTCATCAGCTTCTCTGCTATCATAGTCAACACCAAACATGTAGGAATAATCTTCCTACCTCCTTGGATGATCCAAGAGACATCTACATCATATAACATATCCACCTTGGAACTACATTCCAAAACCAAAGCAACCATGTACTTCTCCATGGTATCCATCCCTAGGATCACATCAAAACTATTCATGTCAAGTGGCATCAGATTCACTTGAATCTTGTCTCCTTAAAAAGAAAGAACACAAGATTGACACACCTCCTACAACTCAATGGAACCAACTAAAGGGGTTTCAAGAAAAGCACTATCAGATCTATTACAAAAGGAAAATAACAACTACTTATCACCTCCCTGGTGATGAAAGATTGCATCGCACAAGGGTCAAGCAAAACATATATGAAAGATGTAGCATATAAATCAAAATGAAAAAGTTCCATCTGACCTATGATGACCCGTGGATTGACTAGTCCCTTCGGTTGACTCATGGCATATAATCTAGGCATTGCATGTTGTCATCCTCTTCCTCTTCTAGAAGGTGCACATGATCCTATCTGCGACACCTGATCATGTCCTCTAGCACCACCACTACTATATTGTTGTCATTGTGAACATTGTTGACTCTTCCTCAGATGTTGTGTCACTTCTTCATCCTTCATATGGGAAGATCACCTCAAATTACCTACTTGTACACACTTATGATAAGTCCTAGATTCATATTCTAGCCTAGACGACCATGTCACTAATACTGATGTTGCATTGTGTGCTCTTGCTGGTGGAAAGTTTCAACCTATGTTCTTACTTGCTACCACTGTGCCGATACTTCTGACCTCAGTTCAGAAAATGTATATCTCTGATATGACTGTGGTGATGAGAACCTTGGCTTCTTGAACCACTAGACGACTATCCTTGAAACTAAGCTAGCCTCTTCTTAACATTGGTTTCACACTTCTCGTTAGCAAACCTCTCAATCCTCCTCACGGACTCCGTGAAGGTAGAGAACCTCTCTCTATTCCCCAAAGTCGATGATGTCATAGACATTTCAAAACTCAAACCCTTCTCAATTCCTTGGATCCTCTCCTTCTCTGTCACTTCCATATGAGGATAGAACCTCATAAGCTCCATAAACCTGGCCTCATACTCATTGATGGACAACAAAGCCAAGTGTAACCTCTCGAACTGGGCTATCTTCTCATCTAGACATGTCTTAGGGAAATAAAAACTTATGAAATCCCCCAAAAACTCTTCCCAACTCACAGAAACTCTGGGGGTCTATTCTCCTCTTCTATGGCCCACCTATGTCCAACACTACCCTTCAATAGGTAAACATCATGCTTCAACTTGTCCTCTTTTGGGATGTTCATGATCTTGAATGCTTTTTCAAACTTGGTTAACCAAATGTCTACATAAATAGGGTCTACTATCCCCACACACTCGATAGCCCCCACACATATCAACCTCTCAAATGTCGTCCCATAACCCTAAGATACCACATTAGGGATGATATACCTAGCTTGAGGTATGGGTGCATTATGCACTAAGTGCATAATCGTCACCATGAGTTGTTCAAACATGAACTGGAAAGTTGGATTTTCCATGGTTGTAGGGTCAAACTGAGGCACTACGGGATATTCTGGGCCTGTTACATGCACTCTACCATCATGGGTCGACCTCCTACTTCTACCTCCTAGTGAGATGAAGCTACTCTCTATATTTTATTCACACTCTCCAAACATATCTACATAAGCATAAGCTATGATCATATATGTTGTATTACGTAAGAACATACATATAACCTATGTCCAATGTCTCGTAGACTCAACAAACCCAAAGCTCTAATATCACAAACTTGTAACAAACCCATCATGTAAACAAGATCACTCAAAACAAAACACATGATCAACCACTAATTAACCACATTCCCAGAAAAGACAGATAATTAAAAAAAAATGAAACATCACCAACAAGTCCAAGAATATTTACATAAATGCTATTAAACCTAGATATGATCATATACTATACCTGGTATTTACATATCTGATTTTTAGTCTCAAACACAACTTGTGTATAAAATCATATTGTTCCACATATGTACATGCCATATTGATCGGCCTAAATCGCACGTCCTGGAAGGGAGGCAGACTCAGAAGGAATCAAACTTTAGAATTACAACCTGAAACCTTCAAGGACACCCACAACTTTATTATGGGGTCGAAGTAGATATATGGGGTCGAACACAGGGACATGGTGACATTTAGGATGCTTGAGATCTCTACCTTAAGTCAGATAAGCCAACATGATAGTTGAGGAAAGATATGGGCTACAACTAGTCTAGTAGATTGTCACGAAATAAAACAAAACAAAGAAAATAAAGCAAAACAAAGTCTGTGAGATTCTACTAATCAGAGACAAGGAGTTCCTGGCTATGTAACCACAAGTTGGGCAGTCTATGTACCCGTTCTCGGGCATAGATAGACCTTGAACACCCGAACGAACAATCTACATCGATACCTGGTATGCACCATGGTATCAGTTCCTGTGGGGTCATCCCACTCGCTCTCACATAGCATGACTAAAACCCATCAATGGTATGAAACCTCTCTTAAGGATGATAAACCAACAACCTAGAATATTCTAGATACCCACTCAGGTCTAGAATATTCTGGGATGTTAGGAACAAATGACCTTGAACCGTCCTCCTCTTAGAATTTCGATCGAAACTATTTTCTCTTGTCTATTTCTATAACGAATCTCTTGATAAAGGAAAAAATTAGCAATTCAAGCAAGAAAGAGATCAACCATACTAGCAATTATAACCAAAAAGTGGATATAGAACATAAAATGTGCTAGATCTGAATTAAAACTACTTTCTTAAGGAAAAAGTACAAAAACATGCCCAAAACGGGATACATAGCCAAGAAGGATCTCAACTAGCCATGAACAATCATAGTTTGCACCGAACAATGATGGAATAACATCATTTGTATAAGAAAAAAGGAGAACAATAGAAGAAAGGAGGATAAGAAGAAGAGATTTATCCCATGGAGGAGAGGTGGATCTTGCTCCCTAGCCTTTTTATGGGCTAGATCTCATCTTTTAGGTCGTCCATCTTGATCTTCTGGACTCGTTTGCCTCCTTTCTCTCTAGATCTGCCCCAAACAACATCTCGGTCGATGTGTGGAGGTGGAAGATGGCTAGGAATGGTGGGGAATGGGTGAACAGAGGTGGAAGTTATGATGGATGGAAGATAATCTGAAGAGATGGGCGTAGGACGAGTTCACCGGCCTTTCTAGGTCCTTCAAACTCTCCCACGGGGCTCTAGGAACCAAGAGGGGTTGGAACCACTACGTGGAGACTCCCCCAGATCAGAACCTGGAGCTCTTCCTCACGGAACCCTTCTTCTAGTCTCTAGGGGTAGGTACTTATAGGTGAAGGAAAACCCACAGTTGAGGATGCACCGTGGTCGAGGTAGATCTGCAGTCACGATTGATGATTAAGTCAAGGGGAATCCACGGTTGCAATGCTTCTTACCATGGTTATGGTGGTGGCTATGGTGCTCGTGGTCACGATCTCTTTTCCAACATCACGGCAGAGCTATTACCAAGATTGGTTCTGCGATTGTAGCTGACACCATAGTCACGAATGCCTTGGTCATGATTGAGGTGGATGGGAATCTAGCTGGCTCGATCACGGTCGATCCCACAATTACGGTGCCGGTTCAGGTCACAGTCATAGTCTTTCCTACCTCAGTCGTGGTCTTGCCTGCAATCGTGGTATCAGTTTGGGCCATGGTCGTGGTGGATTCCTTGGTCACAGTCTTTCCCACCTCAGTCGCGGTCGTGATGGATTGAAGCCTAGCTGCTGCAAAAACCATGTGTTGGGGAGAAATCTTAGAGAATAGATTTCATTTTAGGTTCGATGCCTGCAAGTCCCAAAATTGGCTAATTTGAACAACTTTATTAATGAAAAGATATAAGTTACTAAAAGATAAGAAACATGGGATATTTTGTTCTTATTAAGGCTATACAACCAAGAATGTGCTTAGAGAACAAAAAGATAACATCCAAATTAAACTTGGCGATCAATGCTAAGGTTAAGAAAAATACTTTAAAACGTCAATTCTCCTGATCCATGTCATTTTAGAACAAACCCCCACCAATCGAGCACAATCCTGTCAAAGTAAAATCAAAGGGTTACCAGACAAGATTAAGTGAATTCACTGCAACTTGTCGATATTCATGAGGGTTTGAATCATAATTATTAAATATAAAAGAATTGTCACACAGGTGATCAAGAGAGTGATGTGTAATGAGCCATCATCATGTATCCATGTAGACCAATCAGGGACAACACGTTTATCACTTATTCAGGTCCTAAGAGGGAATAAAAGGAAAAAGACTCTAATGACTTCTGAGGATCCCGATCTGCATCAAGTTAGTCGATGTAATGAGAAACAGTCCCTACAGTGCGAGCCAGTTGGCCCAAAGTAGTGAGACAAACTCCTCATACTGTGCTCGAACCAACCCTGCTACTGGGATGATCTCATAGGTCTCCTAGGGGTCCCTTGTGACTCTCTAATGAGTTTTTGGAGTGATACTACTAGGCACGACATACCCGCATTCATGAGCATAGTTATGCACTAGCTGGGCACTATCCTCAACTCTCCTAAAAGACAAAAACAAGTGCTCATTTATTCATAGTCAAGCTTTTATTCACTACATTCTAATTTATAGGCGTGGGTGAGAACTCTTTTGATGTTTTTGGGATTTTGTGGGCGGCCTATCCTCTTTTGCAAATTTTTAACTTTTTATCTTTTTAACTCAATCTAAGGTGAGAGGGTGCACAGACCATCAAGGAAAACACTTCAATTTGACTATAGATCAAAACCCAACATTATCTGCTTGACACCTGTGTGAAAAGATAGTAATTATGATTCAAGGATCCTAAGAATAGAAGCAAGCTTATGAAACTGCAACTAGGAGTCTTTGATCATGCTTTAGCTCTTTCCAACAGTCATATACCTTGGATTTGTCACTCACAACATAGATCAAGGGACTAAAGCTTTAAGCTATGAAAAAGGCACATAACCTTAGATTCATTATCCAACTTAAGGGAAAAGTCAATGAGCAAGTCAAACAAAAGATAAAGCAATTTGAGATGAAAATAGTGCATTAAGGAATAATGTCAAGCATTCGTCTATTAGATTCGCACCATAGCCATAATTGCAAAGCTAAAATTAAGAAACAAAGCCTTACGAAGCTAAATTTTTTAAAAGTTTACGCTAAATGAAAGGGACATAGAAGATAGTGCATGCATTCTATGAAAGTAATAAAAGGGAAAGGGAAGATAGAGGGTGGTACACCCTGACCGACCACCAAACACCCCAAGCTTAAATTTTTGTCTTGTCCTTGAGCAAATCTCAAGCTCTAGATGGTGTGGAAAGCAACTACTACAGGTAATCTCTATTTATAAACTGGTCCAGATCGTCTAAGCTGCTTGATGTGTTCTCATACTCCTAATTTATTCCTTGCTGAAAATGAAATGATTGCCCAAAATCCTGGGCCAGCTGGTAGAAAGACCGGGCGGGGTTGTTGAAATGGCTGCTGAAATTTTGGTTGAGGCAGTGGAGGGAAGGTTATGTCGAACCTCTGTCTGAGGTACTGCACATCCTTCTCTAGCGTGTCAAACCATCTTCCTGAGTTAGCCATAAAATCAGTCATGAATTTGTAAAGGTTCCCCAAATTGGGGTAGGCGGCATATTGTTCCTACTGAGGAGGTTGTAAGTATTCTGTAGTTGGCATCCTTGTGTAGGGTCCTCCCTGGTATGGTATGTCATGGAAGGTTGCCCTTGTCTACTGTCCATCCTCCTGAGCCTCTGGCATTGGTGGTGTTGAAGTAGAAGCTCTTGCAGCTCAGCCCGTATGATGAACGTTACCCTGGGCATCCAATAGAGAGGCATCCATGAATGTCATTCGACATGCGAACTCTACATTTGGTGGAAGTAGTATTTTGTGCTTACAGTTGCTGAAGATATAAAGATATCCTACGTTGCACTATTTGATCACTCCTAAGTTGATTAATGATCCAATTCCAACTTGGACCACTCCGCTTTTTCTTGCATAAGTGCCAATTGTCCATCTCCAATTCTGAGATGGTGTCCTATAAAAGTGATAATACCCGCCATAGACATGAATTGGACCTCCTTCTAGAAGGAGTTGTGAATGTGGCGGATGATGAAATTCCCCAGATTCACTTTCTTTCCTATTGCTACACACCACAAGATGTATAGGTCGGGTGCACTGAATGCCCCTTGATTGTCTTGTTTTTCCAAGATGTAGTTTGCAATTACTCGATGTAGATAACAAAGTGTCGGGTTATGGATGTGCAAAGATTTGGAACCTCTAGCAACATATTTATCTTCCCCAATGATCATTTTCCATGCTTGAGCAGCATTAAAGTTGTGGTCCCATGTCTCCAGTCGGCCCCTGGACATCTCAATATAGTCCTCAACAGAGCGTGACCACCTGCTATTAAGGTGATCCATAGTGACTTCACGGGGTTGGTCCAGGAGGTGAAAATGCATGATGGTGTGTCAGTGGTCCTTTGGTATCTCTAGCATAGCATAAAACTCATAGGTGAGTCTATGATAAGAATTGCATATACATGAGGACGTCTAGGCCAACAACTGTAAAATATTTATCGACCAATTCTTATATCCTGAGCCTAATGAGTGTTACATGATCGACATATCTCGGGCCCACTAATCTGCATTTGTCCTTAATCAGAGTATCAAAACTATGCTTTTGCTTTATACTTCTGAATAGGGGAGAAGGGAGCCAGCTTTGGTTGACACCATTAGGAATGAGGTGGCATATGCTCCATTGAATTAAATCACGCCATGAAGTTGACCGTTGTAAAGATGTTAACCATTCTGCTGACTGTCGATGCTGGTCTCCTATGGATAAATCTCTGTGCAACACTAATGGGCTCTCCTGATGCCCCATCGAAGTTTGGAGCTCAGTGTCACGGCGTGCCCTCCACATTCTCTCACTGGAGGCTTCCTATAATGACTCACCATTGTAGGTCTCCATAGGAGTGTTGGATATGTGGCGGTAGTCTAAATCGGTCTCTTGCAACCCGAACCCTGGAGTAGAAAACAAAGCTTCATCTTCATATATCAGGTTCGTGGTTCGAGTGGCATGGTGTGGGTATCAGCTCCCGTGCTCTGATAGTGATGGGGAGCTTCCTTCCCCCTTCTTTTGTGTCATGGTCTTCTTGAGCTTCTTAAAACTATTTTTCATTGCATCCATGATCCTGATTTTCTAGTGTTGATCTAGTTGGCTAGACTATGGTGAGGGTTTGGTATTGCCACCACAAGGCACTTCAACCTCGACCGCAGAGTACTCCATGATCGCTAGGTGGCTTGGACACAACAACCAATGTATACAAGGTGATGTGACCGGGATGGCTGCGACCGTGGCTTATAACTAGACAGCGACTGTGACCACCATAGTAGCCTTGATCATCAATCTTCTTACGATAGAGATGAACACGATTGAGGTGACCGCGATCTGTATCCTAACTGCAACTGAGATCACATGATCTGGTGCAGCTTGAAGAAGACGGTTGGTAGAGTTGGGGTTGTGACTCATTTTCACGGGTGATGGGGAGAGTGTGGTTGCTACTCCACTGCTTTAAGACCACGGTCGCGGTCTAGCTGTGGTTATTACTACTGATGCCGATGTGCCCACTCCTTCTCTACTAGCCAACGATGGAAATAATGGAAGAGGGAGAATGGGCTGAAAGTTGCACGATGGTGGGAAAACTCGGGGACTTGGAGAGGACGTCTCAGCCTGAGGGTATTTATAGGTCGGGCGCATAGCCCCTCCTTGAGATTGATCATGCTAGGTTGCGCACCATGCAAAAGAAAAATCGGAAAAGGAACTGGAAAACTGGTTAAAATATTCTGTCAAAAGTGCTACATTCTGTCAAAAAGGTGGAGACAAACCAACTTGCTAGTCGGTCAGGCTGAAAAAGCATATCTGGATCATGGCTGCCACGGTCGCGGTCACATTGGGCCATGATCGCGGATGCGGTGCATGCTTGCCCCTAATCACGATCCTTGGCTTCAGACCGTGGTCTAGCTATCAGGTCACGGTCTTAGCAACCTTGCATGAGATGAAAAGATAGCATCAGAATTAAGCACCATAGAAGAGAAACAAGATATATCAAATAATTCTTAAAGAAGATAGACCAAAAGTAGGTGTCACGGTGAAAAGGGAGAAATGCATGAAATAAAGAGTAAAAAGAACTTAGATGATGCACATGAAACCAAATTTGAACGGTTAGAGGAAAGATAAAACTGGAATTGATTTTTTTTCTGTAAAAATTTAAAACTTAAATTTAAAGAGAAAATGTGTAGGTAGCAGGGGGTGTCTTCCCTACAACACCTGCACTTGGATCCCAAATTTGTAGTTTTAGGGTCCTAGTTACATGTGTCTCGTTGCTCGGGCTCACCATGTAGCGGAAGAATATGCGCAGAGGTGGCCCCTTTCGAGTCTGGAAAAGAGGAATAAAATCCGCTGACTTGGTGAATTCGTCTCTGTGCTAGTATTTACTTGAACTGTACTGAAATGAATTCTTCAATAGAACATCCTCAAGGCACCCATCGATGTGTAAATCTAAATAGGGAGGTCTGAGGAAGTCAATGGATGAGATGGAGTAGAGAGGTCAGAAGTCTTCTTGAAGGGTCCTTCTTTCTCTTCTCCCTTGAACTTGAGGTTGGATGCTCAGACAATCTTTCATATATAGTTTGAGTCATCCAATCATCATTTGAAAAAGAAGTATCCCCAGGTAAATCTATTTGTGGGTCAACCACCCCATGCTTATCGCATTCCATGGGGTCTGGGGTGTCTTCATGCTTTGCAACTATATTGTAGTGGGTTGTCCATCTCGCTCCCTAGGCTTCAACTCCTCCTTGAAAAGAGATTGTGAACAACGTCTTCTCATGCTGGTCTAGTTCGTCATCATCGTTATACTTGCTCCATAAGGATGAATCATCATCATCACCTTCATCAATCAAATTGTTCCAAACTGTGAATGACATACTGCTTAAAGCTAAGTGACAAGTCTCAATACGAGAGCTATCACTCTCGTCTGGATCAATGTTTGGTTCAAGTTCTTCAAATTGACCTCCATGTTGTGAGGTTGTTTGACTACCCTGATCATAAGCATTATAGAATGATTCATGCCTTTGGATTGTATCTTCCATTAGTTCATCAGTTGAATCATATGGATAGATTGAAGGGCTTCCCCAGGTGGGTTGGTCTTCATAGAAAAATATGGGTGAATCCAGTTGACATTATGAATAGGCTAGTGAACTGTACTCCTTTTCAGTCCTCATGGGGTAGTCTTGATGATGGTGATCTTAATGGTTGTGTGATGGCATTTATGATTGAATGGTAAACAAATCAATGAGCTCTTGAAGCCTAATGCTCTACTCAACATCCTTTTCATGTAGTTGTTGGACTTGAGCAACAATACTTTAAAGATTTGTCGATTCTACCATGCACTTATGTTGGAAACCCACTGTCTCAGACTGATGCACTTAGATGAATCCTTGTTTAACAGTTTGAAGTATACTCCTACTACGGTCTAGGATCTCAGTGGCTACTTGGAGATGGTGATCTTGCTTTTCTAGAAGTTATTGGAATGGATCAACTTGTTCTTAGAGATGAGGAACTAAGGAGGAGGTGAGTGCATTGACACTTTCTTCGGTTAGTTCCATTTCTCTAATCCACTCTTGATCCCAAGTTAACACAAAAGTCGAGGGTTGATATCCCATCTCCTTTGTTGGAATTTTGAAATATGATGATGAGGAGGCAAGTATAGCTCAACCAGTTGTAGAGTGCGACTTTTAATTATTTGCCAGCAGTCAAAACTGTAGAAAAATTCAGGAGGATGGGTGGACAATATAACTTGTCTTGCCGAAGCAAAATCCATGGATGAAAATGTATAAGAAAGAGGAGAGCTATTCAGTAGATACGAATGAGAATGTTTAAAGCAAAGTAAGAACTATGCATATATATATATACAAGTTTAAACGTGATAGAACAAAATCTTTTAGGCATGTAAACATAGAATACCATGTCCTTGGAAATGGTGCCAAAAAGTTGATCATCCTAAATCGCGCGTCCTGAAGGGAGGCGGGCTTAGAAGGAATCAAACTTTAGAATTATGACCTGAAACCTTCAAGGACCCCCACAACTTTATTATGAGATCAACGTAGATATACGGGGTCGAACACAAGGATGTGGTGATGTTTAGGATGCTTGAGATCTTGCCCTTAAGTCAGATAAGCCAAGACGATAGTTGAGGAAAGATATGGGCTAGAGCTAGTCTAGTAGATTGTCATAAAATAAAACAAAACAAAGAAAAGAAAGAAAAACAGAGTCTGTGAGATTCTACTGATCAGAGAGAAGGAGTTCCTGGCTATGTAACCACAAGTTGGGAAGTCTTTGTACCCATTCTCGAGTGTAGACAACCCTCGAACACCCCACCAAACAATCTACATGCATACCTGGTACGCACTGTGATATCTGTTCCTGTGGGGTCATCCCACTCGCTCTCGCGTAGCGTGACTAAAACCCATCAATGGTATGAAACCTCTCTTGATGATGACAAACCAACAACCATGAATATTCTAGATACCCTCTCAGGTCTAGAATATTCTGGGATGTTAGGAACATACGACCTTAAACCGTCCTCCTCTCAGATTTTGATCTGAACTATCTTCTCTTGTCTGTTTCTACAATGAATCTCTTGATAAAGGCAGAAATAGCAGTTCAAGAAAGAAAGAGATCAACCAGACTAGCAATCATAACTAGAAAGAGGAGATAGAACATAAAATGTGCTAGATCTGAATTAAAACTACCTACTTAAGGAAAAGTACATAAACATGCCCAAAACGGGCTACATAGCCAAGAAGGAGATCAACTAGCCATGGACAAGCATAGTTTGCACCGAAAAAAGATGGAAGAACATCATTTGTACAGGAACAAAGGAGAACAATAGAAGAAAGTTGAAGAAGATGATATTTAGCCTATGGAGGAGACGTGGCTCTCGCTCCCTAGCCTCTGTATAGGCTGGATCTCATATTTTGAGTCATCCTCCTTGATCTTCTGGACTCTTTTGCCTCCTTTCTCTAGCTCCGCCCCAAACAACAGCTTGGTTGATGCGTGGAGGTGGAAGATGGTTGGGAATGGTGGGAAATGGGTCAATAGAGGTTGAAGTGATGATGGATGGAAGCTAATCTGAAGAGATGGATTTAGGATGAATTTTCCGGCCTTTTTAGGTCTTTCGAACTCTCTCACAGGGCTCTGGGAACCAAGAGGGGTTGGAACCACTAGGTGGAGACTCCCCCCCCCCAGATCGGAACCTGGAGCTCTCCCTCACAGAACCCTTCTTCTGGTCGCCAGGGGTAGGTACTTATAGGTGAAGGCAGACCCATGGTTGAGGACACACCATGGTCGAGGTAGATCTATGGTCATGGTAGATGACTCGGTCGAGGGGAATCCACAGTCACAGTCCTGCTTGCCACGGTCGCGGTGGTGGACACGGCAGTCGAGGTCGCAGTCTGTTTTCCAACATCACGGTAGAGTTGTTACCAAGATTGGATCCACGATTGTGGCTAACACTACAGTCGTGGTGTATGCCTTAGTCGCGGTCGAGGTGGATGGGAATCTAGCTACCTCGATCATGGTCGATCCCGCAATCGTAGTGCCAGATCAGGTCATGATCACGGTCTTGCCTGCAATCGTGGTATTGGTTCAGGTCACGGTCGAGGTAGATGCCTCGGTCGCGGTCTTGCCCACCTCAGTCACTTTCATTATGGATGGAAGCCTCACTGCTGCAAAACCATGTGTTAGGGAGAAATCTTAGAGAAAATACGTCATTTCAGGTTCGGTGCCTGCAAGTCCTAAAATTAGCTAGTTTATGAAAAGATATAAATTACTAAAAGATAAGAAACATGGTATATTTTGGGCATATTAAGGCTATAGTGACATAAAATCATAGATAAATTCTTGGCATAAATACGTAAATTTGGGTGTTATCACATATACAACATCAAACTACTTCCAAAAACTCATGTCGATATACATATCATCTACAAAACATCCCTTCATAGACTAGAGAGTATAAGGATGACTCTAGGACACACTAATGACAAGGCGACCTCCTATTTCTACTTCTCTTTGGGTTGCTCTTCCTCACCACCAAGAACCTAATGACGTTGTAGACGATCAACTAAAGGGATGTGGTGACCCACAAGGTGAGACCCATGTCCCACCGAGAGATATAACTCTCAATAATGATTAGTGATGACACAGATAAAGCTGACTAAACAATAAATAATATTACAACAAGCATTATTAAAATGATACTTAGAGAAATATGTAAAGCTAACACCATTAAAACAGTTGATTTCTCTATCGCTATATATAACAACTAAACAGTATAAGCAACAATGCAAGGGTTATCAACCAAATCAAGTGTGTTTAAGCCTAAGCAGAAAATACTACATGGTTGGATTACATCTTGTATTAAGCCCTGGGGTGTTTGAGGTTACCACTCATGATCCAACTGACTACTACTAAGTGGATATCAATTCCATACAAGATCTAGGAGAGCTAGAATCCTAAGATCTCATCCGCCCTTAGTCAATATGATTCTGCCATAATGAAATATAAGTCAAGCTGTAAAACATCCTAATTGGTTCTTGGTATATAGGTCACCACACTAGTAACCAGGGTATACAAACTCTATCATCCGAGGTACAACCACAACTATCCTCTAGAACTTCACATATCTAAATATATGATATATGACCATAGTTATTTTCCTATCGAGGTATGACCACAACAATCCTCAAAAACATGCATGTACTCAACAATATATGACTTCATGCTTCCCTTTAGGAATACAAGTATCCCCATCCAACAAGTCTTGACATTGGAATGGTTCTACAACATAGGGTCATACATGATTAGGGTTCCACTTGATTCGTTCTCAATTGGGTATCTTGTAACTGCATCAACCAAGTAACAAGAAAACCCTAAAAGAATTTTACAAAAACATGGACATATATAAACTTCAGAAGATATAAAATGTATGAGACATATTCCTTATCACATCATCTCATGCTTCCAATCCTTAACATATCATGAAGAGGATTACACCTTTATTAGGACTCAAAAAATGTAGATAGTCATTAATACCATCACATCATTCCCTACAAGAACATCATTATCTTTCAATACCTTATATAAAGGCTCAATAAACCATCAACATACTTGTGTTGTAAAAGATTGTCATAACATTGCATTAAAGAGTCATGATGTTCATATGGCAGCATATTAGGTTTACAATAACAATTAGACAATATTTCTTCATCATACTAATCATAAAAGGAAGTTATGCATAATTAACCATCATCATCTATTTGCATTAGGGTTAGGTTCAACAAGATAAGTTGAATTGAACTTACAAAACAACACTCAAAGATAAACCATAGCACTATGCATCTCCATCGAATCATGGATCTATAAGGTCAAACATAGTCATCGGATTCCATAATAGTAAAGGATTGAATTATACACCTAAGGAAACTATTGAGACATGGCCTAAAAGATGCATCAAAACATGACCTAGAATGGGTACTAGTTGTTAACACTAGAGACACCATCTTTTGTAGACGTCAGAGAAACCATCAGTTGTGGACATCAAGACCACCATCGGATGTCAACACCAGAATCACCATAGAATGATGCAACCAGTGAACCCGTTGGTTGAGAACCATCAGCCAAAAAAATAGTCAAACCATTGACCTTAGAGTCAGTGTAACCATTGAATGTGGACAAAAGAACCATCGATTGATAACCTAGTGAGACCATCAGATGTGAACAATCAAGTCATGAACCAATGGGTCCATTGGTTGTGGACTCAGAGGGACCATCGAGTGTCGACCCAATGAGACCATCAGTTGTGGTCAACATGTGGACAACAAATTTAAAGGCCAAGTACTATCCATCATTTTTAAGAGGAACAAAAACCTTTGAGTGAAACCACTACATGTGAGTATTATGATTAACATTTGTGGAGAAACCAAGTCATTGGTTGTAAGGAGGAACATAAACATCGCTTCCAGGAATAAGAGAAAACCCCAAACAACAACTCAACACCAGCCATAGGTTCTCACAAGATGTTCAAACAAAACAACACCAAAACCAAACCATCGTGTTGCAATACAAGGGGAGAAATCAGCTCAAACCCTAAGAAAGAACAATCGTTTGAGAGAGAAAAAGCCATAAATTTCCACATGCATGCCAGGTCTAGAGTTCTCACTTCCAAGGAACGTTCTTGCACAAGGATAAGGTGTTCATTGAAGGAGGTAACTACTCAAGAACTACCACATAGGATCAAGCCCTAGGCAAAGAAAGCATCTTTCTATTTAGAACTACATTTTTGAGCAAGATATAATACATGTAACCTAGGAGTAAGAAATAACCATGGGGAAAGTTAAATAACTCACCTTAAAGAAGATGAAGAAGGTCAAAGAAGAAAGGTAGGTTGAAGAGAGAGAGAGAAGATAACCCTATCTTGAGCACTCCACACGTCCAAGCTAGCTCCTTCTCCAAGAACAAGCAAAGCCTAGGTCAAGGAAGCAAGCAGAAGGTGTTTCTCAACCTCTGGCATATGCTCTACTAGGAACACCATGAATATGACCAAGAAGAAAGGGAGAAGAAGGTAGTACAGAAAGTAAAATGAATGAAAGAAGGAATACCTTTCTTACTTAGGTCAAGAACAAGCTAAGGAAGCTCCACTAGCTTGAAGAGAGGGTAGATCTGAACCCTAGGTGAGATCAACCAAGCTTCTTCTTCTCCACCACATAAAGGGGGACAAGATTCAAGAATCAAAGAATATCAAGATGGTGAGGTATATGTGTAAAGTACTCATTTTCATGCACAGAGGGATGTATATAAGTACTAGGGTGAGAGAGAAAGGAAGGAAGAGGTGTCTATCGATGATTGCCATGTGTCCACATTAAAAAACATCATGTCCATGCAAACCAGTCTAGCCATCCATTTTGAAAGCCATGAGTCCCATCAAATGTAAACCCAGGGGATCCAAAGACCTCCCTCAGTAGGGTGACCATTTGATCATGACATCCTTGGTTACAAGGGTAGAAACCCTAGCATCTCCTTTGGCTAACCACTTCACTTGGTGAATCATCAATCCAAGAGCCCCAACAGAAAAAATCATTGACCTTCACACCTCAAGGAATCACCATAGTATCCCAAAACACAAAGAAAATGACCGGATCCCACCATACAAGGAGAACCATTGAGTTCTAACACCTAAGGTGGACCATCTAGGAGAGGAAACCCTAACCTCAACCCTAAGTAGCTGTCACCACAAAACCAAAGGTACAAAAAGGTTCCCCAAGGTAAAAATAAATAAATCATGATATGAAAACATGTGGGGAACAACAAGCATGTGACATTCTTCAATAAAAACCTTAGATATTTGTAAATTGCATAAAACCCCAAAACAAGCACATATATAGCAAAAGTTGCTGAAATAGTGTATGAACTGGACCAAACTTGAAACTTAGCTCTGTCATATGATATCAAAGAACATATTATGGTTTGATTAGGTTTTAAAAATCCAATTAATTTAATTGATCATGTTTAGACATAAAGTAAGGCCAGGAGTCTTACATACACCACCTTTTATCATAGTGGTGTGACCAAGGTATGGTGGGAGAACCACATTCACTCCCAAAAAGTCACCCCCCTCAATTTGTAAGCCTTCAAATCCATCTTGGACAATTGCCTCATGCCATTATTCAATGAAAAATAAACATTAATAGTTCCATAACCTCACTCAAGAAAACCTATCTATAGATGATTATGGTAGGAGCTTTTTCCTTACAGAATGACCATGCATATGGATTAATTGAGTAAAATATAGTGTACTATTTTCTCAACGAGATACACATAACCCTACACATGTTTGTGTCTACATCCCACCCCACCACCTTTCAAGGCATTTATGAGTAGGCCTTCTCCATGGTGAAAACCATTGATTTGGGAATCAAGAAAACACCTATCCTAGCTTACCTATAGTTACTAATCCGGTGGCATCTTCTCAAGACCTAAAGGACCATCTCAGCACAACAACTATAATAGGGGTTAAGGTAGAGGTCATAGTAGGGGAAATGGAGCCCAGAACAAAGGTCAATGGAGGGGAAACAACAACAACCAACACCTTCAATGGGGGTAGAACTGTAGGAACAACAATGGGAAATGTATGATATAGAGATGCATCAACTTTGGTTCCTATCACCTTGGTGAGTGCATATTCCATATGCCAATGTGTCACTTCTAAAAGGAAGAGGGACTCTTCAGGGGAGCTTGTCCCTACACTCCAATGCCATGGCCGAGGAAGCGTAAGCAACTTGAACATTGGCAAGCTTGTGTTTTTGTCAAGCTGAGGAGGTAATGCAAATGGAAATTGTTTAATTGAAGGTATCTTTAGTTCCATATAATTACATGCTTAATAATGATATTAATTAGAAAACAATAAGATATCATAAAATTGCCTTTATAATATAGGTGTTTGACCCTTCACGATCACCTATTATTTCGTAGGATACACTCTTGATGTAATAACCCTAATTTGAAGAATTTATATGTCTTATCATGTGACTAAAATGCCCTCTATTTAATTGACATCATGAACTCAAGTCTAATTTTATCTTGCTTGATAGGGAGGACTTTGACCTCATCCTTGGAATGAATTGATTGTATAAAAACCATGCCAACATTGGTTATTGTTTAGAAAAGATAATCATAACTTGATCTAACTTTCCTATCATTACCATTCTTGGTTGGAAGGACAAATCCAAAACCTTGTTATCTCTTCTATAAAATTTGAATCTTTAAAAACTAAAGAGCATTAACCCTCTTGCAAATTTAACCATTTTCAATCATGATATTTCTTCTCTTGAGTCAGTTGGTGTGGTGCATGACTACCCCCAATGTTTTCCCCAAGGAGATTCCAAGACTACCTCCTATTTGTGAAATGGAGTTCCCAATTAATATTGCACTAGGAACCATTCCCATCCCCAAACCCTATATAAGATGGTTACTGTCGAGTTGTGTGAGCTCAAGAAATAACTATATGAATTGCTTGACATGGGCTTCATATGACTGATTTCATCTCCCTAAGGTGCATCTATCATGTTCATTAAGAAGAAGGATGGCTATATGAGAATTTTTTTAGATTATCATTTGACTAATCAAGATACCTTACAGAAAAATATCCTCTCCCCCAGACTGATGAATACTTTGATCACCTTTTCCATGCTTACATCAAAATAAATCTTTGTTCTGGTTAAATCATCTTAAATTGAAGGGAGTAGGCATCCATTAGACCATCTTTCAGACTAGTTTTGTGCATTAGAAGTTCTTGATTATTCCATTAGGGTTAAAAAATTCCAACACAGTCTTCATGACTCTCATTAATAGAGTCTTCCATCCATTTGTTGATGACTTTGTAGTGTTCTTCATTGATGATATCATCATCATCTTCTACAAGGATCATCAATCTCATAACCTACATTTTTGTCATGCTATTTATCTTCTAGAAGCATAGAAGTTCTATGGGAAGTTGTCCAAATGTGACTTTTGGATCGAAAAAGTCATGTTTTTTGGATAGTTCATCTCTGGAGGGAAAATATATGTTGAACCCACCAAGGTCATTGATGAATGCATATTTATCACCTTTTCATTATGGTTTCTAGTTTAGTTTTATTTATTTCAGTCATGAATTAAATCATGTCATTCTTAGTTTCATCACTTTTGTTCTCTCTCTCAAATAAATAGGATTTTGATCAATTTTCTTGCTCTTATGCTAATTAAAACACATAGAAAAATTAGAGCATTCAAGGAGTTATTCACCAAACTAATATTCATGGTTGGAACAAGCTGGAATTAAAGATTGAGCTATCTAGCTTATGCTGGTAGGAAAAATTAGGTAACCAAGCCTCTAGATCACCTGATCAACTTCCCACTACAAAGCTTTCCCAGATGATCCACTAGATCATTCGACCTCTCCTTCTAATTGTTCAATTAGAGGGTCACCAAAAACAACATAGTCTCTTTGAATTATTGACACCAAGTGATTGGAAATCCCAAGATAGGGTCAAATGATCCACTTGATATACATTCTTATGGAAGATTGCAATATCAACTTACCATTACAGTTGATCTAATGCTCAAATTAAATTCCTTACAAGTTAGATTCTCACTACAAATTTGACTCTCCACCAGATTAGGTAATCCCCTACTGGGACAAATTGAGAATTAGATACTCCTGAACCCTCATTAGGAAGACGATCAACCAAATAGTCAACAAGGTTAGCCAACCTGAAGGTGAATAGTCATGCCTCCATGTAATTGAGTGAGTGACCAGAATCCCTAGTTATGTGATCACCAAGGTAGCCAATGTAAGATTGCACAATCTCCATCTCATGGGTATTAAGTAACAAAAGTGGCGGCCTGACCTGATCATTCTCCATTCTATTCTCAGTCAGGCAAGGGAAAGTTTAGTAGAAAGAAGCCAAAGGAGACAACAAAGAAGGAGATCATCCT
The DNA here is from genome assembly GCA_963693085.1 of Alisma plantago-aquatica. Taxonomy (NCBI): domain Eukaryota; kingdom Viridiplantae; phylum Streptophyta; class Magnoliopsida; order Alismatales; family Alismataceae; genus Alisma; species Alisma plantago-aquatica. The sequence goes on from OY856410.1 coordinate 172,275,179, forward strand.
AGCTTAGTTCTTAGGATTTATTGAGATCAAGTTGGGTTTCAATAGTCAGAGACCACTTGATGCTTCTGAGTGACATGAATTCTCCTTTTTCTCCTTGTATTTGTGTTCTTTCTCACACATGAGTGAGTATACCTTCTTATCGGGGCATAGGGAGTAGCCCCTTCACCCATACTATATCTTATTATTTTTAAACTTGAATTTATTCATATGATTAAACTATTATCAATTCTTTTTTTGTATCTATTCAAATTGATAAATCTTATAGCGTGTCTGGTATAATCCTGACTATAGAGGCCATGAAACATATAATTATATTACTTAATGGATGCATAGGATTCTAGATGTGATCATTAAATAGGTCCTATAGGGTGACTAAATTGTGAACTGTAGGTAACAGTACCTCAAACCCATAGAGAACATAGTCCTTGTGAATTCATACTTAAAAGGAGATGAATTCACTTGTTCCTAGTTTCATCATTGAGGAGCATATTGAGTTGTAAAGATTGGATAGGTAAGATGGTGGTGGTGGTGCAACCCAAACATACAAATGTTATTTATCATTAAATTAAATCCTTATTTTAATCATCTTTTTCCTTAAAATATTTAAATTCACCCTTAGTTGTAATGTTTCTCGAACAATTGGACTTAAATATTGTTCTCAACAATTGTCTTGAATTGATTTCCTTAAAACATTGTCCTTTGGGATACAAACCTTTACTATTCTTCAAATCATACGTCCGCTAGTAGGAGAGTTAGGTGCAATTGTAAAAAATTCTTTGAAACCTAGGATAATCCTTCAAGGTAATTGATGTGTGGAAATAACTCACATCAAATTTTGGTATCATTTCTATGGACAAAAAGATAGCTTTAGAGCCCTCGTATTTTGAGCAATTAGCATCTTTCTTTTCCTGTTTGAAAATATTTATAATATTCTTGAGAAAAAACCTGTTGAGAGTCTTCTACACTTGATTTTTTTTAGACTTTTTGACAAAATTCTTATTTTTTGCATCCTATTAAAATGAAGATGCCAACTCCATGGTGTATATAATGTCAATTATGTATTTATTCCAACCACACATCAATAGACTTCCATGATTCATCTCCATATATTATAGCAACATTGCAAAGCATTTACTTCAAGCACTATGTCAGGACTCATATATAAGGATAAAAGACCAGTGCCAATCCACAAGACTCAAGAGTCTACCATGAGGAACCCATCCATAAAGCCCATTTCATAATGAATGGGACCTCAATCGATAGTACATTAGAGGATTCTATGATCAATTATGCTAGGACAAACAATTTTTGTATGTGGTGGGGAGCAATCAAAAACATTGTGGGAGCAATGTTGACAATCAATACAATGAAGACTAGTCTTAACCAAATTTTAGTTATTGAATTCACACCTCAAGAAATTATGTGTTGAAGAAGAAGCCCATGGAAAGGAGGTAATTATGAAAAGGGCCCAACATATGTGTCTTTCCCTACCATCTAAGGACTTTGAGTGGAAACCACAAACATTCTAGGAGCAACTGGATCAACCAAGGATGATTCTTTTTATGACAATGATGATGATGATGATACCATCCTCTTGTCAACAATGCAAGATTCAGTGTCAATGACACAAACTGATGAGTTACAACCATGTGCAATATGTACACTTTCGGTCCATCCTTCTCTAAATTGGGGGCTTTAATATGCTAGTATGATAAGTCACAACAAGAGAGTGGTCATTGTATGTTTGTAGAACTTGAAGCTCCATCACCCACTCCTATTGTAGGAACTAACCCATACATTATCAGTGATCAACCAACCTTGGTTGGCCCTATTTTGTAAGATGAAAAACCAATTTCACATTCACATCTGGTTGTATCAGTTGAAGAGGGACCATTTCAAAAGGAATTTTTCATCCCGCTTTAGCCACCTCGTATCCCATATCAGGTTGATCTAGATATAAAACCCCAACCCCAAGAGGAAGATTGTGTGTCTCCATTGTTTGGCTATCATGATGATTTTCATTACTAGTTCTTTATGATCCTATTGATACATAAGTTATATGCTATATGAGGAACCCATGCATCATTATTACATTGTCAAGAATAAACAAGCCCCCATTTAGCCCCATGCTAATTGGTTTATATTGAAAGAGGACACACAACTACAAAATACCATACCCCAATGTGGTTTATAAAAAGATAGATCTTCCAATGTCAACTCCATATATACTACATGCTAATCCAGGTGATGTGAAGAAGATAGAACCAAATCCTCCACCTGACCTACCACAACTAGCATTATAGAAGGTGGACTCACCACTTTCTAATTTCAACTTTGAAAAAGATGATAAATCACAAGTGCTTGGGGATAAGAATATCTAGAAGAAGTGCCACTCTCTCCAAATCCATGTACAACTTCAACACTTCCTATATACATAGAGAAAGTTTTGTGAATCTTAGTAGATGGGTTGCAAGGTTAAAAGTAAAATCATTTTAATAATCTAGAAAGACCTTTGAGCATTGACAACCTCCTAGTTATGTGTTGCACAATGAAGAACATTTACTTAAGATACCAACTCTTGTCAACATTCCTATCAATTGGGTCTTCTTCTAGCTTCCAAGACCGCCTAGTTGAACCCCACATAGTTCTTCCCCTTAATTCTGGATTTTGAGTTTTCTTGAGGATGAGAAAATTTCTATGTTCAGGGTAGGGTAAATGGTATGTCTTTACTCCATCCTTGTTATCTTCCCTTTCTCTATAATTTGATTTATATTTTAGCATTGCATGTCTTTCCTTTTCTTCTTTTCATAGTTTCACGTAGTTGAACATTACCTATTGGGCTTAGATTCATTACTTTTTTGCATGTTTACTTTTGAAAAATGAGAGATGTATCCTCAATGTTGAGTGAAACAAATCCTTAATGCAAACTGAATCTCAATTGTTTCCAATGCTAGAACCTATCATGTCACAAATGAACATGAATAATATTACACTAAGGAAATGATGGAAAGGCATGTGGATTTGAGAGGAGTGAAATTTTAGTGTGTTTCTAAAATTGATCAACATAAGATTCTTGATCATTATTTAACAATTCATTCAATATAATTGCACTGGTTATCAATAGTTGTTCTGATGCTTTGAATTCCCAAATATGAGGCACAAGCTCAACATCTTCTATACCTCTTCTGAGATCCTCTTTCCACATCATATGCCAAAAATAAAACAAAAATCCAAAAAATATGTCGAACTCCAAGTTTGGGGTTGTACTCCTCTCACATCTCCACTTCTTCCATACCCATTGTATGTAATAAGGGCATACCACAATAAAAATATGCCAATGTGCACAAAAAAAGAAAAAATCTAACCAATATAATTTCCACAAAAATAAAGAAATATTGATTCGAATAGAGTACATATTTGCGAACTTCCTTTTTCATCCCATCATTCCCTCCAACAATCACTTTTAGAACTGAACCTTGAACTTGTGCAGACCTCATAGGAATATGTGGAATGCTATGAGGCACAAGTGATATCATGATTGTAATCCTCATTTTTTGATTTGCAAACATCTATGAATTTGAAATCAATATAGAGAATTCGAAACTAAAATTATGTGATTTTCAAAGATTAGGGTTGTTAGACCATTTTTGGTTGTATGGAACAAAGTGATACTATGAACGAGATGATGACATACTAACAGTGCTTTGATTCTTTTTTTATTGAGTACAAGAAACTTTCAAGTTTGGGGTAGTTAATGATTGCATAATCATCACCTTTTCATTGTGTTTTCTAGTTTAGTTTTATTCATTTAAATTACAAATTATGTCATTTTTTGCTTAATTGAGGCACCTTTGTTCTCGCTCTCCAACAACTATGAATTTGATCAATTTTCTCTGTCTTATCTAGATTAAATCACATATCAACTTCAAAGCATTCCAGAAGTTCTTAACCAAGCTCGTATACAAGATTCGAGCATGTTTACATCAAATATTAAGACATATATCATATTCTTGCATGGTACATTCAAAGACCAGGCTTTAGGATCGCCTTATCCACATCTCTTGCTAAAGGTTTCCCTGATGATCCTCTGGATGGGGTGACCTCTTGCTGATTCGTCAGTTAGAGGGTCATGAAATATGTCAAAGACTCAACTAAATTATTAACACCAAGTGATTGAACGGTGCCAAGTCAGGGTTGATAAATCCACTTGATACGTAATGTCTACAAAGATTACAAGATCAGCTGACCACTACAGCAAGTTGGTTGCTCTGCCGAAGTTCCCTCCAAGTAAGAGATTCACATCAAATTTTATTCACCAACAGATGAGTTTATCCCCTCGTGGGATCAACTAACCAAGAAATTATATAGAATAGTCAATAGAAAAATGAATGGTTACACAACCATCCAGGTTGGCCAACCTAAAGGTCAACAATTCTGCCTCCATGTAAGTGATCAGTGTTGTGTGTATTTCATATCGACTCTTTGCACATTCTCACAAATTCAGTTCATTTTGTCTCCATTTAGCCTCTATTCATATTCATCTTGTCACATTTTTTAGTTGTTTTTCTTATCACCTGATGTTGATTGTTGACATGTATTGAAAAGGTCAAATTGGAGATCACCGAACTCAAATTTGACCCCAATGGGACTTCTCCACATTTTGCAGCTGATTTAGAGTGATTTCCTGAAGAAACAACATGGGACATGGCATGTACCCTAAGAGACATGAGTGTCCCTTCACAGAAAACCTCAAGAGAAGCGGTGTGTTTCTCGTAGCCCCTAGCATAGAATGAAGAAGCGGTGACATGACATGCTCCCCTAAGAACGTGGCGTGTTCCTGGGACATGAAGTCTGACTACATTTTTCTACCAATGCACACAACATGTATTTATTCAAACACACAATGTGTCTTTCACTTGAATCGATTGCTAGAAGCCGTCACACATTCATTCTCTATTTGACACATCGTGTGCCTCATTACAGTAGCAATACCCAACAAGATCAAATGACAAGTCACGGTGTGTCCTCCAAAAGACATGCCATGTCGTTATCAGTTTCTACAAAACAAAAAACAATTGCCCCTCATTTTAAAAGAGAAATGCAACCCCATAGGCGGTTATCACTTGTCATTTTTGAAGTGTCTTTCATCCAAGAAAAGTTCTAGAGCTTAGGAGGGTGATTTTGAGGTGTAAGAAGGTGGTTTCTTGTGAGAGAACCTCCATTCTACCTCTTTTCTTCTCCATTCTTTTCTCCTAAGGCACAACAGAGTTACTTTTCTCAAGCACGCTTTCCTAGAGGAAAGATTTTCTGAGTCGAAGTAGATCCAAGGGTGGAATTTCGTCCTCTAACCAGAGTTCTACTCCCCTTTGGCTACATCTTTGGTTCCTCTAGATTTTCCTTCTCTTAAGCATGCAAAACTCTAAAATTTCTACATTTAATCTGCATATCTTCATCATGGATGAGTAGAACGCTTTTCTTGGGCATGGGAGAGTAACTCCCACACCATTGATCATGTGAACTCAAAAAATATGCTCATTTCTAGTTAATTTTCCATTTCCATGGATGCCTATGGTGTTTCTTACTTGTATAATTGGCTGGCCACCTCTTGTACATGTTTTATGCTTTCCTTGTGCTTTGAGAGAATGCACGAGGGAGTAAGGAGTAGGATCTATGGAAATACTCTATTGACCACAGGAGTGGCTAGAGTTTATTTAGAGTGTAGGTTGTGTTTGAGACTAAGCATAGATGCGGGTGAATTATGTGATGTTGAGAACCATCTCATGACATTGGGAAATGCATGACGATGAGAACCTCCTTACTTATCAACAGTGATCTTTATTTTGTATGTTCATATGATATGATGGTGTGGTGGTGAAATCTAATGCTCAAGCTCCTCATTTCTTAATCAACACCTTTGACTTTAAAGTTTTTCTTTTGTTTTTCCCCTTTAGTGTGTAATCAATCTAACTTTTATAACCTGATTTATATTAATGAAAGTTAACAAGTTTGCTCCTAACTAGCCTATCTCCTTGTGTTCGACACTCGACTACATTGACCCCCGCACACTTTTGGGTGATTAGTGAGTTGAGAATTCACTTTCTAAAACGCCCAACAAGTTTTTGGCGTCGTTGCCAGGGAGCTACGGTAATTTTTAGTTAGAGTAAAAGTGTTAACTGGTAATTGAGACTAAGTCACCATTTCCGCATTTTATATAGTGATACCTCTTAGTTTTTGTGAATCTCACACAGATTTTGCTTTTTAGGTTGCATGCATCATTCTAAGAGAGGTCTACAAACATCCATCTTTTTGGACCTAGAGATATATCGAACTTTCAATAGTTGTAGATGAGAAAGGAGGGGTGAGAACTCTTCAAGATTGGAAGGATCACAACCTTCATCATCACATTACACACATTCTTCACCTTCACTTGATCTTCCTCAAGAGTTGGAGATGGAGGACAACTGTCCACTCAAGGACTTTGTTGTGATGGATTCCATAAATATTTGTGGAGTCATTAATCATCCTATGATAGAGGCCAACAACTTCTCCATCATCCCTAAAATCATGTCGATGATCCAACAGAACCGATTTGAGGGAACACCAATGGAGGATCCAAACCTCCACATTGTTGAATTTCTACAATACCTTAACACATTCAAGATTAATGGTGTTCTAGATGAAGGAGTATGCCTTTTCCCATTCACTCTGTGAGATCGAGCCAAGACATGGCTCTTCTTTTTGCCTCAACGTTCTATCAAGAGTTGGGATGATTTGCTGAATGCTTTTCTGGAAAAGTATTTTCCTCCTAGCAAGACACCCCAGTTGAGGAATCAAATCACAAAGTTCAAGCAACTAGAAGGTGAAACACTTTATGAGACTCAGGAGAAGTTCAAAGACCTCCAATGCCTATGCCCTCAGCATGGCCTGGTGAAAGGGTTGCTTATACAAACCTTCTATAACAGGATATTCTACAACACCCGTATGACCATTGATACCGCTATAAAAGGAGCCTTGATGAACGAGTCATACAGTCAAGACTTTGCTATCATTGAAGATATGGCACTCAACCACAACCAGTGGTGTTCTGAAAGAACTAGCCATCCCATACCCTCCACCATCTCAAATGAGAAGTATAGTTGGAAACATACCATTGATGTTGTGGACTTAATTATAGCCCAACTTGATGCCTTGAATCAGAAATTTGAAAGGTTGACTATCCATCCAGATCAAGTAGTTGAGCAAGTATGTGAAGCTTGTGGAACATCCAGACACAAGTATGCTTCTTGTTTTGCACCATATATGAATGTCAATGAAGCACCTGAGCAAGTCAATGCATTGGGGAATTTCAATAATAGACAAAACCTACAATCCATTTTCTAAAACTTATAACCCAGGATGGAGAGACCATCCAAATTTCTCTTATAGGAACATTAATTCACAGAATGAGCAGCAAGGCTAAGATCAAGGTCAATGACCTATGAGAAACTGTCAAGTGATGAATGAAAATCACCAACAACCACTGAGGTACAATTCTAGCAATAATAGAAACAACAACCATTTTCAGCAACTGACTCCTCCCTCTCAGAAATCAAGCGTGGAAAGCCTCCTTGAGACCTTTGAAACCACACAAATACAAAAAAACAATGAATTTCAAGCATATGGTAACTTGTTGAAAGATGTTATCACATAGCTATCTTGAAAGGTTGACGGGATTGTCACACACACCAAAATGTTGGAGAATCAGATAGCTCAGCAAGCATTAGCCAATCAAGGATCATCTTCAGGTTCCTTGCCTAGTCAACCCATCATGAATACTAAGGAGAGTTGTAAATCTGTGACCTTAAAAAAGTGGAGCTATCATAGGCAGATCGTCACCGCCATCCAAGAGGAAATATGGAGAGATTTCTGATACTACTGTTGAAGATGGTGCTGAAACACAAAGGGAGAAAACGGTTGGAATCTGCAGCAAGGTGATTTTTCAAGCAAGTCAAATGCTCCTTTTCCCCACAGGTTTTCTAGCATAAAAGATGAAGTGAAGTTCAAAAAATTTATGTACATTCTAAACAATTTATATGTAAACATGGCCCTAGTTGAAGTCATAGGTGAGATTCCCTCCTACACCAAGTTCTTAAAGGATATCTTTTCAAAAAAGAGGAGATCCAGACAAGTTGAAACTGTAATGCTTTCTGAAAGGCTAAGCTCCCTCATCCAGAACTATATGCTTGAGAGACTAGATGACCAAGGTTCCTTTACTCTTCCTTACAAGATATGAGACTCTACTTTTGATAAAGGGTTTGTAGACCTTGGAGCTAGCATCATTTTGATTCCTGTTTCTTTGTGGGAAAAGCTAGATTTGGGAGATCTTAAGCCGATATCTATGACAATTCAGCTAGCTAACCTCTCTATTAAGCATCCAAGGGGAGTGATAAAGGATGTCCCAATTCAGATAGGAAAGTTCTTTATCCCATGTGATTTTGTGGTCTTAGACATTCATGAAGACCCAACCAATCCTGTACTTTTTGGAAGACCCTTCTTGGGCACTGCAGGCTATTTAGTTGACGTTAGAGAAGGAAAACTCACTGTATGAGTGGGAGATGAAGAACTTGTGTTTTCATTCTATGATGCAATGAAGGTGCTCAGCTCCAAGGAGTATCTTTGCCTTGTTGACACCATTGATACATTGCTGGAAGAAGAAAAGAATGTCGTTGATAATGCTTTAGGTGATCTTGATGAAGATGATGTTAATGCCATTCACAGTGATGAAAGCACTAAAACTTTGGAGAATGCATCAAGTGAAGAAATCTCAAAGAAAATGAAGGGAGCAACACCGCAGCTCCAAGAAAATAAGTAGAACTAAAACCCCTCCCACCAGGGTTAAGGTATGCTTTCTTAGCCCCAAACACTTCTTCTCTTGTCATTATAAATGTCAAATTGAACAATGATCAAGAAGAAAAACTTTTGAATGAACTTAGATGCTACAAAGATGTGATAGGTTATTCTATTGATGACCTGAAAGGAATTAACCCATCCATTTTGCATGCATATGATAGCTTTAGAAGAGAATGCCACACCATGTATAGACCCACCAAGGAGACTAAACCAGAAAATGATGGAAGCTGTAAAGAAAGAAATCTTAAAACTTAAAGATGCTAGAATTATTTATCGAATAAGTGACAATCCTTACGTAAGTCCTACACATGTTGTTCCTAAGAAAGAAGGAACAACTGTGATTAAAGGAGAAAAATATGAACTAATTTAGACAAGAATCGTCACCGGATGGCGAATGTCTATTGATTACAGAAAACTCAATAAAGACACTAGAAAAGACTATTTTCCTTTGTCCTTTATTGATTTAATGCTAGAAAGACTTTCTCACCACTCATATTTTTGATACCTTAGCAGGTTCTTTCAGATCCCCATCTATCAACCCGATCAAGAGAAAACCACATTTACTTGCTCCTATGGAACTTATGCATATAGGAGGATGCCCTTTGGTCTTTGCAATGCACCTGCCACTTTTCAAAGACGTATGATGGCTATATTTTCTAATTACATTGAAATTATCATGGAAATATTCACTTAGTTCTATGGTAATTCATTTGATGATTTCTTGTTGAATCTAACTAAGGTTTTCTAGAGATGTCAACAAGTCAATCTTGTGCTGAATTGGGAGAAATGCCACTTTATGGTACAAACTGAAGTCATTTTAGGCCATGCCATTTCCATTAAAGGGATTGAAGTGGAGAAAGTCAAGGTGGAAGCTATTGAAAAGATGGCTCCTCCAACCAATGTCAAAGAAATCACAACTTTCTGGGTCATGCAAGTTTCTACAGGAGATTTATTAAGGACTTCTCAAAGATTGCAAAGCCTTTATGCACTTTGTGAGCATGTTGAGCTTGAATTCAATGGAGATTGCCAAACCGCCTTCTGGAAATTAAAGGATGCTCTAGTTTCAGCTTCTGTTATCCAACCACCAGATTGGAGTGCTCCTTTTGAAGTGATATTCAATGCCAGTGACTACACCATAGGAGCAGTCTTGGGATAGAGAAAAGACAACATACTCCATGTTATACACTACGTGAGTAATACCCTTGAAGATGCATAGATCTACTATGCTACTATAGAAAAAGAGATGCCTGCCATTGTTTATGCATTTGATAAATTCAGATAGTATCTACTGGGTTCTAATGTCATTGTGTATACGAATCATGCTGCAATAAGGTACCTTATGGGTAAGAAAGATGTTAAACCCCATATCATCCATTGGATATTGTTACTACATGAGTTTAATTTAGAAATCAAGGACACAAAATAAATAGAGAATAGTGTAGCTGACCATCTCTCGTGTCTCTCTACAAACATTGATGACAAAGTACCCATTGATGACAAGTTTCCCACTGATAAGTTATATGCAGTGAATTCTCCAACCTTGCCGTGGTTTACTGATTCTGCAAACTACCTTGCCACTGGTTGCCTTCCACCTGATTTCACCTACTAGAAGAAGAAGAAGTCTCTTCATGATGCTAAATTCTACTATTGGTATGACCCTCTATTGTTCAAGAAATGCATAGATGGATCATATGGAGATGTATGCCAAATGAGAAAATTGCTAATGTAATTTCAGATTGTCATTCCTCTCCCTATAGTGGACATTTTGTAGTAGACAAAATAGTAACCAGAATCCTACAATGTGGTTTTTATTGGCCAAGTCTATTCCATGATGTGCACACATTTGTCAAGGCTTGTAACAATTGCCAAAGAGGCGAGGGGATTTCAAGGAGAGATGAAATACCATTGAGCTCAATTCTGGAGATAGAAGTTTTTGATATGTGGAGCATAGATTACATGGGCCCCTTTCCATCTTCATGCAGCTACAAGTTCATCTTGGTGGCATGTGATTATGTTTCCAAATGGGTGGAGGCAATCCCCACTCAAGCTTTGGATGCAAAGTCGGTCATTAAATTATTTCAAAAGATCATCTTCTCTAGATTTGGAGTTCCAAGAGCAATTATTTCAGATGGTTGCAGCCATTATACTAAGAGAAACTTCAACAACCTGCTTAGCAAATATGGGGTGAAGCATAAGGTGTCCACACCTTATCATCCTCAAACATCAGGCCAAGTGGAGATCTCAAATAGGCAACTGAAGGCTATTCTAGAAAATATTGTCTCTAGTTAACGAAAGGATTGGGGACTTAAGTTAGACAATGCGTTATGGGAATATTGGATAGCTTTTAAAACACCCTTTGGAGAAACTCCTTTTAAACTTTTCTACGGTAAATCAAGTCATTTACCCTTAGAATCGGAGCGCAAAGCATTATGGGCAATCAAGTTCCGAAACTATGATCTTAAGAAGGCGGGATAGAAGAGATTGTTGCAACTCCAAGAGTTGGAAGAGCTGTGAATGGATGCTTATGAAAATGTCAAAATCTACAAGGAAAAGACAAAATGATGGCATGATAATAGAATCAAGATCAAATACTTCAAAGAAGGAGACCAATTTTTTCTTTTCAATTCCAAACTCAAAATGTTTCCAGGGAAATTGAGATCTAAGTGGTCTGGAGCGTTCTTGGTCTTATGTGTTTTCCCATATGGGACCGTGGATCTAAAAGGGAAACAATCATCCTTCAATGTTAATGGACAACGCTGCAAGCTGTACATCACATGGGACGAAGTTGATAAGGGAGCCTCTTGCTCCCTCCAAGATGCTTGACAAATAGATTTAAGAGTCCTATTCTAGAGTTTAAATGGAGGAACTCATGGGAGACCCCACATTAGAATAGATTTCTTTTTTTAGTTTTAGTCAAGAATAATATTTAATTTCCCAAAATAAGCTTGTCATGGGTGAATGTAATAATATAGACACTTATACTTGCATCTCATCACTTTTGTAGGTGCTGATAAGAATTTGAATTCTACAAAAATTTCAAAAGACACGATGTGTCTTTATTTGACACGACGTGTCATCACTCACAGATAGCACAACATAAGAAAAAACTCAAAAAGACACCACGTGTCCTTACATGACATGTTGTGTTGTTCTCAGGCAGACCATACAAAGTTCTCATCTGGAAATACACACGGTGTGTCCTAATCAAGACACGATGTGTACTTCATAGACAACATCGAGGAGGAATTATCTGGAATCAAAGATATTGTATCTTTATTTGCACACGGTGTGTCATTCTCAGTGAGAGGGTTATACATCGGCTTCTGGATACATACATGATGTGTGCCTAAAATCATATGGTGTGTCTTACACAACACAATTTTTCTCATAAGATTATGGGGAGTCTCTGGAATCAAACACATCATGTACTCCAAACCACACGTCGTGTTCTTTAATGGGAAGGGGATTTTAACCCTAAATACCATGCCACCTCCCTCACTCATTCACCTCATTTGAATCCGTGTGAAGAGCCATGTGCAAGCCACCTCCACCACCAGTTGCCTCCAACTTTCCATGTGCAAGCCGCAACTGCAAGACACCTCCATCTCCGAGCCGCCATAAACTTCATCCGTGACCTCGCGAGGCCACAAAGCTTCTTCTTCGCCACCCTGGTCTTCACTTCTTCCTCTCTCACTCTATTGGAGGTCGAAGCTCCAAGTCCTCCGCCGCCTCACCCTATCCCAACATGAGGCTCGCACCAAGTTGCTTACATCCTATCGCCTTCTCTACCAGCCTTTTCCTCCATTCCTTCCTCAAATACACTGTGTGAGTTCCTCGAAATCGGCTGTGTTCTGCAATCCGTCTGCAGCTCTATCCCAGGTACATGATGTGTCTTGCAAAAGACATGTCATATCTTCCCCTATTCGACTAGTCCTACTGTAAAAGCACAAGTCATGTACCAACAGCAGCAAACCGTGTTGAAGGACGTTCTGTAGATACTCAGCAGCAGTGGCACCCGTCAAGTAAACCTCCAACTGTAAGCATGGATCAAGCTCCTGTTCAGCTCTGACTTACATCTCCATGACCCAATTTTGGGTCACACCAGAGGAAGACCCTACGTACTAGTTCCTCATCTCACAGAGGGTGCTCCCTACTCGTTTCTCTTGTGAGCAAACACTCACCACTCTAGGATACAAACATGAAGTCCTCTCCCACATGAAAGATCTCAGTCTACATTACGTCTGTTGCTTGGTCACAAACACTTACCCTAGCCTCGTATACGAGTTTTTGATAATTGTTACCATCAAGAATGACCCCCAGATTAAATTGGAACCCTATTCTATTATCAGTTTCCGTCTTTTGGGCCGAAGTTTCAAGCTCACTTTCAAACGTTTCTGTGAAGTTTTAGACTGCCACTACGAAGGGGCACTAAGTTTGACGCTAGCTTTTGATAGTGATGAATTCTAATATGAGATCTTTGAAAAAGACCATCATGATGCCAAAAAGGATAGGGCATCTGCTATTTACAACCCCATTTTTTGATATGTGCACCGTCTTCTTAGTACAAGGGTTTTTGCAAAGAGGGAAACCCAAGGTGTCTACGGTAAATGGTATTTGTTCTTTCTATGGGGCATGGTGTATGGGCATAAAATCAATGCAGACTATTATATTCTTACCAGGTTCATAGACATTAAGAAAATGAAGAAGAGAGAATTTAGGGACATAATGTGTGGGGGTTTAATTACTCTTATTTCCAAGAAGTTGGACGTCGACCTGATACGTCTAGAAGCTACACTAGAAAGAAACCTGGTGGATATTTAGTATCTTCTTTCTATAGGCTTGACCTCAAGGGTTTCTAATAGTGATACCAAATTTTGGTAGTTCTTTGAAAAAGATTAGTACATTGACATTCCAGACTTGGAACACATCACCTTGACAAATAAAGACAATTGGAAGGTCATTCTGAATATCTTGAAAGAAGTAGAAGCTTCTCTAGCTCTAGATTCTTCGGAGGAACCCCCTACTGCTCAACCACCTCCCTCTACAAGTACGTAGATTGAGTACACTTGGGCCATGCCTTATGTCAGGCATCTTTATGGCTATGCGCAACATCAGTTTGACTATATGGACGACCCCCTTAACCTGATGGGTCAACAATTCTCTAATATGAATGATGTGGTTCACCACACGGATAGTTGGCACATCTCTCAGGGCTACTATTCCATACCACAACAGCACCAGCCTACACCTCCTCTGTAGCCAGGGTTTGTTCTGCAACCCATGAGGGCTAATGTTCTAGATGGTGATGATCACGTCAGCCAGTTCTTACCTTCTGATCATATGGGTGTTGGCCCCTCCCACTGATACATACCATGACAGGTACCCAGTTGCCTTTTCCATAGGTTTGATTGAGCAGTGAGGACACTGCAAATTTTGAGCTTAGGGGGACGCAATCGGTCAATAATGTAGTTTTTCAAATTTTTCATGTTGTTTTGTCATGTTTGTTCCTTAGTTTCATATTGTTGGAGTTCTATTTTTTTCTTTCTTTCTGTGGAAAGTCTAATATGATGTGACGCTCTCTTGATGTAATGGACTATTTTTCCTTACAAGTTTGAACCATCTTGTACTCTTGCACCTTAATTGGTCATTTGATGGAATTGTTAAAGAGCATGCATAGATCAATGGAAACCCTTTGGCCTCCAACATGTGCTTAACTCTGGCTTATATTTGTAGCTTGAACATTCAACTTTCACATCTCAGATAGATTAAAACATGTAATGGTCTTAATTTTTGTGGATGAATCAAATTTACAACACTAATTAGAATATGATTTGCCCTTGCCAAACTCTTTGTGCATATACAATCGCTCTTTCAGTGAAAAAATTCAAAACAAATGAACGAAATCTAGCTCATTTAACATTTTAGTTGATTCTCTCATATTTTGGAAAACTCTCAAAATTTCTACAGCCTTATTTCACCCTCATACCCCGTTAAAGATGGCTAACATCCCACAAATCAAGCTAGCCTAGTGTGAGATCGATCAGGAAATGATGGTTAGGTGATATGTATCAAAAAAAGGGTAAAAACACCCCAACTAGCACTCCACTTGTGCATAAGTCTACATTAGCAGCTGAGTGTCGGAGCCCAAAAATCCATTGTCAAATCATCTTTTGGGAAAAGAGAAGATCACAACTGAAATTGTTAATATTGACTAAGATTTCATCATGTGTATCCTTAATAGCTGAGAAATCGTGTTGTGCATCCACTAGTTGTTTGGCTTGGATATCCAAATTCTATTTAGTGTTTTTTAGTTCATTGATTCACTAAATTGTCACTACTCCTATTGAATTAAAAAAAATCTCTTCCATGGATGTTTAAGTTGAGTTGATGGCTATGAGTAAAAACATGTTGATCATGGTTGGTTGGGCCTTATGCACATCTTTCATTTCATTTAATCTATGCATGATCTTGAAAATTCCTTCATTTGTGTTTCTATGTTCTTTTGCTTGAGGACAAGCAATAGTTCAAGCTTAGGGGGATTTGTTGTGTGTATTTCATATCGACTTTTTGCATATTCTCTTACACAAATTCAGTTCATTTTATATCCATTTAGCCTCTATTCATATTCGTCTTGTAATATTTTTTAGTTATTTTTCTTATCGCATGATGTTGATTGCAGTCATGTAATGAAAAGGTCAAATTGGAGATAGTTGAACTCAAATTCGACCCCAATGGGACTTCTCCACATTTTGCAGCTGATTTAGAGCCATTTCCTAAAGAAACAACATCGAACATGGCATGTTCCCTAAGAGACACGACGTATCTCTTCACATTAAACCTCACCAGATGAAGAACATGTTGTGCATTACGACACGCATGACTTGTGTGTTTCCAACAACCCTTAGCCTAGAATGAAGAAGTGGCGACATGATGTGTTCCCCTAAGAAAATAGCGTGTTCCTGGGACATGAAGTCTGACTACATTTTTCTGCCAACACACATGGCGTGTATTTATTCAAACATGCCTTCTGCCTTTTACTTGAATCAATTCAAGGAAGCCATCATACGTCGTGTCTCTATTCGACATCTCATGTGCCTCACTACAGCAACAATACCTAGTGGGATCAAATGACAAGACACGACGTGTCCTTCAAAAGGCACATCATGTCATTATCAGTTTCTGGAAAACTAAAAATTACCGCCCCACATTTTACAAGAGAAATGCAACCCCATAGGTG
Source organism: Alisma plantago-aquatica (assembly GCA_963693085.1). Classification (NCBI taxonomy): domain Eukaryota; kingdom Viridiplantae; phylum Streptophyta; class Magnoliopsida; order Alismatales; family Alismataceae; genus Alisma; species Alisma plantago-aquatica. Next base: position 172,291,305 of record OY856410.1, read on the forward strand.
GTTATCACTTGTAAGTTTTGAAGTGTCTTTGATCCAAGAGATGTTCCAAAGCTCAGAAGAGCAATTTTGGGGTGGAATAAGGGGGTTTCTTATGAGAGAACCTCCATTCTATCTCTTTTCTTCTCCATTCTCTTCTCCTAAGGTGCAGTACAGTTACTTCTCTCAAACAAGCTTTCCTGGAGGGAATATTGTCCGAGTCAGAGCAGCTCCAAGGGTGGAATTTCATCCTCAAGCTATATTTCTACTCCCCTTTGGCTACATCTTTGGTTCCTCTAGCTCTTCCTTCTCTTAATCATGCAAAACTCTAAAATTTCTACATTGTATCTGCATATCATCATCATGGACGAGTAGAACACTTTTTACTTGGGCATGGGAGAGTAACTCCCATGCCATTGTTCATGTGAACTCAAAATTTATACTCATTGCTAGTTAGTTTGGCTTTTCCATAGATGCCTATGGTGTTTCTTGCTTGTATGGTTGGCTGGCCTCCTCTTGTACATGTTTTATTCTTGCCTTGTGCTTCAGGAGAATGCATGAGGGATTAAGGAGTAGGATCTATGGCAATACTCTCTTGACCATGGGAGTGGCTAGAGATTATTTTGGGTTTAGGTTGTGTTTGAGACTAAGCATAGATGCGGGAGCATTACGTGTTGTTGAGAACCATCTCATGACATTGGTAAATGCATGACAATGACAACCTCCTTGCTTGTTTACAGTGATCTTTGTTTCATATGTTCATATGATATGATGGTATGATGGTTAAATCTAATGCACAAGCTCCTAATTTCTTAATCAACACCTTTTATTTTAAACCTTTTCTTTTGTTTTCACCCTTTATTGTGTAATCAATCCAACTTTTATAACCTGATTTAGATTAATGAAAGTTAACAAATTTGTGCCTAACTAGCTAGCTCCTTGTGTTCAACACTCGACTACATTGACCCCTGTACACTTGTGGGTGATTAGTGAGTTGAGACTTCTCTTTCTTAAACTCCCAACAATCAACTGACTAGACCCCCTAATCACCTGATCATTGTAGTTGAAAATGTAAATTTATACAACTAAGGAATAAAAGTGGTGTCCTGGCCTAAGCATTATCCATTCTATTCTCACTCAAGAACGGGCAAGTTCCAGAGCAAGAAGTCAAAGGATATGACAAAGAAGAAGATCATACCAACATAGTTCTTTAGGTTCTTTGAGGCTAGAGAAGACTACAATAGTTAGAGGGCATTGGCATATTCTCTATTCTCCATCAACAACATGACATCTCCTATTTCTCCTTGTTGTGTTCTTTGTTTGAACATGAGGGAGTAGACCATCTCACTTGGGCATTGGAAATAGCCCCATCCTGCATACTCTATCTTGTTTTTATTAAACTTGATTTTCTTCATATGATTGAATTGTTCTCATTAGATTGTTTCTATTCAATTGTTTAGTCTTGTATCATGTTTGATTTAGTTGTAAGAGTAGAGACCATGAAAATTAGTATTATATTAGTGAATGAGTAAGACCCCTGACATGAGTTTTTGGGTAACCATGTTTGTTTGCCTTTCTTATAGTTCTTAGAACCTTGATCTAATATTTTCAGATATAACTAGGGCTTTTGGAGAGGTTAAGTTTCAAGTTTGAGCTTGTTTGGATGATATTTGTGATTTGTGCCAGTTTTGGTGCAAATTGCAATTTAACCAAACTAGGGGGTTGGTGTGCAATTTGTTAATTCTAGAGTGTGTCTTCCACCTGTTGACATCATATAGAGGAGACAGAGAGAAATGGGTGCCTTTTTTGAACCTTAGTTGAGGAAAGAAATGGGCACCTTGTTTGAACCTTAGTTGAGGAGTGACATCCTTAATAATGATTATGGTTTGTAAGGTTTGTTGTGTCTCGACCATGTGTACATGGATGGGTGTAACAACCCATGTTGTGACCTATGTCATGACCTAGGTGGTTTTTGGGTGTGTCTTGACTGAGACACCTCTCTTAATCATAGTGGTTTTGACCTATGGTGTGAGGTGGAGGTCGAGACCGTTTGTTTTCTTGTGTCTCAACCAAGGTTGTGTGGTGACCTCTTATCTAGACCTAGTGGTGTTTGGTACTTTTTTATGACCATGGATGGTGTTCAATGGTGGGTCACAACCACGACCATGTTGGGGGTGTCCCAAGTAGGTCGAGACCCAATCTAGAGTGTATCACCATCGTGTGCATGCATGGTTTAAGTGGGTACATGTTGGTTTCTTGGGTGGAGAAGTGTACCTTTCGTGCCTAAGGGTGTTGACACTTCATCCTTTACCCTTCTCTATCATCACTTATGTATCTAAGCCCTTATCTCTCAATGCAAGTGATGCTTTCCTCCCTCCATCTTCCTCCCTTTCATTTTGCTCGTCTTGGAGCTTCATGGAGCAAAAAGATCTTACTTAGGAGCTCTTGGTGACCACATTCTTCTTGCATGTGGTGCTTGTGGTGATCCTTACTCATCTTCAACCATAGTAAGTTTACTAATTTCTTCTACAATGTTTTCTTGGAGCTCATACCTCCATCTTCTCCATTTATCTCGGTCATGGTCCATGTTTTGGCATGGTGATCGTCCTTGAGAAGAAACCCCTCATCTGAAGGGTCATAGGCCATGGTGAGAGGATGTTCTTCCCCCTTTTTCCTCCTTCCTTTGGTTCAGTAGGGTTTCATTTTTTTTCTTTTCTTGGGTTTTCTTTGACCTTGGTACCGTCTTGTTCTTGAGTTGCTTTGGTGGTCAAAAGAGGAACCTTTGGTGGAGCTTCTTCAACCTTTGGAACGTGTGCTTAGAGCCCTTGATATGAGATCATGGATCATTGGAGTTGAGATTCTTAAGGTGGGTTATATAACACTTAACGTACTCTATTTTTTCACCTTTATACTTACATGATACTATTTTATCTCTCTAAAAGTCCTCTTATAAAGCTAGTTGATGATGATAATCTCGAGAACATGTTTTGTGGTGATTCTCTTGCTTGGTTGGGTAAAAATCTAAAACCCTAATTACATGTACCTAATTTTAGTGATTGTGGTGTTATGGTGATGTTAATCTATCATTTGACCTTAGTTTTGCTCCCATGCATGTTGGTCATGTGTCTTGGTGTTCTATCAAGATTGAGTTTTGTTTTGGAGGTTTGTAACTGTAAGGCCCCTAAACTTGCTTAATGAGTTGAATAAGCATAGTTATCATAATTGAATTCTTATAACCCTAATCTAACCTTATGATATGATTTTAAATCATAAGAAAAGCTTACGTTTCAAATTTGGCCCAATTTAGACACTATTTGAGCAAGTTATGCAATTTTACTCACATTTTGGATTTTTCTACAATTTACCCAATTTAGAGGTTTTATTTGCAATTTATCACTTGAATTATGTTACTTGGATATTCTACCATCATTACTGATCTTTTTTATCCATTGGGCACCCATTCAATCCTTGGTTTGAAGGTGTTTTCTCCAAGGGTATTTTAGGGTTTACCCCCTCATGGATGAGCTACCTTTAGTAGCTATCGACTAATGAGTTATTTGTTTTGCTTGGAAATTCAAGAAACGAGGGATCAGAATGTCTCTATGGATGTTGGGGGAGATTCTTATATGTGTGCTTATATATTATTAATAAGACCATGGACACTTGGAAAGATACTAGAACTTCAACGTTTTCTTTTTCTTTATCTTAACGTTTCATATACTTATCCCTAAGAAAGAAAATGAGTCATTTTCTCTACACCACTACCCTCCTTCTAAAAACCTCGTCCTCCCTCTGTGCTATTGTGAATTTCCTATCCAATGAAGAAGAAAGAGGGGATCTTCTTGGAAAAAGAATCTAGGGTTGCAATTGACTTCCTTTTAGGGTTTAAAAGCTTCCTTCTAGTGATCTTGACCTAAAAGAGTAAGATTCCCCTTCTTTCCTCCATTTATTTACTTTTTATCCTTCCTCCTACCTTTATCCAGGTCATCACCTTGCTGTTCCATGGTATAAATTGCTCTAAAGCTCTAAAACCCTACCTTTCTTGCTCCTTATGCTTAGGGTTTGCTCATTTGATGAAGAAAGGTGCTAGATGGACGAGTTCACAGCTTATACTTGAATTTTCTACCCTACCTTCTCAAGTTTTCTTCTTTTAGGGGTTTCATATTCTAATTAGAGGCAAGTTTGATAACTTGCTCCACTTTAATTGCTTACCATAAGCTTTCTAGATCATGTTCTTTCTTGAAAATGATGATCCATGCACTAAAAAGCTATGCTTGATTTGGATTTCGATTTTTATAATGATCCCTACTCTGATTTCAGTTTTAGATGAACCTGTGATCATGTGTAATTTATTTATAAGGTATAATATGACTTGTATTAGGTTGGTTTGACAACCTGTGGTGCTAAGCACCTATCAACCAATGGTTAATTTTAAGGGTTTAAGCTGATTTCTTTTATAAACCCATGACCTGATGATGGTACCAGTGCAAAAACCCTATGGTGTTGTCTTCATGACAACTAATGGTCGAGATCAAAGGTGTCATATGATGGTGACAACCTATGGTCACCCCCTTAGGTCAGGTTTTGAATCAATTAGAAGTTTAATGATCAACCATTGAGTACCCTACTGATGTTATCAATCAATGATGACATTAGCATAATATTTGATGTTGATTAATGAATATAGTGCTGATCTAACAACATATGGTGACTTAATGGTCACTAATTATTGTGGATATGGCCTCCAAAACCTTTGGTGAGTTAATCATATAGTTTTAGCATCAATTAAGGCTTAGACCAATTGTTTCTTGGGTCACTTGATGAAATGGTCAAACCTATACTATAATTGATGGTTTTAACATATGAACTTGACCCAATGGTCAAGATCTGAAGTTTATTCCTCCAATAAAGTGGAATTATGGATAACATAACATGTTGGTCCTAAAATGTGATTTATATGGTTTCCTTTATATGATCAACTTAAGGAGCTTACTTGTTGACAATGGATGGCTTATTTTAAATGAACAATCGATTGTGGGTTTTACCCTACTCTTAACAGAACCCTTATTATTGTTAATCAAAGGATGTCTAGGGTTAAATGGTGACTTTTATAGATCAAAACTCAATAAAATTATAGATGATTCATTCAAGGTGTTTACTTATGTAAACAACCAATGATCTTATCTTTTAAAAATCCAATGGTTCTGGGTGACATAGTGGTATTGAGATATGGGTTGAAAGATGATGGAACAAATGGAGGGTTACCCTTAATAAGATAGTCTTACCTATTCACTCATATGAATATAATGGACAATAATCATATTGTGTTGATATGTAACCCTAATGAGGTATGGCATGTTATACCTAGCTTTAATATAAATAAATGATGGTAATTGGGTATGAATAGCCCTTGAATGACTAATACAATCATGGAGTACTCTATTACTTTTGTTGAAACCTTAATATTCTATAACCCGATGGTTACACCTTGATTTGTGTGTGGGTTCATACTTGAGAATAGTATGGAATGTGATGATGATGCTTCACCTTATGCATCCATGATCCAATGGGGATGCTGTGAGTTAGGGTTTGGGTATGAGTGCTGATTAGTAACATTAATATAATTTATCTTGCGAACCTAACTCTAATGCAAATAGATAAGGATGAGTATTCTTGTTTAACCTTCTTATATGATGGCATGATGGTGAAATAACCTCCTTAATATGATCAGAACCTTAATGTGTTAATTGGTGGTTATCGTAGCCACATGGTTGATACTTTCTTATGCTAAACATGCGCATTATGAATATGATGAGGGTTAATCATATCTAGATTCCTTACATGTTGATGTAATAAAGGAATGTTCTTAATGTTAATATAACCCTACTATGATAGTTTATGCATATCTCCTATCTCATTAATGCAATATTGTGTTGATCCGGTGTATTACATGTAAGTGATGTTGTTGAGCCGTGTTATAAGGCATGCAAAGATAATGATGATCTTACAGGGAATAGTATGATGGTCTTAATGACCTTTGGGCATGGTTGAGCCCTGAATGAGGTGTAATCCACTTGTGTTTATAAGGTTTTATACCCTGTGATACTGTGAAAGGATTTATATCCTTTGATAGTATAATGGTCTTAATGACCTTTGGGCATGGTTGAGCCCTAACTGAGGTGTAATCCTCTTGTATTGATAAGGGTTGATACCCTGTGATATTGTGAAAAGGATTTATATCTTGTGATAGTATGATGAATAGTGTGGTCTCATGAATGGAAAGTGAATAGCACCATGTGATGATTAGATGAGAAATTATGTTCCATACATTTTATATCTTTTAAAAGTTGTGATATTTATATGCTTTCTAGAAGTGAATTAGGGTTTGTATGTTAACTTGTTTGATGCAACCTTAATCCACCCAATGGCATAACTAATCAAGTGTAACTCTAATCATGTTAGAACTTGCTGGATGGTGAAATGAGTATTCCTAAGGGAAACTCAGAGTGCATACTATTGTGTGTGTGGGGGTGGCAAGTTGAGGATATATCCTTGTCATCCACAATGCAGGTTGTGGAGGATGGCTATGGTCATGCCTTATGCATCTGATGTGATTGTGGAAAATTGTGGTTGTACCTCAGATTAGAGAGTTTTGTATACCCTAGTTTCTAGTGTCGTGACTTGTACCAAGGGTGGACTAGTGGTTAGAATCTTGACTATATGTCATTGTGGTGGCAGCTTTGACTGATATGTCATTACCTTTTACTCGTACTGACCGAGGGGAAGAGATCTTTGGATACCAGAAGTCCAAGATCTTGTGTAGAACTAAATAGCCCTTCACAGAGGTCGGTTGGACTTTGGATGGTACCATTCAAATTCCCCAAGTCTTAATAAAAGATGTAATACATCCGTGTAGCAAATTTTTTTAGGGTTATACATGACATTTCACATTGGATGATAACCCTTGTTTGTTATCTTTACATAAAGATGATGCTTAGTGCAATTAAGAAATAGTAGATATGCTTAGGTTTTTGATATGATTAAAGTTGTAGATGTGTATATAGAGTAGCCATGATTATGTTTATAACTATACTTCTATTGTTGATTATAATCATGATGCTAGCTATCTCATTTTGATAGTTATGTTTAGCATGCTAGCCATGCTTCGTAACTAGAGATGGATATACTACTAATCATGCTTATCCAGATAGTTGTGCTTATGTTGTTAGATTTTCTTATGATGTTGATATGTCAAACCAATAAGACTTGCTCATGTTGTTAGCTATGCTTATGTGGCCAGACTTATTCATAATGATAGAGATTCTATGTTACTAGACTTGCTCATGATGCTAGATATGCATATGCTACTAAATTCCTTATATTGTCAACAAGATAAAGGGTGATAGTCTGGGTAATGGTGATAATTATTATCTGCTCCTTTATGTATTCTGTCGATCATACCTACTATTGAGCCTATTTTTTATATCTGATTAAACTGCTTAAACTGTTTAATTACTTAAAATGTTGAATCAATAAGCATTGTTGGAGGTTATATCTTTTTTGGGACATGGGTCTTACCCTTGTGGTTCACCACATTATTTTAGGTAATCGGCAGTGATGGAAACAAAATTGTGGAAGTAAAGAGAAGCTATAGTAATGAATCTTTGAGAAAATTGATTAGATGTCTAGTGTGACCTAGACTCATCCCTGTACTCTTAGGTCTGGGCAGGAAGAGTATCTATTTGGTGTTTCAAATGAATGGGAATTTTATTAGCATGTTAATGCTTGTTTGAGTGGCATATAGAAATATTGTTATCCTGTGTATATATGTTGCGGCTAAGGTGATAGAACAATTTATATCAAAATCTTGTGATAATATGGATAAAAGAAAGATGTTGGGCTCTTATGCAAATGTTTCTGAGTAAGTTCTGACGTTCAAATCAGTTTTAATTTACCCATATTTTTGGGTATTTGGTTAATTGGTGATTTATTGTGTTTTATGTTTTGAGTAATCTCATTTACTGTAATGGGTTCTCACATTAATGTGGTTTTATCTCTCTTCTATGAGGTACTTTGATGGAGGGTTCATGATGCATGATCTAGGGTTCTTGGTGACCATATTGCATGAAGTTTTCCCCATGATAAAGACGGATCTTCCTTGGTTCTATCTTCTATTTTGATCATTCTTAATCCCTAATTAGAGATAGACCTTTTCCTTGGTGATGGTTTGATCTTTGGCAGGTTGGTTTTGGGTCAAGATGAGTCTTCTCTTTGGTGTGTCATGGTCATGGCATCATGGCTAGTCGGACCCATGGTCTATTGCGGTTGAGATGCCCTACTTGTGTGTCATTTTACCTACCCTTAATTGGTAGGACCTTGCTTCTATTTTGGATGAATACTTTCTCTTATATTAAGGGTGACCATTGTCCTTGCCGTGGTCATGACATGCATAGGGGTGGTGGTCAACATGCGCGTCTTGGGTGGTTAAAAGCCTAAGAACTTGAGTGGTTCGAGATATGCTTGAGTTTGGGTTGAGATATGTGGAGGTTTTGTGGACATAACACCTTGGTTGTGTCATGCTTGTAACCTTTGGTTGATGGTAGTCGTGACCCAAGCTTGATGGGTGGTCATGGCATGCACGGGGATGGTGGTTGCAAACCATGTTTCATGAGTGGTCCACTCATGCATGATCATATAATAACACATGTACATGAGTGGGTAAGTATTAAATCACATGTAGTGTTGTTTGGGTGATTGCCTAATCAACCCCATTTGTAATTCTTAACCCTATGATTTTCCAAGATAGTGGGAGGTGGTGTACCTAATGCTTGGTGATTATATCTAGATTTAAACCCTAATGGAATATAGTGTGGAACCCTAACCCAAAAATGAGAATGTGACATGTTTATTTCTCTATCTTGGAATGTTTATTGTAATATGATGATTTCTTTCGCTTATTTATGAACCCCTAATCATGTATGTAATATGAACTTGATTATAATAGCTAGTGTATGCTATGATGAAAGTGATATGATACAGGTTGAATGTGCCTTCATGAGGCATGTTGAGATAGTTGTGATACTTGAATGATGTGAATGGGTTCTATGCCTTGTGTTGACTTGATGGCCTAGTTAATGGAAGTGTTAAATTTCTCATGCAATGATAGTGTGACAAGTTCACACCTTATACATGCTATATCTTTTGGAGTTGTATCATACCCTTATCTTTGTAGAGATTTATGACTTTTTACTTTATAATTTGATTGATGCTAAAAGACACCTAATTAACTTAACTAATCAAGTGGAACTTAATCATGTAGTTTTTCATGAGCCATAGATCCATCTTCAATGTCAGCACTTGTTAGATGGTGAAACAAGTTTTCCCTTAGTGGGAACTTGGAGTCATATATTGTTGAGTATATGCATTCACATGAATGACTGTGGGCCATACACTAGCAGGAGTGCAGCCGCGGGTCATAGATCAGTGATATGATACTTATGAAGTTTCACAAGATTGGTTGTGGGCCATACCTTGGCAGGTATATGACTATAGGTCATAGCTCAGTTTTCACTAGGGCCGTAACTTGTACCAAGGTGGGCTAGGAGTTTTACAGTTTGACTATATGTCGATGGTTGCTGTTTACTGGTATGTCTCTATGGTGTACTCGTGTACTGACCACGATGTTTAGTGAGGTCATGTATTTCGGCTCTTCCATTGACCTTGTATTGAATTGATTTCTACTAAGCAGTGGTTAGTTGGATTTGAGTGGTACGACTTAAATTCTCGAGGCATTATAAAATACATAATCAACCTTGTATTATACTTGCTTATGATCAAATACGAAAACATTGGATGAGGCCTTTCTTTGCTTTTGTACAGTATAGTTGGTAGTAAGTATATGTGTTCTTTATACTCTTTTTGAACTGTTAGATGATAATAACTGCCTTGTTGATACCATTAGTTGAATATGTTTATCATAGTTGTAGCTTTACTTCTATCCTTTAATTACCTTATTTATGTTAATTATAGCGTTGGTGATGAGTTATATATTCTGTTGTGATTTGGATATCACCCTGTGGTTTTCTCGACATATTTTAGGTGGACATGAACGACGAGGTAGAGATCTTGTACCTGAGGTGGAGAAGTAGCAAGAAGGATAGTAGCTGATAAGGTTGGATGTGCTTCTAGTCTTTTAGCATAGATTCCTATAGTTGTCTTTGTACACACAGGTCTTGGGGATGGTTTTTGGGTGTGTTTTGGTAGACATGCTATCGATACATGGTTTTGGTTTGTGTACCCTTTTGATGTAAAGATATGGCAGATGGTCATGTATATATATGTATATATATGGGACATGTTTCTCATGTAGTAGATTGATAGAACATGTGGTAAGAAAATGCTAATGTAAGTAAAATGGGATCTATGATATCTGATGCAGGTGTCTTGTGAGGACTTATATGTAAAGGTTTTTGCAGCTTTGGTGCTTAATGAAATTTGATTTTAATTTTTAGTGTTTTCTGGTAATCCATTTGTTTACTTTTGCTTCCATGTTTAGTTTTGAATGTTCTCATTGGTTTGTGGCACAAGACATCACAATTTGGTTGGTATCAGAGCTTTAGTTTCGTCGAGTCTATAGGGACCTAGGACTAGGGTTTGTGTTCATTCTTATGTAATCCATTCTATCTTATATTGACTTCTTCTCATGTAGAAAAAGCTGAAATATGTCTAGGGAACATGAAGAACACGTTGTTGAAAGTAGTGTTGTTATACCAGGTGGTGGTGCAAGGAACCAAGCATGAGAATATTGGGTGCTTCAAGTCCCCCAATTTGACCCAGCCATTCTTGAGAATCCTACATTTCAGTCTCTTTTTGGGAAGTTCCGTGCTACTATGACGCAAATGGCAAACATGATGCCCACACCTCAGCCTAGGGAATTGGTTCCCAGTGCATAATCTTTGGGTACTTGGAAGACTTTTGAGCGGCTTCCCCATGTTGGGACATTGGAGTATGCTTTGTAGGATGATCTAGCTGATGTGGATCTATGGCTAACTGAGCTTGAGAAAGCCTTTAAGAGCATTAGAATCCCAGAGAATGATAAGGTGAAGCATGCAATGTACCTTCTGAAAGGGAGTGTTGGCCATAGAAGAGGAGAAGAGGCCTGGTGTTGATGTAGGTTGGGAGAAGTTCTGATGTGAGTTCATCAATCGATACTTCCCATAGTCATATCTTGACAAGAAGATATCCCAATTTTGGTGTATCAGGAAAGGATACCTTAAGATAAATGAGTACGAGGCTAACTTTATAGAGATTCTATGATTCTATCCTCACATGGTTGTTACGGATAATGAGAGGATTCAATATTTTGAGAAGGGGTTGAATGTTGAGTTGTCTACCACGGTGGCTGCCTTAGAGAATCGAGAAAGGTTTTCCACATTTGTGGAGTCCGTCAAGAGGATAGAGAGATAGTGATAGAGAAGTGAGAGGTGAGTTCCAGGAAGAGGCCCACACAGTGTCAAATACAGTCGTCGGGAGGCTTTAGAAAGTCGATGTTTTCTGCACCGCTAGCATCACATAGGTTTAGTGCATAAACGTAGTGCTCACCCAGTAATGGTAGAGGCTGTAGCCTTCCACCAATTGGAGCTTACATCACAACGTCAGTATCATTGACAGGACCGCCTAGGCCACGGTTTCATACTAGGACTTGCCTTAAGTGTGAGAAAAGTAGGACATCTGAGCTAGGAGTGTCCAATGAGAGACAATGAGGTGAACCAACAATCAAGGCAGACCCAGTTGGGCTCATAGAGACATCAAAAATTCAGTGGCATAGGAGGTTGAGGATGTGGACAAGCGTCGTAGGCTAGATCATCTGCTAAAGGAATCATAGGACATGGATGACAAAAGGAAATGGTTAGATTCTATGCCATGAGTCATTTGAAGGCAGTGGTCAACCCACGTGTGGTGACAGGTCAGATGGAGTTATTTCATTCTGATTTGTCTTCTTCTTACTTCATATGTATTTCATTCAACCCGGGTGCAACACACTCTTCTATCACTCATGAAGTGATTGACAGTTATATTTTTCCTATTAGTCATAAGATAGATAGTTTGTTGCTAGAAGTCATATTATTGGGTTCTTCACTGTGCAGGAGGTGTGTCCTTCTCATGTCCTTTATTTTTTAGGGTAGAACATTTAAAAGGATCTCATACCACTTGATATGCATGGATTCAATATAATGCTTGGAATGGACACCTTGGAGAAGTATCGAAATGTCTTGTATTGTGGTTCCAAGAAAGAAACATTTGTAGATGTTGATAAAATGTGGATCTTCCTAGGAGATAGGAAGATTATTCCAACGTGACTAGTGTCGGTGATGGCGACGAAGAAGTTGTTGAGGCAAGGTTGTGAGGTGTTCTTAGTACATATGGTGGATACTGACGTGAGGAGTCCTAGTATTCAAAAGGTTCTAGTTGTCAAAGAGTTTGTGGATGTGTTACCCAAAGAGTTTCTAGGTGTTCCCCCACCTTGAGAGGTTGATTTTGAGATCAATCTAGTCCTAGACATGTAGTCGATAGCTCAGACACCATACAAGATGGCTCGAGATGAGATGGTAGAGTTGAAGAGATAGTTGCAAGAGCTTCTTCCCAAAGGTTTTATTAGGTTGAGTACGTTGTCATGGGGTGCTCTAGTGTTGTTCGTGAAGAAGAAAGATGGGTCCATGAGGTTGTGTATAGACTATAGACAGTTGAACAAGGTGATGATAAAGAACACGTATCCCTTGCCAAGGATTTGTTTGATCAGTTGTGTGGTGAGCTAGTCTAACCTGAGGTCAAGGTATCACCAAATGAGGATCAAGGAGGATGACACACCTAAGTCGGCTTTTAGGATGTGGTATGGTCATTATGAGTTTGTGGTTATGTCGTTTGGGCTAACCAATGCACCAACAATATTTATGGACTTGATGAATAGAGTATTCTAGCCATTTCTCAATTATCTTGTTCTGGTCTTTGTAGATGGCATCCTGATATATATTCATGACATCCGGAAACATGTAAAACATCTCTGTCAGGCATTGACCTTGTTGAGGCAAAATCAATTTTACTCCAAGATCAAGAAGTGCGAGTTCTCACTAAAGGAGGTGCTATTTTTGGGGCATGTTATATTTGTTGAGGGTGTTCGTGTAGAACCCAAGAAGGCTGAGTTTGTGACATAGTGGGAGCAATTGAAGACGCTTATAGTAGTGTGTAGCTTTCTGGGTTTGGTAGGATATTAAAGGAGGTTCATTAAGAACTTCAGCGCTATAGCTCTACCACTTACTAAGTTGATGAGGAAGGATATGTCATTTGTCTGGGATGATAGATGTCAGTGTGCCTTTTAGACATTGAAGGAGAAGTTGACTAGTGCACTATTCCATGTATTACCTCAGCAAGGAAAAGGGTACATTGTCTTTTGTGATGTGTACATGAATGGTTTGTTTTGCGTGTTGATGTAGGATAAGAATGTAGTATCTTTTGCTTCTCGATAGCTTAAGAAACACAAGGAGAACTACCCATCCCATGACTTGGAGTTAGCTGTTGTGGTTCATGCCTTAATGATCTGAAGGCACTACCTTTATGGAGAGAAATGTTAGATCTTAACAGATCACAAGAAGTTGAAGTACCTTTTTTCACAACAATAGTTGAATATAAGACAACAGTTCTTAATGGAGTTCATCAAGAACTATGACTGCACAATTGATTACCATCTAGGGAAGGCTAATGCCATGGAAAATGTTCTGAGTAGGAAATCCTCTTCTTCATCATCTATAGATAAGGTGTAGTTATGTTCCTTGGTATGCCACAAGCGAGACATTCTAGTCTCCCTACGTCAGATGAATATTAAGATGGAGGTTTCCTTGCTAGAAGGATTGCTAGCACTGTTGATACCATGATATAGCATATTAGATCAGAGTTTCACAATGAGAATCATGATGGCTTCCATGAATCAGATGACATAATAGTTTGTTACCATGGTAGAGTTTTGGTTCTTTATGTTGAAGATCTTTGGAAGATGGTTTTAGAGGAGGCTCACTCATCTATGCACTCTATGCATCAAGGTAGAACCATGATGTATCAAAATATGAAGGACATGTATTGGTTTCCTGGCTTGAAGTAGGATGTAGCTGAGTTCATTCCAAGATGTCTAGTGTGTCAGTAGGTTAACATCGAGCACCAGAATCCTACATGGATGTTGTAATAGTTTCCAATGCTACAATAGAAATGGGATCATGTGACCATGGACTTTGTTGTTGGTCTACCTAGGATAGCCAGTGGTCCTGATTCCATATGAGTGATTGTTGATAGGTTGACCAAGTTAGCACATTTCCTTCCTATATGACAACGTATACAGCTGAAAAGATTGCATAGATCTATGTTGATGAGATAGTGTGTTTGCATGATGTTCTAGAAACTATCGTGTCTGATAGAGGGAATTAATTCATGAGTCACTTTTGGGAACATTTGCGCACAACTTTGGGTACGTAGTTGAGGTTCAACACTACTTTCCACCCATATACATAAGGTAAATCGAAGAGGACCATTCATACCTTGGAGGATCTGTTGAGAGCTGGCGTTTTTTAGTTTTTGGATAGTTGGGACATCCACCTTAGTCTGATAGAGTTTGCCTACAACAACAATTATCAATGGAGCATCAACATGGCACCATATGAGGCATTGCATGGGAGACATTGTAGGTTTTTGTTGTGTTGGTATGAGACCGATGAGAATCAACTTCTTGTTCCAGGGCTTGTGCAACAGATGATAAAAAAGATCAAGGTAATTCAACAATAGTTGAAGGTAGCACAGAATAGGTAGAAGTCATATGAGGATAACCGACATAGAACCTTAGAGCTCCAAGTGGGAGATCGAGTGTATGTCAAGGTCTCTCCATAGAAAGGTCTTCTAAGGTTTGGAAAGAAGGGTAGGCTAGATCCCAGCTTTATGGGACCTTACCCTGTGGTGTCTCATGTTGGGAAGGTGGCCTATAAGTTGGAGTTGCCACCTGAGTTGTACAGGTTGCATTCGATCTTTCATGTAAGCATGTTGAGGAAGTGATATCCTAATATAGAGTTGGTGTTACAACCTATGGAGGTAGGGCTTGATGAGGAAAAGTCCTATGTGGAATGTCTAGTGTTCATTCTTGGTAGAAGGGTGAAGAAGTTGTAGTAGAAAGGCATAGTCATTGTGAAGGTTCTTTGGCATCACTATGGTTTTTAGTAAGCCACGTGGGAACTTGAAAAATATATGGGGAGGAAGTACCCCTATCTTTTCCCTTAGGATTTTTGGGACAAAATCCTTGTTAAGGGTTTACGACTTGTAAGACCCCTGACCTGAGTTTTGGGGTAAACCTATTTTTTTGGCTTTCTTATGGTTCTTAGAACCTTTCCCTAATCTTTTGAGATGTAATTAGTGCTAGTGGAGAGCTTGCTTTTCAAGTTTGAGCTTGGTAGGCTGATGTTTGTGCTTTGTGCGCTAGTTTTGGTGTAAAATGCAATTTACCCAAAGTAGG
The DNA here is from genome assembly GCA_963693085.1 of Alisma plantago-aquatica. Classification (NCBI taxonomy): domain Eukaryota; kingdom Viridiplantae; phylum Streptophyta; class Magnoliopsida; order Alismatales; family Alismataceae; genus Alisma; species Alisma plantago-aquatica. The sequence goes on from OY856410.1 coordinate 172,306,825, forward strand.
GGGTTTATCTACAATTTGTTACTTTTAGAGTGTGTCTTCCACCCTTTGACATCATCTAGAGGAGATAAAAAGAAATGGGCTCCTTGTTTGAACCATAGTTGAGGAGTGACATCCTTAGTGGTGATTAGGGTTTCTAAGGTTTGTTGTGTCTCGACCATGTGTACATGTATGGTTGTAATGACACATATTGTGACCTATGTCATGACCTAGGTGGTTTTTGGGTGTGCCTCAATTGAGACACTTCTCTTGATCATGTTGGTTTCAACCTAGGGTGTGAGTGGAGGTCGAGATAGTTTGTCTTCTTTTGTCTCAACCTTGGTTGTGTGGTGACCTCTTATTTCGACCTAGTGGTGTTTGGTGCTTTGTCGTGACCATAGATGGTGTTCCATGGTGGGCCATGACCACGACCATGTTGGGGGTGACTCAAGTAGGTCAAGACCCAACCTAGTAAGCGGGTTCATGTTGGTTTCTTGGGTGGACAAGTGTCCCTTTGGAGCCTTAGGGTGTTGACACCTCATCTTTTGCCTTTCTCTCTCATCCCTCATGTATATTACCTCTTATCTCTCTATTCAAGTGACCCTTTCAACCCTCCATCTTCCACCCTTCTTTTTTCTCATCTTGGAGATTGGTGGAGCAAAAAGATCCAACATTGGAGCTCTTAGTGACCACACTCTTCTTTCATATGGTGCTTGTGGTGATCCTTTCTCACTTCAACCATAGTAAGTATATGTCTTTCTTCTACAACATTTTCTTGTATCATCTACGTCCATCTTCTCCTCTTCTCTTGGCCATGGACCATTTTTTGGCATGGTGATTATCCTTGAGAAGAAACCCCTCATCACAAGGGTCATAGGCCATGGTGAGAGGATGTTCTTCTCCCTTTTTCCTCCTTCCTTTGGTTCTGCTAGGGTTTCCATTTTCTCCTTTTCTTGGGTTTTCTTTGAACTTGGTACCTTCTTTCTCTTGAGGTGCTTTGGTGGCCAAAAGAGAAACCTTTGGTGGAGCTTATTCAACCTTTCAAATGTGTTCTTGGAGCCCTTGATTTGGGAGCTTTGATCCATGGAGTTGAGCTGCTTAAGGCAGGTTATATAACACTTAACTTACTCTATTATTGCACCTTAATACTTGCATGATAATATTTGCTCTCTCTTAAACATCCCCTTATATTGCTAGTGGATGATGATAATCGCTAGATATCATTTGGTGGTGATTATCTTTCTACATTGGGTAGAAATTTGAAACCCTAATTACATGTACCCAATTTTGGTAATTGTGGTGTCATGGTGTCTTAATCTACGTTTTGACCTTGGTTTTTCTCCCATGCATGTTGGTCATGTGTCTTGGTGTTCTATGGAGATTGAGTTCCTTTCTAGAGGTTTGAAATGTGTTTTTATCTCTCTTGAATGGGGTGTTTTCATGGAGGGTTCATGATGCATGATCTAGGTTTCTTGGTGACCATTTTGCATGCAGTTTTCCCCTTGATAAAGATGAATCTTCCTTGGTTCTATCTTCTATTTAGATCATGCTTAATCCCTGAGTAGAGACATACCTTTTCCTTGGTGATGGTTTGATCTTTGGCAGGTTGGTTTTGGGTCGAGATGGGTCTTCTCTTTGGTGTGTTGCGGTCGTGATATCATGGGCGGTCGCGACCCATGGTCTATTGCGTTTGGGATGCCTTAGTTGTATGTAATTTTACCTATCTCAAATTAGTAGGACCTTGATTTTGTTTTGGATGAATACTTGATCTTATGTTGAGGGTGACCCTTGTCCTTGTCGTGGTCATGACATGCATAGGGATGGTGGTTGTGACATGTGCGTCTTCAGTGGTCAAAATCTTAGGATCATGAGGGGTCGAGAAATACTTGAGTTTGGGTCAATACATGTGGAGATGTCATGGGAAGAACACCTTGGTTGTGTCACGGTTGTGACCCATGGCTGATGGTGGTTGCCACCCAAGCTTGATGGGTGGCCATGACATGCATAGGGGTGGTGGTCACGATCCATGATTCATGAGTGGCTGACTCATGCATGATCATACAATAACACATGTACATGAGTGGGTAAGTATTGAAAAAAATGTAGTGATCTTTAGGTGGTTCCTTAATCAAACCTAATCATAATTCTTAACCCTAAGTGCTCCAAGATAGTGGGAGGTGGTGTACCTAGGGTTTGGTATATGTATCTAGCTTTAAACCCTAATTGTCTATAGTGTGGAACCTTAACCATGATATGAGAATGTGATGTGTTTATTTCTCTATCTTGGAATGGTCATTATAGTATGATGATTTCTCTTACAGGTAATATGAACTTGATTATCATAGCTTGTGTATGTTATGGTGAATGTGATATGATACATGTTGAATGAGCCTTCATGAGGCATGTTGAGACACTTATGATACATGATCGATGTGAATGGCTTCTATGACATGGTGATGACTTGATGGCCTTGTGAATGGTAGTGTTACATGTCTCATGTGGTGATAGTGTGACAAGTTCACACCTTATACATTTTATATCTTCTGGAGTTGTATCATGTCCTTATCTTTGTAGAGCTTGTTTTGGCTTTGTACATTATAACTTTATTGATGCTTAAAGGCACATAATTAACTTAACTAATAAAGTGGAACCTAATCATGCAATCTTCCCTGAGCCATAGATCCATCTTTAGCGTCATCACTTGTTGAATGGTGAAGTAGTTTTTCCCTTAGTGGGATCTTTGAGTCATATACTATTGAGTATATGCATTCATAAGATTGGTTGCGGGCCATATACCCTGGAAAGAGTGTGGTTGTGGGTTGTAGCTCAGTGATATGATGCTTATGAGGTTTCACATGATTGGTTGCGAGCCATACCCTAGAAGGAGTGCAGCTATAGGTCGTAGCTCAATTTTTACTAGAGCCATGACCTGTGCCAAGGTGGGCTAGGTGTTTCATAGTTTGACTATATGTCGCTGGTTGCAGTTGACTGGTATGTCTCTATGTGTACTCATGTACTGACCATGAGGTTCGGTGTGGTCATGGATACTGGCTCTTCCATTGACCTTGTATGGCAGTGATTTCTACTTAGCAGTGGTCAGTTGGATTTGAGTGGTACTACTCAAATGCTCGGGGCATAATAAAATACATAATCAACCGTGTAGTATACTTCTTGAGGATCAAATACAAATACATCAGATGAGGCCTTGATTTTCTTTTGTATTATATAGTTGGTAGTAAATATACATGTTCTTCATATTCATTTTGAACTATTAGATGATAATAATTGCCTTGCTGATATCATTAGCTGAATTTGTTTTTCATAGTTGTAGTTTTACTTCTATCCATTAATTACCTTATCTTTATATAATAATATCATTGGGGGAGAGTTATATCTCCTACTGAGATTTGGATCTCACCCCTTTGGTTTCTCTACACATTTTAGGTGGACGTACATGAGGAGGTAGAGATTGTGCAGCTGAGGTAGAACGGTAGCATGACAGACAATAGATGATAAGGTTGGATGTGTTGTTTATCTTTTGGTGTAGAGTCCAACAGTCGTCCCTTTACACTTAGGTCTTGGGGATGGTTTTTGGGAGTGTTTTGGTAGACATGTTATCGATACATGGTGTTGGCTTGTGTGCCCTTTTATGTAAATATATTGCAGATGTTCATGTATATATATGTATATATGGGATAGGTTTCTCTGGTAGCAGGTTGATGGCATACATCGTAAGAACATGTTTATGTAAGTAGTATGTGACTTATGATATCTGATGCAGGTGTCCTATTGGGACTTATATGTAAAGGTGTTTGCAACTTTGGTGCTAAATGAAATCGAATTTAAAATTTTAGTTTTTTCTGGTAATCCACTTGTTAGTTTTATTTTTGTATTTAGTTTTGAGTGATCTCGTTGGTTTTTAGCGTGGGGCGTCACATAATGGATGGATAGGATTTTGTATGAGATCATATAATGAGTCCTACATGAAGACTAATTTGGAACCATGAGCAAGGATACCTTGAGCCCATGGAGAATTTAGTCCTTGCGACTTGTGTTTTCATAGAAGATGAATTCACTTGGTTTTATTTCAATTGATGAGGATCTTATTGAGTTGTAATGCTTAGAAATGTACATAGATGGTGGTGGTGAAACAAATTCATCCTAGTGTTCTTTATAATTGAAGTAAACCCTTAGTTTAATATGATTTTGATTTTCAATCTTTAATTATCCTTTACTTATAATCTATCTCAAAGAACCCGATTTCAATATTGTTCTAATCAATTGGTTAAAAGTGATTTATTAAAAACATTGTACTTTGAGATTTAAACCTTTACTATTCTACAATTGATCTATCTGCTTGCAAGAGACTTAGTTGTGTTTGTATTAAAGTATATAATACCTAGGATACTCCATCTAGGTAATTTGTGTATGTAAACAACTTGAATCAGTTGCATCTTTGCTTGAGAGGAAAACTCCAAATATTCTCTCTAAGATCACCAAATTCCTTGGGTTGGTAGGTTACTACCGTTGTTTCATCTTGAACTTCATCTAGACATCCTTTCCCCTCACCATGTTGACTCAAAAGGGGGAATACTTTGTCTGGTCTAAAGCATGTGAGTATGCCTTATAAAGACTCAAGACTAGGCTCACATCTCCTCTAATTTTAACCCTCCCTTTAGAGAATGATGGGTTTGTTATCTTCATTTATGCTTCAAGTTTGGGTCTTGGATGTGTGTTGACACATGAAAGAAAGGTTTTTTTCCTATTCTTAAAGTTTAGCTTCTAGGAAGCTAAAACCTAATGAACTAACCACACACATGACCTCTATCTCACAACCATCATATATGCCTTGAATATATGGCACCATTATCTATGGTTCCAATTTCAAAATTCTCACTAAAGATAATATCTTAAAGTACATATTAACACATAATGATTTGAATCTTAGACATAGGAGATGGTTGGAGTTTCTCAAGGAATACAACTTCATATATGTCTGAGCACGATTCAAGCAATGGGTGTTGATATCTTCAACATTGAGTGGCAAAATATGGAGTTCCTTTGTCCTTTGTCCTTGAGACACTTGGGTGACAATATTATATTGACCAACATCATTGTGAAATCCGACCTTTAGTTTGACATCCTTGCAGCACAACAAGACAATTCCAACATAGAAGAGATGATGAATCTTATGGAGAAACCCTAGACACATATCTATGTTGGCGTTGATGCTGGTAATAGATACAAGCAACACATGTGGACTCCAGAGGACTCATCTCTATGGGACAACATTCTATAGGATGCACATAGATCCAAGTACACTTCCCATATAGGATCTTTGAAGATGAGAAGGACTTATAGAGTATTTTTTTTAAAGATACATGAAGAATGATATAGACACATTTATCTAAAAGTACCTGATGTATCTGCAAATCAAGGCATATCAACAAAGACGTAGTGGTTTTCTTACAACCTCTACATCTCCCTAAATAGAAATGGGATAACATCACCATGTAATTTTTTGGGTGTTTACCCAAGACCAAGGAAGGGAAGTATTCCACATGGGTTACAGTGGACTGCTTGATGAAGTTGTCTCATTTCATTTTGATGAAGATGAATACCATGGTTCCTAAGATTTTTGAGCTGTATATTAGGGAGATACTAAGAATGTATGGAATCCATGTGTCTATTGTTTAAAAAGGGATACCAAGTTAACTTATCATTTTTGGCAGCATGTTCAACAAGAGTTGGGTAGTTAGTTGAACTTCAGTAGCACATATCATCCTTGGACATACAGGAAGTTTGAAAGAACAATCTAGAACTTAAAAGATCTTCTATGATATTGTGTTCTTGATTGGGGTGGTTTGTAGGTCCACTATCGAGTTCACCGACAAAAACTACTAGTTCATTATCTCCATGCCTCCATATGAAGCCTTCCATGGGAGGCCATGAAAGTCACATCTAAATTGGAAAGAAGACAGTGAAAGACAAATCTTGAATTCCAAGCAGCTAAAGTTGTATCATGACACTATACATTTGATGAAGAAAAGGTTTAAAATGGAACTGGACACACATAAATACTATGCTTATAACTATAGGAAAGACTTGTTGTTTAAACTTGGTGAGCATGCTTTCTTAAAACATAGGCCATTCTGGGTCACTCAAAAGAACAAGGGGAGCTCATCCCTAGATAATTGATACCATTTGGGATTTTGAATCGTATTAGGGAATGGGCTTATAAGATAGAGTTACCTATGTAGCATAATATGATGAATAATGTCATTCACATATCCAATATCAAAAGGTATCTCAAGGATTCCAGTCATGTTTTGAATGAGGAAAATATTGTGTTGAGCAAATCTCTAGTCTATCAAGAGGTTCTAGTGAATATTCTAGACAGTCAAACTTAGGAGCTTAGAAATAAGAAGATAGACATGGTGAATGTGTTGTGGAATAACTAGAACAATGATGATATCACCTTGAAGCTCAAGTATGACATGGAATTACATTTTCTCAGCCTTTTCAAGGATATCCAATTTTGAAGACAAAATTCCTCTTTAAGGAGGGGTGTGACGAAGTGGACCTTTCTATCTATTCATGTATGTACCCTCAACCTTAAATTTTATATATTTCTTACTCTCACCTTCAAATTCATGCTTTGATGTATTTTAATTGTTGGGTTTTAGGGGAGACAGAGAAGGCAGTGGAAACAAAAAAATTCTCCCCCAACCCATACCGAGGAAACGCGTCAACGTCTATATAATAGGAAAGGATGGTTTGTGGAATCATACCTTGTCCCGAGCTTGCTCGGCGACAATACCTCGCGCAATGCGCGGTCTTCAACTCCGGACTTCGACGGTGTCTGTGCAGCTCCTGGTCGCACCGGGACTGACAACTCCTACTCGAACCGGACTGTCGGATGACAGTTGTCCTCCTAAGCGGTAGTGTCCTCCTGCCTCTTTAGTAGTCCACACGGACCACCTGGAACTCCACACTCCTTGTCCCACAAGGAAGTGGAAGGAGTCGCACCCTCCTATTGACGTACTAGTCGCCAACACGCTCTCCTACCTCCTGTTGCAACTGCAGTTGTCCTTCCCTTGCTGCAACTCCCTTTTGCGGGAAGCACTTGCTCGGGCTCTCTCACGGTTACCAAAACCAGAGAGAACGACAACTTGCAGATCAACTGGTTGCACTGAGCTGTACTGTGAGAAGCCCCCAATACCCCCTATATATATAGGAGAGTCATGGGACAGGGTTCTCCATCCTGGGTAATGTGGGACTAAAGTAGGAGTAGAAGGGTTCGGGATTTTCCACAAAAAGCAACCATCTCACAACCTGAACTGATCGGTTCACTGCTGAACCGATCGGTTCAGCCATTGAGCCGATCGATTGGACCTGAGCCAACCCTTAGGGGCACTCCAACCGATCGATTGGTGCCCTGAACTGATCGGTTCATGGTCCTAACCCAGCTCAAAAAGACTTTCCTTGTTTCTTTCCCAATTGGTATCGAATACCAATATTATTCCCAATCGAATTGGGCAATTTGAAATGAAAGGAAAATTCTCACCAATCCTACTTTCCCAAGTTGCTCGATTGCACCAGATGAACCGATCGGTTCAACAATTGAACCAGTCGTTTCACTCTGTGCATGAGCCGATCGGTTCAACAATTGAACCGACTGGTTCAGCAACCTCAGCCGACCGGTTCATCACATGAACCGATCGGTTGGGAGTGCAGGTTGTGCAGAATCAGTCAAATGCGATTTCAATCAATCTGATACTCCAATCAATGCGTCCAACACCTTGAACCATACGATATTGAGCCATCGACTGATTGAGTGTTTAATTGAACTACCAAACTCTTTTAGTAATCAATCTAAACATTGCTTTGTGGACAAAACTCCTCTTCCAGGTTAAATCCTATGTGTGTGACCCTACAGGTCCATTTCACGTTGGCAGTGAAAGTTCATAACACTTATGACTTCACAAGCAAAGAGTGGTGCCTAGTCACACATCAGTGCTACCCAAGTGAAAGTAGAAAGTTGGAGAACAACTTTCATCCTACAATCTGTGAATGGTGTTACAGCGAATGTATAATTCCTTTGTCACTGATATCCCGAATGAACTCGAGGCATGGAACAGTCATCCTGTCAACGTTCATTCACTTCCTTGATCTCAAAGTAGACTGGAAGAGATATGTATAACATCAACATCATATACTGATTCACACATGCGTGCACGCCTTTCTCAATCCTACTCATCAAGTGGCCATGGATATCAAACTCCCTCAGGAGGGACAAATCCCATATCTATCACTCACCCCTCAAAAGCCCCATGTGTCAAAGCCACCCAATCACCAACTTTATAACAACCCATGTTTCAGGACTGCGTTTGATGATGTCAAAGTGTGCCCAACGACATGTGTTGAGTGTAGTGATTTCAGGTCTAAGAATCACACTCACCACCATCACTGTGAGTACTGACTGTGACTACCATCTCATGGTTCCATGTGTCAAACTCACGGTGGGTCTGTCTGGTACACTTGTTCTCTAACAAGTACCTATGTGTTTGGTTTGATATCTCTATATCATGACTAATGAGATTCTGTCATCAACCAACACCACAATCTAGTCTTATGTGTCATTGCTGTCTATCTACCTTCCACAAGGACATCCGACTAGGGACATAAAAAGAATGTACAAACTCTTAGCATCTGTATGATCTCATCGTTCAGGTCATGAACCTGAAGGCATACGTCATTTGAGTACTTTCATTCTCTAGACATTCCATCTGTTCTATCACTATCTCATATGACTGAACCAGAAAGAATTGGAAGCTCACCTTTTATGTTGATCAAATCAATCTTATTGTATCCCACCAATCATCCCATGATTGGCTCTCAGGGCATACATACCAACAGACTCCCACTTGCACTGTGAGCCAATCACTCTTGAATCATATTCATAGTGATCTTCAAACATGTCCCACATGTTACTGTGCTCTTAGTGCCATCATAGTGAGTAATGGAAACACCTTGCCAAAGTCTGTATAAATTGCATATCTCACATCTCTTCACTGTACGTCACACGTATGAGATGGAGTTTCCGTAATATGCGATCTAGTATTCCATTGCTAACCTTTAGCCACATTTCATGATCAAGGATTCCAGACTTGTCATCAATGAGTGGAATATAAGTTCATCTCATGAACTTTCAGATCCATATAGTATCCATTGCTGTTCTCTAACACATAGATACTCGACATTTCCCTTTTAAATGACTTTATTTGAAACATTTCCAACAAACTTTCACTTTTATACATCTTATGTATATATATTGCGATTAATTTTCTATCCTTTCAGAAGTTCGCATCAATGTAACTCTTTACATCGAACTCTTCCTTATCTCCATAGAACTAGTACTTCACAAGCACTTATCAAGTTCTTATGGTATTCCAGTAACCCTTACTGGAAGCAGACAGACATCCACTCGTCATGTCCTACATACGAGTTATCAGGATGAGCACATCGTATTGCCATGTCCTACATACAAGATGATGAATGCATTTTATGCTTGCCATGTCATACATGCAAGATAATGGGATGATTACATACATGATAGATCCATATCTATTCTTAGTGTTCCCATTCTTCATAAGAATTGGACACTTGGCCTTGGGATACTAACTTCATGTAACATGGACAAGTTTTTCTCCCACTGAATCTGTGCATACTGAACACTTTAGTACAGATTTCCAATGTATGCTTTCTCTTTCCAGGTCAAGAGATTTTCGAGAATTATCTCTATAGATCTCTATTCCTATCACATAGGAAACATCTCTATCTTCCTTAAAGAAAATTTCCACTTTTGGATTTCCATTCTAGAACAATTCCATTTCACATCAATATGTGGAATGTGAATACGCTCCCACTAAATCACAGACCCCTTCTTTATCTTTGACATGTCAGTCAAACCCTTTGACTATATCATCAAAGTAAAGATCCAATTTTGAGTTGCTTGTACTCAATCAATCACATTGATTAGTCCATTGTATCTTATAGACTTCATTTGCATTAGTGGATTCATAAACCTTATAGGTTGTGTCACGTACACATCCTAGTTTTATTCCTCATAGGAATGCGGTTTTAGTATCCATATGCCAAATGTCTTAGTCATTAAGTTGCAATCAACAAGCATCATCCTTCTCAAAATGTTATCCATGTGTCTTAACACTTAAGACTCATTTGCACTTATGGATATGATCCAATGAGTGCTACCATCAAGGTCATACATTATGGTTCACATGGAAGTCATTTAGGATGTAATGGTTTTAAACCATAACTCAAGATTCGGTTCCTCATATTCATCTTGATTGTTGACTCATCACATAGATAATTGAGGTGTATCTGTTAAAGATATAAGAACTCACAACCCTTATGATTCTTGATTTCTTTTATTAGTGTGGGGTATTCTTTTATTAAGAAGAATTCAGTTATTTGATAATCATTCTCTAACTCCTTAGAGTATGATTCCTTCTTGATTCAGACATCACCATGCCTTAATCATGAGTTCACTATGATACATTATCATAATCACTCATAAGGATCTCAAACATTTGGTCCAAGTATTTCATTCATTGATCTCATCAAGAATTAATACTTTACCAAATTTGTACTTCATTTATGATAATCTTGAAAACTTCAAGATATTCATATTGGTATTTCTCTAAACACCATTTGAAGTATTAGCATTTATTCCAATAGGTATGTAAATACATCACATGTATTATACCTAATAGGATAATCACTCTCCCACTACATTAGTGAAGATTGATTAATCATGTCCAAGATATTCATGTCTCTTACTGGTTCTATAACCAAAAGAGTCTAGATTTATCCATCACATGGAAACTAGAAATGAATTTCTCATCATTAATGTTAATTAAATTGTTTGAGTTATCTATAACTCTTAGGTATCGTCTTATCTTATGCATATCAAATATCACAAGATAAATAAGGCATTGCCATAAAGATCACATCTTTATAAATTGAAACATCTCTTTATTAATTTCCATCATTGTCATACAATATGCAAAAATAAAGGTATTCTATCTATTGGCAAGTATGAAATAGCAGTTCATAACTGTATTACATGCCTTATTGGCTGAAAATAAACTAAAGTATTCCTATCTATAAAGGCAACACTTGCCCCAAGTAAGAATGTTTTACACTTTACATCTTGATATCATATATCTCAAAAAGTGTTACAAGTTTATTTACATGACACCTTCAAGTAGAGGTTTCAGTTGCCTCCTTCTTCTTTTGTTCTTCCAGGTAGAGAGGACAATTCCTTTTCCAATGTCCTGGCTTTTGACAATGGTGGCAATTTCCTTTCTTGGTCACGCCTCCCTTGGCCTTGAGAGCTGAAGATGGCTTGGACTCCTCGCTAGCTTCAGAACCTTTCTTAGCTTTGCCCTTGCCCTTGCGCTTGGACTTGCCTTTCTTGCTCGTGATCACCATCACGAACTTAGGCTTGTCCTTCTTCATCTGTAACTCGGCTATCCTCAACATGCCCAACAACTCTGACAGCGGCCTATCAAAGTTGTTCATGTTGTAGTTCATCACAAACTGACTGTAAGATTCTGGCAACGATTGCAGTATCACGTCAGTAGCCAACTCTTGGCTCAGTGGAAATCCCAGTCTCTGTAGGTTCTCCACATACCCAATCATCTTGAGTGTGTGAGGACCAACTGGATCTCCTTCTGTCATGATGCACTTGAACAGCGCCCTAGAAACATTGTACCTCTCTTGTCGTGCCTGATCTTCATACATGTTCCTGAGATGCAGAATCATCTCTATGACACCCATGTTCTCATGTTGCCTCTGCAACTCATGGTTCATTGAACATAGCATCATGCACTTTGCATCAATGGCATCATCAGAATGCTTCTTGTAAGCATCCCTTTCTGTCTTTGGTGCATTAGGAGTGGGTTCCTCTGGAATTGGAGTATCCAGGACATAGAGCTTACGCTCTTGAGTGAGAACAATTCTCAATGTCCGATACCAGTCGTGGAAGTTTGTCCCATTTAGCTTATCCTTGTCAAGGACCGATCGCAAAGAAAAGTTTTTGTTTGTTGCCATTTGAAATACAAAAGGAAAATATGCAATTTTAGTCCAAAACTCATTTTTGACTTATTTGATTGATTTGAAAGTTTGACTATATAATTAGGCCTTTAATTAATTATCGCTCCCACTATTTTACTTCAAATTGATAGCCCTCACTATCAATTCAGAAGATTGCAGCGTACAACCTTCTAGTGGGCAAGATCCTAAAATCCTATAAGCCATGGACCAGCTAGGGCTGTCACCCACAACATAGATCTCTCAGGTAGGCAACTTTTGCCAATTGCATCATATGCAACTCTTGATAAGATGTCATCTACAACTCCTTGCAATGATCATCTCCATGCCTCAAGGTACTAGATCCCATCTAGATCAGCTTGTTAAGTCTGACCCAAAGCAAACATGATGAATATGCACCCTGCTAGGGCAGACCCACACATTCATCCTTCACGCTTCCGCGAGATAGATGGTGCACCACGCTAGGGCGTGCCCACACTTGGTCGATCAAGTTTTTCACGTGTGTCGCATTTGGAAGGCATCTAAAACTTAATATTTTAATGAGGGATTTGGTTTTATATACATATACATATCCAATCACCATAATACATAGTACGTATCATATACATGCTATATCCCACAGAAAACATGCACAAATGATAAAAAGTGATGATTATGGCCATCCTAATGTGATTCCTCGAGCCAAGAGGAATCACGGTCATCTAGGTCTACATCACATGCAACCTGTACAAGATGAGCTCTGTGCCTTGCCATCCGAGTAGATCAACTCATCACATGCCGGTCGTCTGGGTGCCACCAGCCGATCGGTTGGCTCCTCCAACCGATCGGTTCGTTTGGTCGTCATGCATCTCGTCATGTCCGCTACCCGCTCGTCTCGCTCCTCGAACCGGTCATCAACCAATCGGTTCACTCCTTGAACCGACCGTCTGGAACGTCAACCGATCGGTTCACTCCTTGAACCGATCGTCTGAGCAGTCATCTTGATGTCCGCCGGTCTTTGACATAACAGGAAATAAAAAATCTATCCTATTTATTACATTGCTTTAAAAAAGGGAAACCCCGAGTTACATTCGGGGGGAGCAAAGGTAGGAAAGAATCTCGAATTATTTCGAGTGACATCAGGAATAAGAGAGGGAAGATCGGTGCGCAGACCGAGATGCAAGCAACCACACACAACCAATCACAGATGGGGGTTTATAGGCCATAATCACGCTACACACATCCACCACAAAACTCATTTAAGGGCGACGCGTATCGAGTGCATTAATAATACATATCATATATGTAATTAGGGATTTGTGGATTTAGGATTGGACATGCATAAAGCCGATATTATTCGCATCGTATGCAATAAATAAAGGCGACAAACCAAAATCGATCATATCGATATTCCTAAAATATAGAGTAGTTGACGTGGATCTGATACCACTGTTGGGTTTTAGGGGAGACAGAGAAGGCAGCGGAAACAAAAAAATTCTCCCCCAACCCATACCGAGGAAACGCGTCAACGTCTATATAATAGGAAAGGATGGTTTGTGGAATCATACCTTGTCCCGAGGCTTGCTTGGCGACAATACCTCGCGCAATGTGCGGTCTTCAACTCTGGACTTCGACGGTGTCTGTGCAGCTCCTGGTCGCACTGGGACTGACAACTCCTACTCGAACCGGACTGTCAGATGACAGTTGTCCTCCTAAGCGGCAGTGTCCTCCCGCCTCTGTAGTAGTCCACACGGACCACCTGGAACTCCACACTCCTTGTCCCACAAGGAAGTGGAAGGAGTCGCACCCTCCTATTCACGTACTAGTCGCCAACACGCTCTCCTGCCTCCTGTTGCAACTGCAGTTGTCCTTCCCTTGCTGCACCTCCCTTTTGTGGGAAGCACTTGCTCGGGCTCTCTCACGGTTACCAAAACCAGAGAGAACGACAACTTGTAGAGAAACTGGTTGCACTGAGCTGTACTGTGAGAAGCCCCCAATACCCCCTATATATAGGAGATTAATGGGACAGGGTTCTCCATCCCGGGCAATGCGGGACTAAAGCAGGAGTAGAAGGGTTCGGGATTTTCCACAAAAAGCAACCATCTCGCAACCTGAACTGATCGGTTCACTGCTGAACCGATCGGTTCAGCCATTGAGCCGATCGGTTGGACCTGAGCCGACTGTTTGGGGCACTCCAACCGATCGGTTGGTGCCCTGAACCGATCGGTTCATGGTCCTAACCCGGCTCAAAAATACTTTCCTTGTTTCTTTCCCAATTGGTATCGAATACCAATATTATTCCCAATCGAATTGGGCAATTTGAAACGAAAGGAAAATTCTCACCAATCCTACTTTCCCAAGTTGCTCGATTGCACCAGTTGAACCGATCGGTTCAACACTTGAACCGGTCGTTTCACTCTGTGCATGAGCCGATCGGTTCAACAATTGAACCGACCGGTTCAGCAACCTCAGCCGATCGGTTCATCACATGAACCGATTGGTTGGGAGTGTAGGTTGTGCAGAATCAGTCAAATGCGATTTCAATCAATCCGATACTCCAATCAATGCGTCCAACACCTTGAACCATACGATATTGAGCCATCGACTGATTGAGTGTTTAATTGAACTACCAAACTCTTTTAGTAATCAATCTAAACATTGCTTTGTGGACAAAACTCCTCTTCCAGGTTAAATCCTATGTGTGTGACCCTGCATGTCCATTTCACGTTGGCAGTGAAAGTTCATAACACTTATGACTTCACAAGCAAAGAGCGGTGCCTAGTCACACATCAGTGCTACCCAAGTGAAAGTAGAAAGTTGGAGAACAACTTTCATCCTACAATCTGTGAATGGTGTTACAGCGAATGTATAATACCTTTGTCACTGATATCCCCAATGAACTCGAGGCATGGAACACTCATCTTGTCAACGTTCATTCACTTCCTTGATCTCAAAGTAGACTGGAAGAGATATGTATGACATCAGTATCATATACTGATTCACACATGTGTGCATGCCTTTCTCAATCCTACTCATCAAGTGGCCATGGATATCAAACTCCCTCAGGAGGGACAAATCCCATATCTATCACTCACCCCTCAAAAGCCCCATGTGTCAAAGCCACCCAATCATCAACTTTATAACAACCCATGTTTTAGGACTGTGTTTGATGATGTCAAAGTGTGCCCAACGACATGTGTTGAGTGTAGTGATTTCAGGTCTAAGAATCACACTCACCACCATCACTGTGAGTACTGACTGTGACTACCATCTCATGGTTCCATGTGTCAAACTCACGGTGGGTCTGTCCGGTACACTTGTTCTCTAACAAGTACCTATGTGTTTGGTTTGATATCTCTATATCATGACTAATGAGATTCTGTCATCAACCAACACCACAATCTAGTCTTGTGTGTCATTGTTGTCTATCTACCTTCCATAATGACATCCGACTAGGGACATAACAAGAATGTACAAACTCTTAGCATCCGTATGATCTCATCGTTCAGGTCATGAACCTGAAGGAATACGTCATTTGAGTACTGTCATTCTCTAGACATTCAATCTGTTCTATCATTATCTCATATGACTGAACCAGAAAGAATTGGAAGCTCACCTTTTATGTTTATCAAATCAATATTATTGTATCCCACCAATCATCCCATGATTGGCTCTCAGGGCATACATACCAACATTAATGTGTTTCAGAATTCATCTTATTTTTATTTAAAAAGTGTGCCTCTTAATTTGATATGTGACCTAAGTTACACCTACATCATACACTAATATCTTTCATCCCTTTTGACCCCATTAATGCATCCACTTATACATTATCTTGTTTAATTCTATATAGTATGCTTTTACACATCCAACACATACATCAAAATTAGATCTCAGATGAAAGAGATATGCCTAATTTAAGTTCTAGATCTAAAACCCATATTTTCTACCCATTGTACCATTTTTTTGGTCTTGGGCTGGCAACATTCAACCCAATATAGGGTGTGTGGCCCTCTAACACTTCTTTCCCTCTACCCCGTTTTCTCAATGACTGTCTCTTTCACTCAGGCCGATTCAGAACTGATTGTCATCATCTCATAGATCTCAGGATGATATGATTTTCATGAGACCATTTTATGCCTCGCTCTAGTAGCGGTTGTAGGGCTACCTGCTCTACCTGTACCACCCATTTCCACCTTCTTTGCACTCACTGCGATCATCTTTGTCCCTCCTTTGACCCCCTTGACCTGTAAACAGTCCCAATGGGGTGCAAGGAGGCATGTGTGGGGGCACCATGGGTTCTCTTTCCCCCTCCATTTCTCTTCCATGTCTATCAACCATGCCCAAGCCTAACAACACCCCAGACCCAGTTTCCACCTTTAAATACCCCTATGATCAATTCAGAACACCCCTCTTTCCTCCAACACCTTCACTGAAGCTTCAAACCCTTCCTTGAAATACCTTTTCCTCACCATTACCGCCTACACTATGGTTCTAAAACCCTAGGTATGGGGAATATGGAGATGTGGGAGGCATCATATTAAGAACCAAAGGCCCTCATTACCCATCCCACTCACACCTCCCCCACTCTATCTCTCTCTACATCTATCTCTTTCTCTCTACTCTCTCCTATCTTGAGAATCGACTCCGTACATCTTGACCAACACCTACACACCACACATCCCTAGGGCCTCACTCCTCTCTTGTGCAAAGGCACAAAATCATCTGACCAGGTTCAAAGCTAACCTAAGAGCCAGTGTGTGGGAGCACACCAAGTGGCTGCCACCTACCCCCTACTCATTGTTCCATCATGATGGGAAGGGAGACAGTGAGGAGATGACGCATGTTTGCATTGACTACTCTGCGACAACATCACAATCCTATGGCATAGAGACTCGGGCTCCCTTACCCACCAATCCACATGCTCCACCAGTAGTACTTTCTTCCCCAGCTATCACCAAAATTACATAAAAATGCATATTCCTTTGAAAAGCATATATTTTTGACCATATACCCAAATATGTCAAAGTTACATCTCATTTTTATCATAAAAATACCATTCTACTAATTTTCCTACCATTTAACCCTAAATTTACTCAATATTTACCTAACATTGATACAATTGACTTCTTCATGATCTTTAAATGATACAATCACTCTACCATGATCCCATATGGTCATTAATGGTCAAAAGCTTTCCTAGTCTCTAAATTGGTATCTTTGACCCTCTACTTGACTTGAATAATGACATGAATCACCTTGATGTACTCTTGATGACCATCTTGACCTAAAAATGACACCTTTATGTATATACATGATGTTCTTAGATCAAGAATTAAACTTCAAGTTGATTAGTTATCATAAGACTATCTAACCTCTAAATAAGTAAAATTTCCAATAATATATGACATGTTAGAATAATATCATACCCCATCTTACTATGATTTTTTCATGTACCATCAAAAGCTACTATTGATCTATTATGATTTGCCATGATCTTATATGATTATATCTTGACAAAATTCATATCACGTGATTCCTCTCTTCAAAATTAAGGCATGACTCACTTCTATGACACTCATAATGTGTATGTTTTACCTAGACCCAAAATATATTGTGGCACATGAATTATGTTGAATAAATGTATGCATGCTTGACATGTTCGAAATATGTTTGGACCCTTTTGAAACCTAAGTCTAGGGGAACATCCACATGACATGAATTATGATTATCTTGCCAAAACCATATTGATCTAGGATACCATAGTTATCTATTTTTACATCTTATCTCTCCTTTTGATTTGGGCCTTCTCTAGGAATCTATTTCAAGGATCATAATCTACTTACTACTCACAAGGTATACCTTACCTCCTTGACCCCACTATGATATCGAATTGTTTGTATACATGGCACATATACATGCTCGGCTGCTTAATTACTTTTTTGTGCTACTTTTTCATATGAGTTTTGCTTTCATGATTGATTTTCAAAACCTTGAAGATATTATAAAATCTTATATAACCCTTGTATACCTATTTGAATTCTCTAGGAAAGGGTACAAAGCTTTGTGCACCTACTGGTCTTGATCGAGAAAGGACACAACACATATGGAAATGGTCTTGAGGTTCCTCCCATAAAAATGAGGTACTTTTCGGTGCTTAGCTTTAATTATCCCTCATGGACCCTTCCTGTGGAAGTTGGTCAAGGCCTAATATTGATGGTGATGATGACGACGATGATGATGATATAGTGGTAACTTTAATCTAATACATGCTTTGACAAACAAGGAAGATGTTTTAGTTTTCTCACTTTACTTCTTACTAAGTATAATGTTTTTATCCAAGAAAATTCAATATATTACTCTTAAACTATGTTCTCATATCTTTCATGGCATACTTAATGTATTCACATGATATATTTAGCTTATCAATACTTTTAGATTCTACAAGTGATGATATGTTGCCTACATCTTCTAAAAATGCATGCTATGACATTTAACATCAATGGGAACTCTTTTTGTGATACTAATTGGAGTAGAACTCTTATCTCCAAAATGGAATCTATGTATTCCCCCTTTCTTTTGTATCTTTCATGTTTGTTGCCTTTTAGGTGTATGTATTAATCCTTTTGGTTCATTAATGATATATGCAATACTGTTGTCTTATTTTAAATATATACTTGTGTGGATTTGCGCTATTATAGAATGGACACTCAGGTCCTACTGTCAATGACTCTCTAGTTTAGGGAGGTGGAATTTTGGTAAAACTGGATCTGTTACATGTTAGTCAACTCACTTTCTGTGTTATACTTTTTTATCCTTCATTATCCTTAACCTTCTCATTTATTTCTTCATTACTTCATTCCTCTCCTCTTTTTCTTCCCACGAGACACTCACTTCCCCCCTCTTAATCTCCCCCTCTCCTCTCATTCTCTCTCTTGTAGGAATGGTGAGTGATACATCAAGTATTGTTCTGTTTGGCTAAGCAACCGTGACTTCTCTGGAAGCGATGGGCAATCATGGGAAGTGGGTCAATGACTTCCTATCACATTGCCAAGCACAAGGTTGCTCACTGCAATTATTTTTACATTGTTTTATCTTTCTGTAGTGTTCAACAATCTCTTCCGAATGTCTATTTCTCACCGTGACAAATTGTTGCTGTGAACCACAAGCCATGATCCACTGACAATAAATCTAATTACTTTTCCAAACAATGCATATGTCTTTCATACTTACTATGGCAAACATTATAAATGAGGTTATAAATAAAAATAGAGTAGTGATACACACTACCCCACCCACACCTATTTTTATACCATCTCACTGTGATTTATGAATCCCAACCAATCATTTGAAAGCCCAAGCAACACATTGCAGCAGTCTATGGATTCCCAAAAATGTAGATGCAATGCACAATAGTATATCATGGTTCCCAACACATCAATATTGCACGCAAAAAATTGTAGCAACATACATTGAGTGATGCTTTTTAAATATTGAGCATTTTGTATATTCAACAAGAATATTGTATTATTAGTGCAAGGTTTAGAGAATACATATTAAAATTTATTTGTGAAAAATGAATATTGCATCTAAACAATGCATCATAAACATCAAAATTTTAAAATGACTATTGTAATATAGTTAACAAATGGTACAATGTAATTGAAAAATATATAACAAGTGATATTGTATTTAGAAATATAATATGTTGCAAATATTACACATTTCTCTCTCTTTCCACTGAGTCTCACTTCCCAATTGTCTATACTATATCTTCCCTATAGAAAATATCTCTTCTTAATTATTTCTTTTCTTAAGTACTCACAATGCACTTATTATGTTTCTCTAGTTTTTTCTGGGTAAGCCAGGAAGTTATTTACTCATCTTGCCCTGTCCTTGCAAGCCAAGCCGAATCAAAATTACAATCACTAATAACATATGCACTTTAATGTTGCACTAGTTAATTCCCACTAAATAGAACAACCTGCCTTTTTTATCGTCTGCATCGGGTATTTAGTATGATGAAGATGTAGTGAACTTCATCATTTTTCTTAATACAATATTTGCAACTATTTTATACTTTTGTTAATTTAATTAGAAGGTACCGGATTTTGATGGAATAAGTTGGGAGCTCAGTTCTTTTAGAAACACAGAGGAATTCTATTCATCCCATTTTCCAGTGCACAACAAAAAAGAGGGAATACAAAATTGTGTTTCCAAACTCTACAAAATGAAAGCTGCACAATTAATCCACTATGTGATGTGGAATTCGCACTCTACAAAGTCGGATAATCCAACATCCACATCTATATCTTGTATTTATCTCAAGTATCATTCTTAGCAACTCGTTTGGTGGCCATGGTTGGCAGCTTATTATATAATCCCGACATGCCTCAGGTTTCAACAACAGATATCTTTACCCTATTACTCACAAGGAAACCGAAAAAAGTTTGTACCCGGTGAACAATAGCAGCATCATAAATAGTTTTCTATTCTTCCAACCGGTTTCTCTATCCTACAGCTTTCCGCACGGACAATATTTTTGTATATACGGTATATATAAATTCATTGACAAAAACAATTCGACAACGCCACGCTCTTCTCTTACTTCTCCTGGTTTCCTTCAAGTACTCTCTGCCCTTCTGTTTAAGTAATTTTATTCCTGAATCCTGTTCTTCCGCTCGAGATTTAGCATGTCAAATCCCTACTCATCACTCTCCTATCCCCGAAAAGCAGATCACGACCTTATCAGCAGAAGGCTGATCCGAGAGCTGGAGAAGGGAAGAAGTTATGCCGAGCAGCTCCTAGGACAGCTGCAGTTCAGGCGCCAATCCCCGAACCCGAGAGAAACGGCCAAGCCGGACATGAAAGTTGAACTTGTTCATTAGGTGATGCGTTGCTTCACTTCTGCCATTGCAGTTTTGATGGAGCCATTAGGGGGTTGGTCTGCATTTCAGAAGCCTTTGGAGTCAAAAAGACACTGCTCAGGCTGCCTTGGTAGATGACAAGAGCGCGAAACCACAGGGAAAAGAAAGGCGTCGCAAGACTGGAGCTGGGCAGACCAAGTAACTACTCATTTTTCCTGGTTTGGATTTTATTCGAGGATGCTTCTTCATATATATAATAATGGCTAAAACATATTTAGGCTAGTAAATTCAAGACAACATAAGATATGAGATATATATATTTGAAAATTAATCTGAAATGATTGAGTGCGATATTTCGTATCTCAAGAGAACTTTTTGTTTGCCGAGATGCATCTCTTGCTACTATCAGTTCCATTCATTTTAAACGAATTGTATAATACAATATTTTAATATGTGAAAAGTCTACAATTTAGACTTCAAGAAGAAGAGATAATGTTTACGATCCGAAACTGTGTTTCACTGTTTCAGGGAAATAATAAAGTCGGATGGGTATGCTATTCACGATAACTATTCTTGGAGAAAGTATGGAGAGAAACATATCAACGGATACGACTTCCCTAGGTAAGTATGCCACGCCTTTACCATCCCTGTTAATTCAGAACTCTTATACACGTTTTTATCTGTAATAGTGGGAAATAAAACCTTGGATTGAGCAACATTGTCGCGATTTCATGGTGATCGGATAGACTGCTTGGTTCTCTTAGTAAAACCTACAAAACCACTTGTATTTTATTACGAAAAACATTCGGCAAATAATAATGTTTGAAAATTAAGTCTTCCATCATGAGTCCCTTTTTCCTCGCATGAAGGCGTTCATTTTCATTTCGCATACATCCATGTGCGTTGGTTGCCTACTTGCAAGGTATTTTGTCCTCATGTTGTACAGTCTAGTCATCATCAATCCTGTCATGTTGGGAAGGTGAATGGGTTCAAATTTCTTTAGCAATAGCATTCAATTCTTTATGGAAATCAGGTCACATCTAGAATGTTCCTTGTGTGTTCCACATTGTGAAAAACAATCATTGCAGTATAGAAACTTTGTCGGTCTATAAGTTGTACATTAATCATCATTTAGAATATTAACTAATGTATAGTTGTATAACTTTTTTCATTTTATCATGAATAATTAGTGTATACACATCAATATTTTTGTATCCAATGCATATCAAATCATTTCAAGACAGAAGAAATGACTTCCATTTTTTTGATATATTGATGCCATAAAGTTATTTGATCATATGATTTTCATTTTTTCAGTAAGTGCAGCTAATGTTTTTCTTTCTACTCTATTTTGTTATTTGTCATCTCCATTAGAACCAAACATAAAATCAAACCAAAGTTCACTTCTACACAAGTACCAATGTTGTCCGTTATTAAAGGTTCTACAATATTAGAAATATTAGACAATAAACTATATTTAATGAAAATAATATGAAAATTTCGTTTATTGGTTGGTACATTTGACAAAACCTCATCGCCATATATAGAAAATGGGGCAATTACAAGTTTGAGACTCAAGCATATCTGAGACTCAAACAAACACTATGAAACAAGACACTTAAGTCCATTTATATAATAAACTAAACTATTAACAATTTAGTACTCCTCACCAAATTGGAGTTTGGGAGAACTCTACATAGGCTTCCAAACAGACATATCTGAATAAAAAGACAAAGTTACACCCTTACAAGAATGTTACTCCCCCGTAATAGTACAATCAAACAATCAATATTTCCCATTTACAAGATAATCACCAAGTCTCTAATAAATCATTAGCAACAGGAGATGAAGGAAGTACAATGTCAGTAGCTACAATCACCTCTATAATCTACTATTCTACTCATCTAAACACCAACACTCGTTTATGTCCCCTGCTTCTCCTGAAATTACTAGACTCTTGGTTACTTATATATACGATCTTCTTCCATCTATTTCGGTCCTACAGTTCCCCTGATGATGCTGGACTTTCGTTTCTCATCTATCCATGTGAACCTTATAGCATTTATCCCCGTGATAGAGAAAGTCAGACACCAATGTTGGGGTTTGCAACATAAGGTTGGAGAACCACAATGTCAGCTGTATTATGTATTAGTGACTATGGAACGAGAGCGTTGTTGTGACAGTGCGAGTGCAGATAGACTGACGATGATGGAAAGGATATGGCCACCTGCGATGTCTGTGAATCGTGGTAGTACGTCTATTTTGTGGATATGTCCATTGAGAGTCCGTCCTCAACCACTTGGACGGGTTGCACAGAGAAAATAATAGATTAGGAAATTGATCCCCATGTAGGCTAGATAATGGAAGTAGTCAACTACCATGACCGCTACAATCTACTATATGAAGGAGATGAGTCAAGAGAGGATTAGATTCCATACGGGGAGTCACGTTTGGGTGCCTTACCCAAATTTAGGGAAGCAACGAGGGCCAGTGTTGAATATTGACAATTAGCAAACTCAATAGTATCATAGCATTGTTCTCTAGTGGTTAGATAACTCAATCCTCTCAAAATCTTGATCTAGGTTTAATAGTTCTAAGGGTTTCACAGTGGTGGTTAACGTTCCTGATAGAAGGATGGGTGGCTAGAAGCCAAGACAAAAGATATGCATAGTACATCGGTCAGGTAATTAACTTGAAGCGATTCTAGAGATCACAATGCATTTTTCCTCTATTACATGGTAATTTTTTTGTTTACCTCACTCATCTTTCGTCCTTTTTGAGGCTTCAATGAAATCCATTCATAATTATACAATTACAATATTTATACCGTATCACAATTCTTAATTGTATTGTAAAAATGACAATTTGTACTAAATATATATAAAATATGTATAAAAGTCTCTATATATGAATTACATTATTACACGATAAATGTTAAAAAAGATTATAAATGGATTATATATTTTGGGTTAGAACTTTTTTGGGAATGAATTTTAGGAAAAACGATCATGAGGGTGCATTTTTCAGGACTAGCTTCACAATGACAATTCACACTATTCTTTATAATACTACTATGATAAGTGGTAGTTGAGGTTTACTTCTCCTTAACGATTTAGTTTATTAACATGAGTGCACTATTACTTTTCCTGAAAATATATTTCATTACCGTGTATAATACAATATTCTAAAATATGCAACCTCTAGGATGAATTTACAAATAAATTCAAAACATATTATTCCTAACCACCTAATTATCATTATTTTCTGCCATGCTTTTTTAAAATCTTGATAAATGTTTTGAATATAAAAAACATAAATTATCATTCATTATGCCTCACACATATTGTGGTGACACATCCCGCTATCACACAGACAATGAGATGCCACACAAAAATGTACGGAAAACACCATAAACCACCTATTACCAAAAACACGGGTTAATTAAAACTGATTTCGGAAATAAGATAAACCAAGAAACTATTACATCCAGATCCTCATCCTGCAAGAAGACAGGTTATATAAACATTTACAAGTCTTGATATGTGTCCACAACATATAAGATCAGTTGTCCTGTCAACACATGAGTTCATCACATGTTCATACATACACAACGGGCCACATCCGGCTAGCAGTAGGATATACAAAGCTTCGTCAGCTACACATCGAAAAACAATGTCAAAACATCTCCAAGGACCTGAGAGTACAGGGATGACTCTAGGACTCTACTATAAAACCACCAAATAGCAGTGTATCCATCTTTTGCCTTCTACTGCTCTTCTTGCTGCTCGGCCACAACCTCACGACCACCACCACGTCTAGCGCGATCACCTAAAAAGGTTGTAAACCAACAGTATGAGACACACAATCCAAGCGAGAAACATAACTCCCCGCTGAAACCATAAAATCTCAGAAAGGTTAAAGCAACAACAACAGATAACTGATAAAGCGCATAACAAGAGCAACATATTGAGCAAGATTGTTATTACCATCAAGCTTACCAAGATATCCGGGAGACATATAACCAAGTATATCTTTATGGAACATGATTGACAAGATAAGCTTTATAATAACTTACCACAAGATATAAGGATTGTACGCACAACTGCATAGTTCAACTAGATCAGCTATATGAACAAGGCCTCAAACAATGTTCCGTATTTTTCCTTAAGAAATAAATACTATTCGGTTGAATTACGTACTATTATGCCTTGAGGAAGTGAGTTGTACCACTCAAATCCAACCTTCAGTTGTGAAACCCAAGTCGGTGCCATAAAAGGTCGATGGAAGAGCCGGACTTCATGTGCTCCTCACCTCGTGGTCAGTGCACGAGTACAAAACAAGCAGGACCGTAGTCTCATGCTTAAGTGGCCTCAACCACAGGGTCAGGCTACCCTCTTCCTAGCCCACCTTGGTACAGGTATCAGCGCTAGTGAAACTAAGCCACATGCATGATCACCGTGCTCTAAGCCATGATCACATTCTTGCTCTCTCATCACTCATCCTGAGTCATGGGCCTGTTCACCATGTTCCAACATATTGAGCTACGGGCCTGAAACATCACTCTAGAGTCTACAACCGAAGTTGCACTCAAACCTCCTCATTTTCAGCTAGGAGAAACCACACATATGTTGGGTTTTAGGGGAGGCAGAGAAGGCAGCGGAAACAATATTTTCCTCCCCAAACCCAGAACAAGGAAACACGTCAACATCTATACAATAGAAAAGGATGGTTTGTGGAATCATACCTTGTCCCAAGGCTTGCTCGGCGACAATACCTCGCGGCTTGTGCGGTCTTCACCTCCGGTCTTGGACGGTGTCTGTGCAGCTCCTGGTCGCACTGGGACTGACGACTCCTAATCTCAATGGGACTGTCGGGATTGACTGTTGTCCTCCGAGCGGTAGAAATCTCCCGCCTCTAAAGTAGTCCACACGGACCACCTGGAACTCCAATCTCCTTGTCCCACAAGGAATTGGAAGGAGTCGCACCCTCCTATCAGCGTACTAGTCATCGACACACTCTCCTGCCACCAGTCACTTTTTGCAGTTGTCTTTCCCTTACCGTGCCTCCCTTATCGGGTAGCACTTGCTTGAGATCTCTCAGTTACCAAAACCAGAGAGAACGACAACATTACAGAGCAACTGGTTGCACTGTGTTGTTCTTTTAGAAGCCCCCAATACCCCTATATATATAGGAGGGTCATAGGACAGGGTTCTCCATCCCGGGCAATATGGGACTAAAGTAGGAGTAGAAGGGTTCGAGATTTTCCACAAAAACAACCAACTGTGCAACCTGAACCGATCATTTCATTTCTGAAACGGTCGGTTGGGGACCTGAGCCGGTCGGTTGACACCTCAACCGATCGGTTGGGACCTATGAAACGGTCGGTTCACTTCTGAACCTGTCCATTCGTGGTCCTGATCAGTTCCCGATTGACTTTTCATCTTTTTTTTCTAATTAGTACCAAATACCAATCCTTGTTCCAATCAAATTGGGCAAGTGAAACGAAAAGAAATTTCTCACCAATCCTACTTTCCCAACTTGCTCGGTTGCATCAGTTGAATCGATCATTTCAACACTTGAAGCAATCGTTTCACCCGGTCCATGAGCCGATCGACTCACCACCTGAGCCGATCGGTTCACCAAGCTCAATCGATCGGTTCATCACATGAGCCGATCGGTTGGGAGTGCAGATTGTGAAGAATCAGTCAATTGCAGTTTCAATCAATCAGATACTCTAATCAATCAGTCCAAACCTTGAACATTATGATACTGAGCTATCAATTGATTGAGTATTTAATTGAACTACTAAACTCCTTTTGTAATCAATCTAAACATTGTTTGTGGACAAAACTCCTCTTGAAGGTTAAATCCTATGTATGTGACCCTGCAGGTCCATTTCACGTTGGCAGTGAAAGTCCATAACACTTATGACTTCACAAGCAAAGAGCGGTGCCTAGTCACACATCAGTGCTACCCAAGTGAAATAGAAAGTTGGAGAACAACTTTCAGTCCTACAATCCGTGAATGGTGTTACCGTGAATGTATAATTCCTTTATCACTGATATCCCGAATGAACTCGAGGCATGGAACAGTCATCTTGTCAACGTTCATTCACTTTCTTGATCTCATAGTAGATTGGAAGAGATATGTATGACATCAATATCACATACTGATTCTCACATGCGTGCATGCCTTTCTCAATCCTACTCATCAAGTGGCCATGGATATCAAACTCCCTCAGGAGGGACAAATCCCATATCTATCACTCACCCCTCAAAAGCCCCATGTCTCAAAGTCACCCAATCATCACCTTTATAACAACCCATGTTTCAAGACTGCGTTTGATGATGCCAAAGTGTGCCCAATGACATGTGTTGAGTGTAGTGATTTTAGGTCAAAGAATCACACTCACCACCATCACTGTGAGTACTGACTGTGACTACCATGCCATGGTTCCATGTGTCAAACTCATGGTGGGTTTGTCCGGTACACTTGTTCTCTAACAAGTACCTATGTGTTTGGTTTGATATCGCTATATCATGACTAATGAGATTCTCTCATCAACCAAAACCACAATCTAGTCTTGTGTGTCATTGCTATCTATCAATCATCCACAATGACATCCGACTAGGGACATTATGAGAATGTACAAACTCTTAGCATCCATATGATCTCATCATTCAGTTCCTCAACCTGAAAGCATACGTCATTGAGTATTGTCATTCTCTAGACATCCAATCTGCTCTATCACTATCTCATATGACTGAACCAGAAAGAATTGGAAGCTTTCCTTTGATGTTTATCAAATCAATCTTAATGTATCCCACCAATCATCCCATGATTGGCTCTCAGGGCTTAAATACCAACAACATATTCAATAATATGCGCTTCTAGGTTAACCCATAGGAGAAACTATTTCACCATCACCAACTACTGGCGATGATGGATCTATGTCCAGGGCAAACTACATAGTATGTTCCACTATAATTAGTTAGTATATTTTAAGTGGATTGTTGAGGCAGCTAGGTTGTAGCACATACATAACATTAAGTTACATTATTACTTCCACCATCACATTATCCCGGGATCTCAATCCCATATCATAGGAAACCACTGCCTCTTAAGGCATTCTCATCATCTTACATCATCACTAGGGATAACAATCCATGATCTCATCATCAGAGGATAACACCTCAGCTAGGCACTTAGCCTTTATCAGGTCCTCAGATCTATCACATCATACTGGTGATGCATGTTATCTCATCAACAAGAGTGATCATCACAATGCAGTGTTATTCAAACACATATACCTCATAGCTCTTACCTGTCTATGAATCCATCTGATATACCTGCACGGTTAGTATGCACATCAAAAGAGATAACTTAAAATCACAAGACATAGCTCTTATGTTTATCATGTCATTAGGGTTTGCAGATGCACATGTCATGATCACAATCGTATGAAGCATATATAGTTTCAGTTATATTATTGCTATCAAATCATGGGCATCCATCCATGCTTTTTACCTTTTAAAATAGGAGCAAGCATCTTGGCATCATCTTTAAACACGGAACATAGCATATGTTTGCAAACTAACTTCTATTATTCATTATCAACAAGGATACGGTCTCACAATGAAGGACTACTAGGTCAAAAGCCTGCTACCCTCACTACAGGTGGTGTCGGGTAGGGTAACACCACTCACTAGAGGCCTATCGGCCAAGCACTGCACATCCTCTAACATGCATCAAGGTTCCATTAGCACTCAAGGTGTCAGGTAGCCACCACTAAGGTATAATGTGCAACACTACCCTGGCTATTGGCCAAGGGGCTAACGTGCCCCAAGCTAGGGTTAGGGTTAGCGTTAGGTTTCATTATAGGCTAAACTTCATCATGAGCATATCGACCAAAGGGGTGTCTCCCAAGACGCCCCTATCATGCAACCATCTCAGCATCATCCAAGGGTTAATCCTATCGGCTTGGGTACCCATGACGCCCAAGAATGGTGTCGTGCATGGCCATGAAGCATCATAACAGCCAACAACAAGGGTTAGCATGTCGGGCACTAAGCTAACATCACATAACGACCAAGATCATCTCAAGACATAGGGGTGTAATGGGCATCCTCTGTACATGGTGTATCATCCAAGACTTAACCCTAATGAGGGTATCGGGCAACATACTCAAAAGTCACTAGGGAAACATATGTCGACCAAGAGCCCATCCAAGGGAGGATAAGGGATATCGGGCACAAAGTCAACCGAACACAACAGAACCAAAATGGCCAGACCATGACCCAAGACAAAGAGGTATCAAGAAGCATCTCATCAAGGGTGTATCGCCCAAACAAGCATATCTACCAATGATTCCACCTTAAGAACATATCATGCCACAAGGGTAGACAACTCATGTCGCCCAAAGCAACTATGTCACCCAGGCTAGGGTCGAGACTCTATATCGGTCAAAGCATAACGGGCACCAAGCCAACTATCTCAACAAGGTGTGTCGCCCAAGGTACAACTCCAAACAAGGCTATCAGGCAGCACAACTCCTAGGTCATATCGTGCAAGGCACAACCCCACAAGATCATGTTCAACCTCAAGCACAAGGGCACCAAACCCTAATTGATCAAGAAGGTCAGCTCACCTCTCAACAAGGATCCACCTCAACATAGGTCACCATCTATCCAAAAAGCTCACCTCTCTAATCCATGGTGAGAGGAGGGTGTTTCTCAAGCAACTAGAATATAAGCTCACCTCTCAACCTAATCGAGAGAGGGGTATTGCCCACATTACTAGAGCTCAAACTCACTTCTCTGGACCAAGGAGAGAAAAGAGTGTTTCTCAACAAGGAAACCCTAAACCATGGTTCGACCAACTAGGTACAAGGGTAAAAAAACATCAACCACCACAACAAGATCACTATATCTACAAGACTAAGGGTGAAAACTAAGCAAGAAACATATCTAGCAACATACATGGCCGATCATGATCATATGAAAATGTGCAACATAAAAGAAGGTAGTATGGTTAGGGTTAGGAGTTATGTTACCCGCCTTAAGCAAGATCCAAGCTCCTAGAACCAATCTTCCAAGCTCAAGCACCACTATAAGAAGAAGAACAAGGCACTCTAGGGTTTGGTCACCACTAGAGGAAGAAGAAGACTCTATGGAGAAGGAGGACGATCATCCACTAAGCTTGAAAAGGAGAGGTGTCATGCACCAAGGAAGGGAGAAGACTAAGGAACTAAAGGGATCCTTAGCAAGAGAAAGGGAACACATATATAAGAGGATGGAGGAGAAACCAAGGTAAAACAAGGCAATGTGTCTCCCACCTAGGGACACTTGTCCATGGGCAACGCCACCCTCACATATTACCCCATACACATGTCCCAGGAAATTTCCACATGCAAGCATCATGTACCATGTGTCCACTAGAGTGGTCACACAAATGAAGCTAGGAGTCAAAGGTGGTCCATGGACGATATACCCACTCCTTGCCTAATATAGCCTCATGGGCGACACACCCATGGCCGAAACAAGGTCCACAAGGCAAAGCAAGGCTCAAGCAAGGCATAACAAAGCCCAACAAGGCTCACCCAAGCCCAAAGCAACCCAAGCAACGATCCCAACCCTTCCTCTCAAAACTAGTGGAAGCAAGGAGAGAGAAAAACACCTCTCAAGGTGACAAACTTGCTCATCAACCCTAGACTTGGGTTATTTGCAAGTAGCACCTCCTACACTCAACAAAGCACAAACAAACCCTAATCACCACTAAAGGTGATTGGCAAGCAACTAAACACCAGGGTTAGGCAAAGCAAACTGGATAAGCCCAAAATGGGGGTCAGGGTCCTTACAAGCCATAAACCTCTACAAAGGTATTTTGTCCCTGAAATATGAAGAGAAAAGTGAGGGATACTTCCTCCTCATCTCTTCCTCAAGCTCCCACGTGGCTTCCTCAACGCCACGGTGATGCCAAAGAACCTTCACCAGAACCAGGTCCTTCCACTTCAGCTTCTTCACTCTTTTATCAAGGATCATCACTAGACCTTCTTCGTAGGTCACATCTTCATCAAGCTCAACCTCAACTGGCTATATCATTGTCCCTATATCTGGATGACTTTTCTTCAGCATGCTGACATGGAATACCAGATGTAACTTGTGCAACTCTGGCGTCAATTCTAACTTGTAAGCTACCTTGCCAATACGTTCTGTGACCGAGTATGGCCCCATATACCTGGGTGCTAGCTTACCTTTCCGGCCAAACCTTAGCACGCCTTTCCAAGATGAGACCTTGAGATACACTTTGTCTCCCACTTGGAACTCTAAAGGTCGTCGACGATTTTCTGCATAAGACTTCTGCCTGTCCTGTGCCGCTTTCAACTTTTGTTGTATCACTTTGATCTTTTCTATTGTCTATTGTACTAACTCAGGACCCAAAAGCTGATACTCCCCAGACTCATACCAACATAAAGGAGATCTCCACTTCCTGCCATATAAGGCCTCATAAGGAGCCATGTCAATGCTACATTGGTAACTATTGTTGTAGGCGAACTCTTTCAAATCGAGATGTATGTCCCAACTGCCTCGGAACTGCAAAACACAAGCCCAAAGAAGATCCTCCAAAGTCTGAATAGTCCTTTCAGACTATCCATCTGTCTGTGGGTGGAAAGCGGTGCTGAACCTCAACTGCGTTCCCAACGCTTTGTGCAACTGTTCCCAGAAATGACTTGTGAATTGAGGACCTCTTTCGGAAACTATCATTGTTGGTACGCCGTGCAAGCGTACTATCTCATCTACATATACCTGAGCGAGCTTCTCATCTGCATACGTCGTCTTCGTAGGTATGAAATGGGCATACTTTGAAAATCTATCCACTATCACCCAAATGGAATCATTTTTCTTAGTTGTCCTTGGCAGACCAACCACAAAATCCATGGTTATATGAACCCATTTCCACTACAATATTGGAAGGGGTTGCAACGTACCTACTGACTTCTAATGCTCAACCTTGACTTGCTGGCATACCGCACACCTAGCCACAAAATCGGCTACATCTCTCTTCAAGCCAGGCCACTAATACAGGTCCTTCAAATTGTGATACATCTTGGTGACTCCTTGATGCATAGCATACGTCGATGTGTGTTCTTCCTCAAGTACTAGCTTCCTTAGATTATCAACATCGGGGACCACCATCCTATCATGATAGCAAACTAGTCCATCCTCAGACTCATGGAACCCATCATGCTTTTCACTGTCGAGCTGTGACCTGATCAACTGCACTGTATCATCCGTTTGCTGTGCATCTTTGATTTGTTGTCTCAGCGTGGGCTTTACTTGCATATGTGCCAAAAGTCCTGCTAACAAGGAAACTTCCATCTGCACATTCATCAGCCCCAAGAAGACAAACATATCCCGTCTATGGCATACCAAGGAACCCAACTGTGCCTTCTTCATAGGAAGAGAAGAAGACTTTCGGCTAAATGTGTCAGCTACCACGTTCGCCTTACTAGGGTGATACTTAATGGTGCAGTAATAATCATTGATTAGCTCCATCCAATGATGTTGTCACATGTTAAACTCATTTTGTGAGAAGATGTACTTCAGATTCTTATGATATGTAAAGATTTGACACACTTCCCCATAAAGATAGTATCTCCAAATCTTTAATGCATGAAACACCGCTGCCAACTCTAAATCATGAGTCGGATAGTTACCCTCATATTTCTTAAGATGTCGCGAAGCAAAAGAGACTACATGGTCTTCCTGCATCAGCACACATCCTAAGCCCTTCTTGGAAGCATCGTAGAAAATAACATAGCCCTTCCCAGGCTCTGGCAGTACTAAAACTGGAGCACTAGTCAGCTTCTCCTTCAAACTGTGGAAAACTTGCTGGAAACGATCATCCCAAACAAAAGGTACATCCTTCCTAGTCAACTTTGTCATCGGCAACGCGATCACACTGAAGTCCTTTATAAACCTCCGGTAGTATCCTGCTAATCCCAGGAAACTATGAACTTCAGTCGGCGTTTTCGTCTGCTCCAATTCTGCAACTAACCCCACCTTCTTGGGGTCCACTTTGACTCCTTATGTAGATATCACATGACCCAAGAAAGTTACTTCTTTCAACCAGAACTCACACTTACTACACTTGGCATACAACTGATGCTGGCGAAGGAGAGTTAATGCTTGTCGAAGATGTTGTTCATGATTTTGACTGTCATGACTGTAGATCAAGATGTCATCTATAAAGACTACAACAAACTGATCTAGAAACAAATGGAACACCCTGTTCATCAGATCCATGAAAGCAGTAGGCACATTGGTTAGCCCAAACAACATAACCACAAACTCAAAGTGACCATACCTCATCCTAAAAGCTGACTTTGGTATGTCATCTTCCTTATTCCTCAACTGATGATATCCAGACCGTAGATCGATCTTTGAAAACACTATAGCACCACCCAATTGGTCAAACAGATTGTTTATCCTCAGCAACGGGTACTTGTTCTTGATCGTGACTTTGTTCAACTGTCAGTAGTCAATGCATAGCCACATCAATCTGTCCTTCTTCTTAACAAACAGTATTGGGGCACCCCAAGGTGATGTGCTTGGTCGGATGAAACCTTTCTCCAACAACTCCTATAACAGCTTCTTGAGCTCTTCCATCTCTACTGGAGCCATCATGTATGGTGTTCGTGCAACTGGTTATGTTCCTGGAACCAGATTGATCTTGAAATCAATCTCTTGAGGTGGGCAAACACCGGGGAACTCATCAGGAACCACATCTGCAAACTCTCGGACAACCGTCACCTCCTCAAGGCTAGGACCCTTCGCCTTGGTATCCACAATGTGAGCTAAGAACACCTTACATCCTTGCCATAACTATTTTTCTGCCACCATCACTGATACTAGACACATCGGGAGAATCTTCCTATCTCCTTGGAAGATCCACTTTTTCCTACCGTCATCAATCACTGTTTGCTTAGAACCACAATCCAACACAACCCTATACTTCTCTAAGGTATCCATCCCAAGGATCACATCGAATCCATATATATCAAGTGGTATGAGATCCACTTGTATCTTTTGTCCCGAAAAAGAAAGAACACGGGATGGACACACTTTCCGAAGCATCGATGAACCGTCAAGAGGGGTTTCTAACAACGAGCTATCTTTCTTACAACTAACAGGTAAAAGACAATTTTCAAGCATACTATGGGCAATAAAAGAGTGCATAGCACCTGGGTCAACCAAAACAGATATAAAGCAAGAAGAAGACAAATCAGAATGAATTAATTCCATCTGACCTGCCACCACTCGCGGGTTGACTATCGCCTCTGGCTGACTCATAGCGTAGAATCTAGACGTTGATTGTTGTCCACGTCCTCTGTTTCCTTGAGAAAACAATCCCACTTGTGATGCTTGACCGCGTCCTCGCCCTCTGCTACTACTGGGTTGCTGTCTGTCTGACCCTTACTGATTCTACCTCAGTTGATGTGTCACTTCAACATCTTTCCTTGGGAAGTTTGACCTCCAATGCCCGATCTGACCACAAAGATGGCATGACTGGTCTCGCTGTTGTGGCCTAGACGGCCCTATCACTGCTATAGAAGTTGTACTATGTGCCTTGGATGGTGAAGAACCATATCCTCTTCCCTTACTCAGAGACCACTGTGATGGTGCATTGGAACCTCTTAACCCAGAAGGTGCTGAAAACCTTAGCTTCTTGAAGCCATCGAACCTCTGTCTCTGGAACTCAGCATGCCTCTTCTTA
Organism: Alisma plantago-aquatica; assembly: GCA_963693085.1. NCBI lineage: Eukaryota > Viridiplantae > Streptophyta > Magnoliopsida > Alismatales > Alismataceae > Alisma > Alisma plantago-aquatica. The sequence continues at coordinate 172,341,561 of OY856410.1, forward strand.
TACATGGACTCTCTCTTCTTCCTGACTGACCGTTCAATCCTTCAGAGAGACTCCACAAATGTGGCAAACTGCTCTCGGTTCTCCAACGCAGCAACATGTGTTGTCAGCTCAGAACTTGAGCCTTTCTCAAAATGTCTGATCCACTCGTCATCTATCGCTGCCATGTGAGGAAAAAACCTTAATAGGTCCATGAACTTGGCTTCATACTCAGTGATGCTCATCATTCCTTGGTGTAGATGCTCAAACTGGTTGATCTTCTCATCCTAATACGTCTTCGGAAAGTATCTACTGACGAACTCTTATCGGAAAGCCTCCCAACCGATCACCTCACCGGGTCGCTTTTCCTCCTCGATGGCCTACCAATGGCCAGCACTACCCTTCAGAAGGTAGACAACATGCTTGACTTTGTCTGCTTCGAGGATGTTGAGGACCTGGAAGGCCTTCTCAAGAACTGTCAGCCATAGATCTTCATCTACTGGATCAGCTGTCCCAACATAATCTAAAGTTCTGACTTGGCGAAGGAGCTCAAATGTTTTCCCAATACCTGATGTTTCACCATGGGGATCATGTGCTCTCGGCAGAGGCACTGGAAATCTCTCTACCATGAGATTCATCATAGTCATCATCTGCCCCATAAGCTATTGGTAAGCAGGGTTTTCGAGAAGGGTTGGGTCAAGTTGGGGAACCTTAGGCACCCGATCTTCATGTGCTTGCCCTCTAGATCCATCAACGGATGTAGCCTCGCTACTCTCGGCATCATGTTCTTCATGGTTTCCAGACATCTTGGCTTTTTCTTCTGCTGAGGGCATAAGATTATTGTAAGGAAATCTAGAAAACTCACAAGAACAGACACAACCTATTCCTAGATCCTTGTAGACTCAGTGAACCTAGGTCTCTGATACCAAGCATGTGGTGACACATCCTGATATCACCAAGACAACAAGATGCCACATGAAAATGAGCGGAAAACACCATAAACCACCTATTACCAAAAACATGGGTTAATTAAAATTGATTTCGGAAAGCAGATAAACCAAGAAACTATTACATCCAGATCCTCATCCTGCAAGAAGACATGTTATATAAACATTTACAAGTCTTGATACATGTCCACAACTTATAAGATCAGTTGTCCTATCAACTCATAAGTTCATGACCTATTCATACATACACAAAGGGCCACATCTAGCCAATAGCATGATATACAAAGCTTCATAAGCTACACATCAAAAAACAACGTCAAAACATCTTCGAGGACCTGAGAGTACAGGGATGACTCTAGGACTCTACTACAAAACCACCAAAACAACAATGTATCCATCTCTTGTCTTGTACTGCTCTTCTTGCTGCTCGACCGCAACCTCACGACCACCACCACATCTAGTGCGATCACCTAAAAAGGTTGTAAACCAACGGGGTGAGACACACAGTCCCAGCGAGAAACATAACTCCCCGTTGAAACCATAAAACCTCAGAAAGGTTAAAGCAACAACAACAGCTAACTGATAAAGTGTATAACAAGAGTAGAATATTGAGCAAGATTGTTATTACCATCAAGCTTACCAAGATATCCGGGAGGCATATAACCAAGTATTTCTTTATGGAACATGATTGACAAGATAAACTTTATAAGAACTTACCACAAGATATAACGATCTTACGCAGAACTACATAGTTCAACTAGATCAACTATATAAACAAGGACTCGAACAATGTTCCTTATTTTTCCTTAAGAAATAAATACTATTCGGCTGAATTACGTATTATTATGCCCTAAGGAAGTGAGCTGTACCGCTCAAATCCAACCTTTGGTTGTGAAACCCAAGCCGGTGCCATAAAAGATCGATGGAAGAGTCAAACTTCATGACCTCCCCACCTCATGGTCAGTGCATGAGTGCAAAACAAGAAGGACTGCAGTCTCATGCTTAAGTGGCCTCAGCCACAGGGTCAAGCTACCCTCTGCCTAGCCCACCTTGGTACAGGTATCGGCGCTAGTGAAACTGAGCCACGAGCATAATCACCATGATCTGAGCCATGAACGCATTCATGCTCTCTCATCACTCATCCTGAGTCATGGGCCTATTCACCATGTTCCAACATATTGAGCTACAGGCCTCAAACCGTACTCTGGAGTCTACAACTGAAGTTGCACTCAAACCTCCTCATTTTCGGCTTGGAGAAACCACACATATTCAATAATATGCGCTTCCAGGTTAACCCACAGGAGAACTTGCCATCACCTAATACTGACGATGATGGATCTATGGCCAAGGCAAACTACATAGTATGTTCCACTGTAATTAGTTAGTATATTTTAAGTGTATTGTTGAGGCAGCTAGGTTGTAGCACATACATAACATTAAGTTCCATTATTACTACCACCATCACATTATCCCGGGATCTCAATCCCATATCACAGGAAACCACTGCCTCTTAAGGCATTCTCATCATCTTACATCATCACTAGGGATAACAATCCTTGATCTCATCATTAGAGGATAACACCTCAGCTAGGCACTTAGCCTTTATCAGGTCCTCAGACCTATCACATCATACTGGTGATTCATGTTATCTCATCAACAAGAGTGATCATCAGAATGTAGTGTTATTAAAACACATATACCTCATAGCTCTTACCTGTAGGGGTTTAAACGGTGTGGGTATGGTGTGGGTCTGGCCATACCCATACCCATACCCATCTAATTTAGCGGGTCCAGTTCCGGTTCTAGACCCGCATAGTACAAAACTTGGACCTGCACCATACTCGTACCCGCAATAATAGTGGGTATGTGGGTAAGCGGTTCTATAAAACATCATATTGTTTATGTAAGAGAAATGACTATGTTATATATATTTAACACAACAAGATATTGTTATCATATAGTATATTAACATGTAATAGTTATATTAGACAATGCTATATTCTATACAATAAAATTAATTGAGTAATTGTTTACATATTTATAGTCATGATCATAACATTTAATTTATGTAGAAAGTAATGTAGATTAGTAGACACATTTTACATATGATGTTCATTATTGTAACTAGAATAGTTAATTCTTAGTTATATGACTTGTCTCAACCTTAGAGTAGGATATAATCTCAATAATTATATTAATTAGACTAGTAAAGTATGATATATATAACATATTATTTTAGTAGTTACTTATGTATAGTGGGTACACGGGTCTAGTGGGTCTGGGTCCAAGCATACCCATTATTGGACCCACTTATATGTGGGTCCAAGGGTATACGGGTCCAAGGGTAATCGGGTATAAAAAATTAGACCCGTGACAGGTTTTTTAAGGGTCCGGATTTGTAGGTCCGCGACTCTACCCGTACCCATTTACAACCCTACTTACCTGGCTATGAATTCATCTGATATACCTACACAGTTAGTATGCACATCAAAATAGATAACTTAAAATCACCAGACATAGCTCTTATGTTTATCATGTCATTAGGGTTTGCAGATGCACATGTCATGATCACAATCGTATGAAGCATATACTATTTTAGTTATATTATTGCTATCAAATCATGGGCATCCATCCATGATTTTTACCTTTTAAAACAGGAGCAATCTCTAGGCATCATCTTTAAACACACAACATAGCATATGTTTTCAAACTAACTTCTATTGTTCATTATCAACAAGGATGCGATCTCATGATGAAGGACTACTAGGTCGAAAGCCTGATACCCTCCATACATGTGGTGCGGGTAGGGTAACGCCCCTCACTAGAGGCCTATCAGCCAAGCATTGCACATCCTCTAACATGCATCAAGGTTCCATTAGCACTCAAGGTGTCGGGTAGCCACCACCAAGGTATAACGTGCATCACTACACTGGATATCGACCAAGGGTCTAACGTGCCCCAAGCTAGGGTTAGGGTTAGGTTTCACTATCAGCTAACCTTCATCATGAGCCATATCGACCAACGGGGTGTCGCCCAAGATGCCCCTATCATGCAAACATCTCAACATCATCCAAGGGTTAACCCTATCAGCCAGGGTACCCATGACGCCCAAGAATGGTGTCGTGCATGACCATGAAGCAGCATAACGGCCAGCAACAAGGGTTAGCATGTCGGGAACTAAGCTAACATCACATAACGGCCAAGATCATCTCAAGACAAGGGGGAGTAACGGGAATCCTTTGTACATGGTGTATCGTCCAAGACTTAACCCTAATGAGGGTATCAGGCAACATACTCAAAAGTCACCAGGGAAACATATGTCGGCCAAGAGCCCATCCAAGGGTCTAGCAACCATGTCTTCCAAACCCCAACTCTAGGGTGGATAAGGGATATCGGGCACAAAGCCAACCAAACACAACAGAACCAAAACGACCTGACCATGACCCAAGACAAAGAGGTATCAGGCAACATCTCATCAAGGGTGTATCGCCCAAACAAGCATATCTACCAAGGGTTCTACCTCAAGAACATATGATGCCACAAGGGTAGACAACTCATGTCGCCCAAAGAAACTCTATCACCCAAGCTAGGGTCGAGACTCTATATCGGTCAAAGCATAATGGGCACCAAGCCAACTATCTCAACAAGGTGTGTCGCCCAAGTTACAACTCCAAACAAGGCTATCGAGCAACACAACTCCTAGGTCATATCGTGCAAGGCACAACCCCACAAGATCATCTTTAACATCAAGCACAAGGGCACCAAACCCTAATTGATCAAGAAGGTCGGCTCACCTCTCAACAACCAAGAGAGAGGGTTTTTGCACAACCTCTATCACAAATCGGGCAACCACAAGGATCCACCTCAACATAGGTCACCATCTATCCAAAAAGCTCACCTCTCTAATCCATGGCGAGAGGAGGGTGTTGCTCAAGCAACTAGAATATTAGCTCACCTCTCAACCTAATCGAGATAGGGTTATTTCCCACATTACTAGAGCTCAAACTCACTTCTCTGGACCAAGGAGAGAAAAGAGTGTTGCTCAACAAGGAAACCCTAAACCATGGTTCAGCCAACTAGGTACAAGGGTACAAAACATCAACCACAACAACAAGATCACTATATCTACAAGACTAAGGGTGCAAACTAAGCAAGAAACATATCTAGCAACATACATGGCCGATCATGATCATATGAAAATGTGGAACATAAAAGAAGGTAGTATGGTTAGGGTTAGGAGTTATGTAACCCACCTTAAGGAAGCTCCAAGATCCTAGAACCAAGCTTCAAAGCTCAAGAACCACCACAAGAAGAAGAACAAGACACTCTAGGGTTTAGCCACCACTAGAGGAAGAAGAAGACTCCAAGGAGAAGGAGGAGGATCAGTCACTAAGCTTGCAAAGGAGAGGTGTCATGCACCAAGGAAGGGGGAAGACTAAGGAATTAAAGGGATCCTTAGCAAGAGAAAGGGAACATATATATATAGAAGAGGATGGAGGAGAAACCAAGGTAAAAGAAGGCAATGTGTCGCCCACATAGGGACACTTGTCCATGGGCAACGCCACCCTCACATCTTGCCCCATACACATGTCCAAGGAAATTTCCACATGCAAGCATCATGCACCAAGTGTCCACTAGAGTGGTGACACAAATGAAGCTAGGAGTCAAAGGTGGTCCATGGCCGATACACCCACTCCTTGCTCGATACAGCCTCATGGGCGACACACCCATGGCCGGCATAAGGTCAACAAGGCAAAGCAAGGATCAAGCAAGGAATAACAAGGCCCAACAAGGCTCACCCAAGCCCAAAGAAACCCAAGCAACAAGCCCAACCCTTCCTCTCAACACTAGAGGAAGCAAGGAGAGAGAGAAACACCTCTCAAGGTGACAAACTTGCTCATCAACCCTAGACTTTGGTTATTTTCAAGTAGCACCTCCTACACTCAACAAAGCACAAACAAAACCTAATCACCACTAAAGGTGATTAGCAAGCAACTAAACACCAGGGTTTGGCAAAGCAAATAGGATAAGTCCAAAACGGGGGTTAGGGTCCTTACACATATTCAGTAATCATGACTTCACCATTGATTCTAGATAACTAGATTGTGCTATGATGTTGATCATGTTAACACATTAGGTGGACGTGCTTTGATGTTGATCCTATAAGCTCTCTCGGTGAATTTGCTACAGTGTTGATCATGTAAACTCTCAAAGTGCATCATGTTTGAAGTTATGATCCTGGTTAAATATTATTTGAATGGAGAACCAAGGCATGATACTTATAACTTCTAAACATGACACCTATTTGTACATACATGTAACAACTCTATGCTCATCTAGTAGCATCCATTAGAATTTTTTCTTACATGTGGTTAAGAAGCAGTTGGGCCAAGAAGCCCCAGCACTTCCCTAACTTTTTTGGTACATTCGGTGCACAAGTACAAGAACTAATCTAAGTCAGGATTTGCATTTTACCCATGGAATCCTAATACCATCATTTTCTTGCAAATCTCTAGTGTTACTACCATCTAAGAGCCCAGTGAGGCCAATCTTGTTCTACAGAGGTCACCAAAATGTTAAGGACATGTACATGCATACACACAACATCGATAAGGAGAGGGACTGCATTTTAGGACACAATATGAAACACTTTTGGTGTATGAAAGGATGGATTATGAAAACTTTGATGGATCTACACCTTGTTGGACATAACTTCAGAATTCTTCATAGCTAGCCTATTTATTGGTGACATATTCTTCATATGATCTCTAAATTGTCACTATTTTTAGGTATTTTAGATTGAATTCTACAATCTTTAATGTAATTTGACCTTGCAACACTTTTGTGAAAGACTTGAACATCAACGAATTCCATGCTCCACATAATTTCATCACACACCTTAATTATGATTTGTCGACCTTTAGTTTCCTCCAACCGCCATTACAGTCCATCCAATAGTTTGTAATTGAGATGAGGATTTTCAACTAAAGGTAAATTATTTCATGTTCTCTCTTCTTAACCTTTTTCTTTATATGAATACCCATAAAAATATGTACATGTTGTTAAATAGACAATCCCAACACGTACAATAGCATTAGTTTGTATGAATACCTTTCATGATGTGAGTGTACCAGCCTATGCCACTTGATCACAATGATAATGTTTTGGTTTGATGTATGTTGATTGATTGTGTGTACCCACCTTCAGTTCTACAATTTGAGTTAATTGTATATGCTCTTTTTTATCATCTTTTTCGAATCTGAACTTTAGGTGATGTGTATGACCTACATGCTAAGACAACATGGTATGTTACTGAATCCTATAATATTTGTCCATGGTTGTGGGGCAAATTTTATTTTTGTAGAATAATATTGCTCAAATTTTTTGATTGAAAATGGTTATTTAGTTCCCAAAGAAACTTGTTGATTTCAATGTAAACACACATAAAAGTAGGTTCTCCCATTTCCATGAGGTGGTTGGGTCCACTACAATATGATAATATTTAAGTTGCTTGATTAGGATTCATTTCCATGATGTTCTTGAAATGCAATATTAATGCATTCTTTCCTCTAATTTCTATTCATAGTAAGATTCCTTCAAAACAAACTCTATTTCATGATAATACGTTGTATGAAATTAAATTGATAGAGTCAAGACTTGAAACACTTTTAGTTAAATTCATTTTCTGTTAGTAATATTGAATATCAAAATATTTCTATTCATGCCCTTTGTATGAACAAACTTAGTCGAACACATTTAGAATATCATGCACTACATAATCCACCTATAACATCTAATCAAAACAAAGGAGTCATAGTCAACACATGTTGGTTGTCACCTACTCCACCATAAAGTCCTACAAGCCTGACATTTAGCCATAAGCATAAAATCTAAATGAATTGACTCATCAATGTCTAACCCATTTACTCTAACCTAACCCAACTTACTATAACTAAATATGAGGACCCAACCTAGATTTTGGAAATATATTATTATACAGGTTGGATTTGGTCTAAGATAAATCAAAACCCAAAAACTCAAGTACAAGTTACATTACTATTGAACTTTATTATGTATTTGTGTTTTATAGAGATTGGATTATTTCTCCAAGCTCCATTAGCATACCGAACAGTGTGCTTTGTCCAAAGTTAGTCTTCCTCATAATATTTTGTGTGCATGGTTTGTCCAATAGAAGCCATAGTGTTAGTATGCTTTTAATTGTATGACAACAATGACATTGTGAAAATCAATGTAGTCTTCCCTACCAATAAGGTGCAATCCAACCAACTTGGATATCTCATAACATCACATTATGGTGTACTACCCCACTGAGAAACATTACAATATGTTTTTGGACGGATGGTGCTGATTAATTCGGTCCTCATAGAAAAGTTTCTTTTTTGGACAAGGATGGCTGAACTCCCCACCTTCATCATTGACAAAGCCCAGAGTATTATGAGCGGGTTTCTGTGGGGTGGTAAGGATAAAGGGGTCGCTTGGGATATGATTGCTAAACCAAAGGAGCATGGAGGCATGGGGATCAAGGATGTACAGTGGTTGGCAGACAGTGCTACGGGCTGTAGGATTTGGAGGTTCCTAACTCGACTGGATTCGCCTTGGACAGACTGGATGAGAAGGCGTTATGGGACCAGCTTGGGGGTGATACCTACTCGGGGGTGTACGACGGTGTGGAGGAAAATGGTGGCGCTATGGGAGGATGTTAAATCAGACTTTGTTCAGGTCAATGATACCATCTGGACTTGCCTGGTGAAAAATGTTGGCAGACAGTGCTGGGTGGGGCCTCCGATCCCTTGGGCCGCTGTGGTTTGGAAGAGAGTGCATACACCGAAATGGAGCTACAACCTATATAGATGTATCCTAAGAAGGCCTCCCACGGCTGATAGAATGGCTATTTGGGGTCTGGGGGTGGATACGACCTGTAGACTGTGCAAGATGGCTAACGAATCTCACGACCATTTGTTCTTTGAGTGCAACTATACAAAATATCTCTGGATCCAGATGGTCCTTAAGTGTGGGTGGGGAGGTACACCTCCTTGTAACCTTATGGAGGTTGTCGCTTGGATCCGAACCAGGATGGCTATGAATCACGTGATGGGATGCTTTGTGGTTTTGGGCCTTGCGAGTCTCTCTTTTTTGGTTTGGCAGGAAAGAAATACGAGGCTTCATGGTGGTAAGGTGATGGACAAGTACAAATGTTTTGATGTGCTTACTAACAGGCTCCTGTTTATTTGTAAGGCGAAACCTAAGCTTTATAAAGGTTTAGACCTTCAAGTTAAAAGACAGTGGGTTTTTTTGTAACTAACCACCCTCTGTGCAGTTAAGGGATCCTTTGATCCTTTTCTCTTTTTGATGATAGTAATATTTTACCTTATCCAAAAAAAAACATTACAATTTGTTTCCCTAGTATTTAGTGTGGATTGACTTGGTAATTATGTCATCTTTTTGTATATGCAGGTGGTAGTAGCCATTACCAAATTTATATGTTACTAGAATTGGAGTTATCATTGTGCATTTATCATGGATTTGTTACTGGAGCATCATGAATTTTTGCATAGTATTAAAGTCTATATTTACATCTACATCGTAAATAGAACATCAACAAGGATTGAAAGGAGAACCAAATGATGGGTGATAAAGTTGTAAACTAGGATAAGCTCAACCCATAATAGGACTCAAATGCATATATGGGTTGGGTATGGGGCTATATTTATGTAACTTTTTTGGGCCAAATATTACACGTGTCCACTCCATATATATGAATATTGATTTGATACTATTTAGATATGGCATAATTTGGCACAATGCTCATCCCTAATGATGTTCCTCATAAAAGAGACCATTGAAGACAAGAAATCTTTTACATGGAACGTGTCATTTCTAGTATTATATCATACTTACACTTGTAAAAGAAATCCTTACCATGATTTATAGATTCTAGGTGGAGGAGTTGCACTCTCATGTATAATACCTTTCTTTAGTGTTATTGATACTTTAGGAGACTATATTATGAAATGACATCACAAACCATGCACTATTATGATCAAAATCTTCTTATCATTTAGACAATATTTACTAATCCCTAGGAAGTGATGAATTGCACATGTCAGAATCAAATTGGAATGTAGTATTATTGTTCAACATCAACATCCATGCATGCATCTAGAAATGAGTTTTACACTGGTGTGATCAAAAGGTCAAACTCAATTCATAGTATTTAGCATGATAAATGTGTGAGGTTTCATGTTAAATAAAACATTTCGTAACAATATTTTTATAATAGTATCACTTAAATTAAATACGTAATGTTTCTTTCTGCCATGAATGTTTAAGACATTTTACTCTTACAATTACCTGAGTAAAATGTGAAAAAAATGTTAACAAATAATAGAAGCTACACAGTTTTATCATGCAATCTACGATTAGACTTTTAGATTCACAAATTTATCAAAGATTATGTGTGAAATTTTTGTATATTTATGATGATTTCAAGTGCAAAGCATGTTCAATTACTAATACTCCTTAAGTTAATAACACCAAGTATGTGCCAAACGATATAGTAGGTTGTAATGATAATGAAGTAGCATATAGTAGCAAGTCGGAGTAAGTGACATCATCTCAGTCGCTAGTATTATTTAGTAATCCAGAGAGTGTTGAGTCACATGTAATACTAGAGACTAATTCCATACCATGTACTTTTCACTTATCTTCTCAAGATCCTATGAGACCTCTTTAGGTTACTTAAACCAACAAAACTGATATACACCCTTCCAAAGGGGTCCCTCTCTCAGGATGGGAGGAAAACTATCTCTTGACAACAAGGTCACAAAAGCTCTTAGGTCTAGGGTTTACATCCACACGAGCCTACTTAACCCTAGCAAGCCATTAAGGCACAACAGATCTCCTACCGAACCATGCTAGGTCATACTTGTCCTCTTTCCTCAATGTTGGTTCAAGATCATACCTCTCTTTATCATCAACCTAGTTGTGAGGGGTTCATCAAACAGACCTCAAACTTAAGGGGCTTCCGCTTTTTCCCCTATACATGAGGAGTACCATGCTCTCTTCTTTAGGAACTCAACTCCACATCATGAGAATTAGGTACACCACTTCCCCTCTTAGGCCTAGGAACCCTAGGTTCACTTTTAGGTGTCCAACTACATGTTCTATCTCTTAACCATGAATCAAGCTTACAAAAGGCATGACATGCACTTCTTGTCATCCTTCAACTCGAGCAACACTTAGAGTTGGATTTTCCTCAAGGACAAACCATAAAGTACAAGGCCTCATAACCTATTACAAATCCACTTCAGGGTATACAGAACATCTTCTTCCTTTCTCAGAAGGTAAACACTTATACCCTAGGCACATAGGTGCTAGAAACCTCATCCTTCCTCTAGGTTTGGTCCCTCTAAAGACAACCAAGGTATCATCAACTTTCAGGGATTGATCATGAGGCAACCACTATCATCCATTGTTTAGGGTTTTAGGCTTCCAACCTTCTTGTTGGGTTTCCTGCTCTTTCTAGAGCTAACCCCACATCCAACCTCACCATTAGAGGTCCTTTCTTCATGAAGGATCATCCTCAAAAGCATGCTCTACGTGGGTGAAGCCTAGGTTTGAAATTATGGTTGCTCAAGATCATCCATAACCCTTTATGCTCCATCATAATTCCTTATCCAGGGTTTCATCCTACTCTCAACACTATGACGTGCCCTAGGTGCTAGCTATGCCCTACTTGCACAAGCCCAAAGGGTTTCTATGGTCCTTCAATAACATCATAATCTAAGGAGCTATCCTTTACCTTAACATGCATGACCCTTCCCAGGGTTGGGTTGCCAAAGGTGTTAGGTCACCCACGGATCCTATGGCATCCCAAAGGCATGTCCTTTCAAACACCTGGTCCAACTTATCTCTCTCTAACCTTCACTTAGGGTTAGGGTTAGCATCATCCTCAGAGAATGTGTCAGGTATCTACTTGCAATGGAGATCTCTATCTCCAAGACTAACTTATCCTCCTGACAAGAAGGTCTAGCCGCAGGTCTCTTCTGAGGACATGACAACTTATGTCATACGAACTAAGCATGTATCTATTCTTTAGTTTGTGCTTAATCTATTAAGCTTATGCCCATGACATCTTATTTACATGCCTTTCATTAATTTGGTGGAGGATTTCTTAAACCTTATTAACCTTACCCATACCTCAAGAGGGTGAGGAGAAGAAAGAAAACCCTAATTCTGTAGGTCCTTATCAGAATTTTGTGATGAGAAGTCCTAAAGGTATCTTATTTCGATTCATACCCTAAGACTTTGGCCAGGCAGTCACACGGATCTGGGAGTCCTCGTATTCTTACAAGCGGTGCGGAGGAAAATATTGCCAGCCACCGGTTGTGATCCTTTTCTAGACACCTCCGTCTTTCGGATAATCCTCTAATAACTCCCTTGGGCTCTATGGAGTTTGTAAAATTTAATAATTATTAATGGTTAACTGAGGAACCTAAGCTCTGATACTAAATGTTATGACCCCACCTCCCGATAACCCCCAATTAAGGGAGACTGAGAGGTCGAAGCCGCACCCATGACTTCCGGATCAAAGGTTCGGCAATTAACCAAGAATAATTATCAAATTTTAACATACTATACTGAAAGCTGTAAGAAAATAAATTTTTACATACCTTTTTGAAAACTTGGATCTCTAAACTTCTATCCACACAGATACTAATCTATGCAATCCTCCTTTGCACTTAAATTCTCATTTAGTACCACATGTACCACTTTACTGTTTGTTCTTTTCATTGTACCTAAAATGCCGACAAACAAAACGTCGGTCAGCCGAAGCTGGTATGTGGGGGAAACAAATAATGTTCAACTATGTTAACAATATAATCACTCAATTAATCATTTAACAATCAAGATTACATTTTAAGCCAAACTACTCAATCCATACCTATCCACAACTCTGGGTTGTCCCTGTAAGGACTTATATGGTACCTCTATAAAGGTGACTTGATGGACCTACCCTCTAGGTAGCCATATACTAAGTCATTCATGACCTGATGGACCTACCCTCTAGGTAGCCATATACCAGGTCAGCCATTACGACACAGAGGGGACCAGGATCTGAGCTAGAAGGCATATACATTATGTGATAGTCATAGTCACTTTATAATTGCAGTATGAACATCCAAACAGTTTAGTTGCATTCAATGCGATTAAACATTCGGGAATCCATCGGGAAACTAAATCGGTTATTCATAATTAACCACATACCTGATTTGATAATTTCAGAAGCATTAAGAAAATCCAACCAAGCATGCAATCCAAGTAATTCAACAATCACATAATTCCTGAAAAGAATATGTACTCTATTTATTACACACTTTATCAAGAACCTCCTTTATTAACTTGGATTCACTTTCTATGGTTTCTAATCCGCATTAAGGTTTCATTAATATTCATTAGGGTTTCTTAGATCAATTTCTCAAACTTTATCCTTTTTAAGTTAACAAACCCTAAAATATCCTTTTCCATTTTTATGAACCGTAATTGCTCAACTATTCATTTTAATAGTCTTTTATACCCAAATTGACTTAGGATCATCACATCCCTATTTATTCATGGATTTGAACAATTAAAAGACATATTCATCTAAATTAGGGTTTTCAAGCTCATTAATGCATAATCATGCACAAAACCCTAAATTAAGCCAAATATATAAAAAGATCATCTTTTAGATCCTATTTTCACTTTTATTAACAACATGTTAATATCAACTTGAATTATGTCATTAAGACCATTTACCATCAAATCTAAGGGTTTTCCCTTAATTAAAACACTAAAGATGATAACTTTATGTACTTTTCCAATTTCAAGCATATAAACTCTAAATTTGACTAATCATGTGCAAAGTTCTTCCTTTTCAAACATAATGTACCTTTTTACATTTAACAAGTTAACATCAACTCTAATGATCCATTAGACCCTATTAAACACATTAATCATATCAAAATAGGATTTCTTAATCTTTAATTCATTAAAGATGATGATTTACACTACTTTTAGAACTATGATCAGACTCAGGCTACAAAACTATTTTTAATGAGTTCCTTGCATTTTTCTGATCAAAATACATATATAACTTGTCCTAATCGGAGTTACCATTAAAAAGTTACGATTTTAACAAAATCACTTACTTCCGGCCAATGAGGACGCGCCACGTCACTTATCCCATGCAAGCGCCCGATTTGGAAATATAACGGAATTACCGTTATACCACCGCTTAAGTTGCTGCTTGTTCAGCCCGCGTAGGGGCAAGACCATCCAATGAAAGTCGATCGTCTTCCTCCATGGATCAGTCGTGACACGGCTGCCCTAGCCACCCAAGGCACGACTCCATCTCTCGTCTTGGACTCCTTCAACGACCGGCGGTGGTCCCTTTCGATCCACTACCCTCCGCCGCACCCACTGGCATCCAGAACCACCGCCATGGTGGTGGATAATAGGTCGGACAGACCTGTCACACGGGCGCCCTAAGTAGCCGTGCTGCTGCCACCACGGCCATCTAGAGCAAGGGAACGCTCACCCAGGCATCTCATGTCATTGTAGAAGTGGCAGACCTTCATCTCTAACCCTCCCCAACCTCATATATCTCCAGGTTAGGGCTACATTCTGGGTTTAGGGTTTACGGGTGAAATCAAGGAAGAAGAAAATAGGGAGAAGAGAGAAAGGGATGCAGGGATCTCTCGGGCTCAACCCAGGGGTTCTAATCTTTTATAGAGTAGGGTACAAAGCCTTAGGTGAGTTACCAAGCCCCTCATTAAGGAAACTCTTTTCCTTCAATGTGAAGCAAGTCTCTCTCTCTCTCTCTCCTAATTATCTCCTTTGATAAACATTATTCCATGGATAATTAGGAATACGAAAAACCTCTCTCTTAATCTCATTAGACTTGCCCTTTAATTCATTGGCCACAAATATATATTCCCTTTTATTAGAAAATACTTCCTTTCTAACCTTATCACAAAATCCATTAATAAGGTATCATATTATCTTTTATTTTGTAAATTTGGCATTTTCTCTTTCTTTCCTCTTTATTGGGGATCCTTGGACCCCAAGAAACTCTATTATTTAGAAATTCTTTTCCAAGGATATTTATCATCCTTCTAGATGCATCTTTATGCAATACTTCTCATTATCTTGTTTATTTCTCATTAAAATATCTCTTTTTGAGGATTTCTCTTCATTTCTCTTTTATTTTCCTCATTGGTATTCCTTTTCTCATTAGAAATCCTTGTAACACGAAATTCCACAATGGATCTCCTAATTACACATTTTCCCACTTATTTCCAACATTTTAACATTATTTCCAATCTCTTTCTTATTAAAGAAATACTTAATTAAACTTTTCTTTTCTTATTGCCTTTTCTTTGCAAGTTTGAAATCCTTGGAACCCAAGGCACCCAAGAGGCACGAAATCCTCTTTGGATTTGCCTTCTAGAGGTTTCCACATATTTCTTTTATCAATTATTCAATTACTAATTGAATTTTGTTGTTATTTGGGCCCAATAGCCAATAAAGCCCACAAAACAATCATCAAGGCTATTGTAAACGAAATCTATTTATTTGAAGCAAATTATATCATTATTTGTTCAAATATCTTTAATATGAGAAATTACATTTCTCACCAAATGAACCCAAAAATTGGGGTTGTAACAACTCCCCTTGATCCAAAAAGATTTAGATATCTTGTGACTCTAGAAGGAAGTGAGTTGGACATACATAATGAGCCAACTACCTATCTAGAAGCTATTGAGGGACCAAATTCTGAGAAATGGCTAGAAGCCATGATATCTAAGATGGAATCCATGTATACCAATGAGGTATGGACCTTGGTGGATCCACCTAAAGGGGTAAAACCCATAGGGTGTAAATGGGTCTTCAAGAAGAAGACCGACATGGATGGCAATGTGCAAACTTATAAAGGCATATTGGTTGTAAAGGGTTTCAGACAAGTTTAAGGTGTTGACTATGATGAAACATTTTCTCCATTTGCCATGATTAAATCCATCAGGATCATGCTTGCTATTGCAGCCTACCATGACTATGAGATTTGGCAGATGGGTATTAAAATTGCATTCCTTAATAGAATCTTATGGAGGATGTGTACGTGACACAACCTGCAGGTTTCATAAATCCAAAGGATGCAAATAAAGTCTATAAGCTACAAAGGTCAATCTATGGATTGAAGCAAGCATCTCAGAGCTAGAATCTTTGATTTGATGAAGCAGTCAAAGAGTTTTGGTTTAGTCAAAATGAAGATGAACCTTGTGTGTACAAGAAGGTTAGTAGGAGCATGACTACATTCCTCATATTGTATGTAGATGGCATACTATTGATGGTGAATGGCATCCCTGATTTATAAAAGGTAATGGCATGCCTAGGAAATACATTTAGCTTGAAAGACTTGGGAGAAGCTTCCTATATCTTAGGAATCAAGATCTATAGAGATAGATCCAAAAGGAATCTTAGATTAAGTCAAAGCACATACATTGACAAAGTATTGAAGAGGTTCAGAATGGAGAAATCAAAGAGAGGAAACATACCCATGGTGCATTGAGTTCCCGTCTCTAGAGCTCAATGTCCAAAATCATGTGAAGAGAGGGAACACATGAGTGGGATTCCATATGCATCAGCAATTGGATCCATCATTTATGCAATGTTATGCACCTGTCTGAATGTCTCGTATGCACTCAGCATGACAAGCTGATACCAGTCAGATCTCATAGATGCTCAGTGGACAGCCGTAAAGAACATCCTTAAGTAAGAATCAATTCCTCACCTATGGCGGTGGGGAAGAGTTGGTGGTAAATAGTTACACAGATGCAAGCTTCCAAATCGATAAAGACGATTACAGATCACAACTAGGATTTGTGTTTTGCCTCAACAAAGGAGTTGTGAGCTGGAAGAATTCCAAGCAAGAGATAGTTGTGAATTCTATGATAGAGGTCAAGTATATTGTTGCATCTAATGCAACAAAGGAGATTGTGTGGATCAAGAAGTTCATCTCTGAACTTGGGGTGGTTCCTAGCATCAGTGATGCAATTGAGCTTTATTGTGACAACAATGGAGCTATTGCACAAGCTAAAGAACCAAAATCACATCAACTGCCCAAGCACATACAGAGGCACTTCCATCTCATATAAAAGATTGTACAAAGAGGAGATGTGACGATTTGCAGAGTGCCAACCAAAGACAATATTGTTGATCCCTTGACAAAGGCACTTTCATAGAAGAAGCATGATGGTCATACTAGAACACAAGGATTGATATTCATGGGTGATTGGCTCTAAGTGCAAGTGGGAGACTGTTGGTATGTGTAACGACCGTCACCAAACCGACAGCCAAAATGTCACTAATAATGAAGAATAATGATAAACAGTGGATTAAAAAATCATTAAAAAATAAAATCATTTTGCAAAGAGATCTGTTTCCAGAAAACTCTCTTAAAGGAAGAACCAAACTTTATATACATCATGGTTCACATTGTACATACTTTGTACCATCTCATTTCGAGGATAACATATAACAGTTGCTTTGTCAAACCTTATACATAAGCAAGATAAAACCCTTGATGTAATCAAGCCAAAATCTCAGATTGTTCATAAAACAATGATGTACTAAATCCAAGGACATGAGAGTATAGAGACAACACATAGGACTTCTATCTACAAGACCAGATAGACAATACACTCAACCTGAGCTATTACTGACGTCCCTGCTGTTTTCATCTTTCCTCTGCATGTCCACCTAAAATTTTTGGATCCAACGGGGTGAGAGAATTGTCCCAGCGAGATATACAACTATCCGCCAACAATGTTATTATTACAGGTAAATAGTATAAAACTGAGCAGAGGTTCTTTTATATTAATAAGTAAGGTTAATCACTATGGATAAGTAGTTTAGAACATTCTCATCTTTTAAAGCATTGTAACTATCTATGATAGAGAAGTGAATCATCTATACACCTTATAAGGAATACGAAGAACATGCGTATCATTTACCCATCATACTATACAAACATCTCAAGATTATCCTGTGATAATAATATCATGGTATGATATCCATGAATAATTCTCATTTCTAGTTGTTAGCCTCAGCCAATTTGCTAGCCAGGTATTGGATTATACCAATCCTGAGAATATGTTCTAGTTAGGTATTGGACTATGCCAATCCTATGCAAGTATAGCCAGGTATTAGACTATGCCAATCTTATGAAATTATAGCCAGGTTTTGGATTATGCCAATCCTGTGAGATTATATCCAGGTATTGGATTAGACCAATCTTGTGAAGTTATATCCAGGTATTATGCCAATCCTGTGAGATTATATTCAGGTATTGGATTATACCAATCCTGTGAGATTATATATAGGTATTCAATTATGCTAATCCTGTGAAGTTATATCCAAGTATTGGATTATGCCAATCCTATGAAGTTATATCCAAGTACTGGATTATGCCAATCCTGTAAGATTATATCTAGGTATTATATTATACCAATCATGTGAGATTATATCCATGTATTGGATTATGCAATCCTGTGAAGTTATGTCCAGGTATTGGATTATGCCAATCCTGTGAAGTTATATCCAGGTATTAGATTATACCAATCATGTGAAACTATATCTAGGTATTGAATGATACCAATCTTGTGTTATCATGGCTATAATGCTAAGGATACCATAGTAGTGGAATACCTTTATGTTTTCCCTTCACTTTTGTTATGGGAAATCAATCTCTTAAACTCATCACTGAATTCCACATCACCTTTACTAGGCATTATACACATTCACATCCTTTACGTGATACAAGTATTCCTCATATCTCATTTAAGCATATTCAAAATACTATAGCCCTTATTTGGCTATAATCATAAAGCATGTATGACTAAGATTTCATTATTTTTATAACCATTTATTATTATTATTATGTTATTGGGTTTCCATTTCCCTAGTTCATTTTGAACATTGCCATCTCTTACATCAATCTCTAGATCATGAGACTTTTATAAACATCTTGTCACCTCTCACTAGGCAACATCCATCTCTAGGTCATAAGACATGTATTAACATCATACTTGTTGTACAAGTATTTCACATGACTTGAAAGAGTCATATAATTTGTATTATATGAAACATTATAGCTCAAACTTAGCTATGCTCATTATTTCATGATATCAACATAGTTTCAATATCACATACCTATCATAAGCATTCAATACAAGAGGAATACAACCTTCCCATAATTAGGGTTAGGGTTTCCCTTTATTAACCGATTAGGGTTTCCAGTATGTTCATCAACAATCAAAACCCTAATTCATACTCCACACATGTTAGGAGTATCAATGTATACTCATTACATGCATATTATACAACTATAAGTTTCTCTTTCATCCTCACTAGGATGTTGATTACATCATACTCCATTTGGTTGACTCAATCCTTCTCTCAAGGTACATTGTCCCATACTTATCAAAATGCATTAAACTCTTTATGTCTTAATGTATCATTGGACATAACTCGCTACATGTGTCACTCAATCAAGTGTATTAGATTGAGGTATTTCCTCCATATCGGGTATATAGGTGTATCCTCATCACTATGTCATGCATGAGATATCTCCTTATCTCCGTATTATGCATTCATATCGGGTTACTCAACCTTTAGGGTTTGCATATCAGGTTTGACCCTTATACTCATATCCCTTCAAAACCTTCATGGTATCATCCTTCCCTTCATCATGTGATGAGTAATAGGCTAGACAATTGATTAGTCTCAACTAGCTCAAGTGTACAAACCGATAGGGATGTGGGGTTCAACACCATATCGGGTTAGGGTATCATATTGATACCATATCGTGTATAGGGTGGGTTCTTGACCCCATATCGTGCACAAGATGTATGTATGTGTCACTCATATCATTCACGAGGTATAAAATCATCACGATATCATGATAGTGTTGTATTCATATCACCATATTGGGTTACTTCTCATGTAGGGTTTGTCATATCGGGTTTGAGTATATACTTGACTCCATGTCGTGCATGAGGCGTATACTTGACCTCATATCATGCACAAGGTGTATGCTTGACACCATATCGTGCACAAGGTGAATACTTCATCATCATATTGTGTATAAGGTGTATGTATCCCCATTGTCTTATTTTAGTGGTATGTTAACTTCACCATATCAGATTGGAGGTGCTTCAACCCAATATCGCGTTGAACCATGATGATGTCATCATCATCAACCTGTAGACTCTTATTTTTACTATTATAGTTCATGGAAAACAGGCCTAGGTCATTAATAGAACTCATAGATTCATCAATTATGCAAGAAAATATGAATTTGAAAGTAAATAATCAACTATGACAAGATTGTTGGTAAATAATAACATAATTAAGTTCAAGTTATATAACCCGCCTCAAGAGCAACTTCAAAGCTCCAACCTCCAAAGCTTAAAATTCCCAAGGTTGAAGATGAGCTTCCTAAAGGTCCAAAACTTGAGTTCCTCATCACCATGCATGATACTTCACCACTTGTGGCTGATATCCCTCACTTGGTTGATATCACTTCACTTGGCCGATATCACTTTGCTATGGCCGATATCACTTTGCTATGGCTGATACCAAGGCTCTATGCATGATGCTACTTCAGCTATGAATGATACTAAGACTCTATGCATGATATCTAAGAGTAAGAGTGTGATAAATTTTTTTGAATTCCACTTATAGGTGAAAGGAATGGTATATATACTTGAGGTTCATGAAAAAGTGTGTATATGAGGTGTCATCATTTTAAGCTACTAGGTGCCACATGTACATGCATGGTTGACACATGTACATGCATGCACTCCCATTTATCTTGACATGAAAAACACTTGAGGATAATCTAGAGAAGATATTTCAGCCATCACTTATCTTGTTGGATAAGATATTTCAACTTAATCACCACTTTATTCACAACCTGATACAACTTTTCCAAGGAAGTTGTAAACTGATAAACTTAACCTCCTTGAGGTGCTTTGCCCATCATGGCCTTTTCCAAGAGTTCAAAAACCGATATCAGACTCCCCCTATGGCTCCTTGGCCGATAGGCACTCTCATATGGACTCTACAATGCGATACAACTCAAGTTAGGGTTTCACATTCAACCCCTTTCTTGGTCTTTCTATCACCACAAATACTATCACTTATACATGATTCAAACATGTTGTCTCCTTATTTATATCTCTTATAAATGATACTAGGAGGGAGTAGGACACTCTAGTGGTGATAATTTGCATATCAACCCTACATTTTGGGTAAATTACAACTTGTACCAAAATTGGTACACAAGGCACTAGCATTATTCAAACTAGTTCAAAATTGGAATTTAGGCTTTCCACAAGCCACCAACTTGCATCATTCTCTATCTTATGATGCTAAAACACATGAGGAACTTTCAACATGTGACATATTGCAATATAACCCCTCTTCTTACATAAATTGCATTTTGGTCCAAAATAAGAGAACATTGCTCAAACATTATTCAAATAGGACCAAACTTGAAACATAAGTTTGTCACCTGATAACAAAACACTTTAGAGGATTATGTTAAAGTTCTAAGCAACTTATTTAGGCCAAACAAATAGGGTTAGACCTAAACCTAAGACAACCATGTTACAATATGTAAGCCCATAGAGCCAATCATATGAAGATTGTAATGGTATATTTGGTAAATGATTTGAATAATAATAAAGGCAATTTCCATCTATATGTTTTAACTATTTTGAGATAATAGTATAACATGTTAGATGTCTAGAGAGTGAAACTATTCAATTATGTATGTCTTTAAGTACGTGACTTGAACAATGATATCATACAAATGTTAAGAGTATGTACACTCTCACTATAGTCCGTAGTCAGTTGTTATTGAGGAACTAACCATTGACACCAATAACACAAAAGACTAGAGTGTATGTTGGTTGATGATAGAATCTCATCAGTCAATATATATGATATCAAACTAAGCACATAGATACATGTTAGAGAACAATGTATGAGACAGACCCACCATAAGATTGATGCATGGAAACCACACTTGGTTAGTCAGGATCATCTCTTATAGTATTAGTGGTGACTGTGGTTCTTAGACCTGAAATTACTACACTCACCACATGTTATTTGGTATACTTTGACATCATCAAACACAGTCATGAAATATGTGTTGTTATAAAGGTGATGATTGGGGACTTTGACACATGGGGTTTTGATTGTGAGTGATAGATATGGAATTTGTCCCTCCTAAGGGAGTATGATATCCTGACCACTTAATAAGAGAGACTGAGAAATGCATGGTCGTGCACATGTGAGTCAATATATGATATTGAGCTCACAAATATTTCAGACAGTCTGCTCTAGTTCAAGGAACATGACTTGAACACACGTACAGGATGACTATTCCATGCCTAGAGTTTAAATTCAGATATCAGTGAAAAAGGGACAATACATTCACTGTAACACCAATCATAGATTGTAGGTTGAAAGTTGTTCTCCAACTTTCTTCGGTAGCACTGATGTGTGACTAGGTACTGCTCTTTGCGTGTGAAGTCATAGGTAAGTTTTGGACATTCACTACTAACGTGAAATGGAACCTATAAGGTCACACACATAGGATTAACCTGGAAGAGGAGTTTATTCAAGAATGTTTTTTAGATTGATTAATAAAGGGTTTAGGTACTCAATTAAACATTCAATCAATAGACTTGACTCAGAATCATCAAGTTCAAGTGTTGAACCAACTGATTAGAGTGTCAGATTGATTGAGATATGAATGGATTGAGTTCTACACAACCTAGGCCACCAACTGACCCGTTCACTAGGTGAACCGATCAACTCATGGGTTCACTCTGGTGAACTAATTGTCTCATCTAGACCAATCGAGAAAGTGTTGGGTTTCTTGGTACGTAAGAAAAAGTTTCCCATTTCACAAGTCCAATTTGATTGGGACAAGAATTAATCTTTGCATTAATTTGAAATGAAATAGGAAAGTCAGTTGTAGGAAAGTATGGGAAGTGTAATGACTGGTTCACTGGGTGACCCGATTGGCTCACCTGGCAAGTCGGCCAGTTCAGTTATGAACTGAATGGTATGCCTACCGTAGTGCAAACACTTCGTGGAAAATCCAGACCCATCTACTCCCGCACAGACTGGGAACCCTAACCCTGCCCCTAACTGTAAATAGAGGGGTCACAACTCAGAACATCAGTTGCTTTGCCAAGTTGATGTGATCTTTGGTTTTGGTAACCAAGAGTGCCCGAGCAAGTGCCACCCGAATAGGGAGGAGGAACAACGAAGGAAAGACAACTATAGAACAACAACTAGTGGTGGGAGAGTGTGTTGGTGACTAGTACGCTGAGAGAAGGGGACAACTCCTTATAGTCTATTCAACTAGAATGAATAGAATTCTTGGTTGTCTGTGTGGACTATCTATGGAGGCGGGAGGTTTCTGATTCTCAGAAGGATGATGTTACACCACAGTCCGGGTTAAGACCAGGAGCTGCATAGACACCATCGAAGACTAGGTGGTTGAAGGTCGCACTAGTTGTGAGGTATCGTCACTGAGCAAGCCTCAACACTAGGTATATCGTGTTAATCATCCTTCCTATTTCATAGTTTTTGATGTGATCTGTTGGTTGAGGATTTGTGGTTAGATATAAATTTTATTTCCGCTGCCTTTTGTGTCCCACAAAACCCAACATGTGTATCTAATGAAAGACAAGTTAGAATCTGTTGAAATGTTCAAGGAATCTATGAAGGTAGTATAGAATCAACACATCAAAAGAATTAAAACAGTTCAATCAGGTTGAGATGGTGAATACTTAAGACAAGAGTTTGAGGCCTTTCTAACAGACTGTGTTATTATAGAACAAATGACTTTATCTGGAATAAGACAACATAATGGTGTATCACAAAGAAGGATTGACACCTTGTTGGACATGGGTATGATGTATGATGATTTATATATTTATTCCAACCTCCTTCTATCTATATTCTTAAAAAACTACAAATTTACACTTAAACACACACCTTCTAAATCAGTTTAAAAGATGCCATATGATATATGGATAGGGAAACATCGCAACATATCATTTGTGTATTTTTGGGGATCTAAACTATATGTTAGGAAATAGTTTCTAAAAAGCATGGCCCACATATGAAAAATTGTTGGATATCCTAATGAAGCCAAAGTATATTATTTCTATATATCATTTGACAATGAAGTGTTTGTTGACAAGATGTTACATTCATCAAAAAGGGATTTCTTCTCAGAGGATAATTGGAAGGAAGATAAATCATGAAGAAGTTTGAGTCCAATAAGATAATATTGAACCTATGGAGGTCGATAAGGAATAAAAGGAATCTCATATTGTTGTAGAATCTCAAGTTCCTCTTATAACACAAGAATCTTGACGGTCTAGTTGGACACATATTTACCTAGACAGAGGGATTTCTCATGACTCAGAAAGATGGTGTGTTGGTCATTCATGGTGATGAACCAACAACCTAAAATGAGGGTATTGAGGGACCAGAAACAGAGAAGGGGTGTGAATCCATGAGATATAAGAGGACATCCATGTATATCAACAAGGTATGTACTTTACAAAGACCAATTAGTTGCATAAGATTTCAAACAAGTTCAAGGTGTTTACTACAATGAAGCTTTTTAACCAATTTCCATGGTATAATCAACCAAGATCATAGTTTCCATTTCATCTTATAGCGACTATGAAATTTGGGAAATGGAAGATAAAATTGTATTCCATAATGAAAATCTTCTGGAGGGTGTGCACACGACAAAAACAAAAGGTTTTTATCACTCCAAATGAAGTTGGAAAATTCTGTAAGCTAAACAAATCTCAATTTATGGATTTGCACAAGCATCTAAGGATAGAATCTTTGTTTTGATGACACAGTCCAACAATTTGATTGTATTCAACATGAAGATAAACCATGTGTTTACAAAAAGTTTCATGGGAGAAAATTGTATTCATTATATTGTATGTAGATGACATATTATTGATGGAGAATGACATCCCTACTATACTGTTGGTAAAATATGGTTAGGGAACACCTTCTCCACAAAGGACTTAGGAGAAGCATCCAATATACTAGGAGTTATGACCTCTAGACATATATCTACAAGGCATCTTTGTCTAAGTCAAAGTACATTCAATGAAAGATGGTTGAAAAGACTCAACGTGCAAGAGTCTAAGTGAGAAAGTTATGCATGCTTGTAGGAATAATTCTTTATAAAACTCAATGTCCCATCTTATCTATAGAGAGGAAATGCATGAATAAGATTCCACATACATCTCCAATTGGATATATCATGTAGGCAATGTTATGTACATGTCCCAATGCCTCATATGCTTTGAGCATGGAGAGTAGGTACCATTCAGGTCTGGGTGAAGATCATTGGACTGATGTAAAGAAAATCCTTAAGTACTTGGAATGAACTAAGGATTAGTTTTGTATTTATAGTGGTGAGAAGAGTTGGTTGTAAAAGGTTACACCAATACAAGATTCTAAATCGAAAATGATGATTACTGATTGCAACCAAGTTTTGTGTTTTGCCTTAGTGATGGATCTAAGAGCTAAAAAAGTTCCAAGCAAGATACAATGGTTGATTCTGCAACAAAGTTGAGTACATT
Organism: Alisma plantago-aquatica; assembly: GCA_963693085.1. NCBI lineage: Eukaryota > Viridiplantae > Streptophyta > Magnoliopsida > Alismatales > Alismataceae > Alisma > Alisma plantago-aquatica. The sequence continues at coordinate 172,367,251 of OY856410.1, forward strand.
ATTTCCTTCAGTGCAAAAAAGAAAGTTGTATTGATCAAAAACTTCATTAATGAACTAGGAGTGTTTCCATCCATTCATAATGCAGTAGATCTATCTTGTGAAAACAATGAATTCATTTCTCAAGTGAAGGAACACAAATCACATCAGCATTCCAAGTATATACTATAACTCTACCATCTCTTACGAGAGATCGTACAATAGGGAGATGTTAAAATGTATAGAGTACCAACTGAAAAATAATGTTTTTGACCCATTGGTGAAAGAACTTTCACAAAAAAATCATGACTGTCATGTTAGGTCACACAGACTTAGATTCACAAGTTATTGGCTCTAGTCCAAGTGAGAGATTGTTGATAGTATGCCATGAGAGTGGTCATATGATTATTGCAATAGCTCACTGTATAATTGATTTGATTATTAGTTAAGGTGATATTGAATATTATTGTAATGACCGCCACCAAACCGATAACCAAATCATTACTAATTATTGCGGAATAATCATAAGCAGCAGATTAACAAAAATCACAAAAAATTAAAACCATTTTGCAAAGAGATCCATTTTGAAACTTTATATACATCGCCGTTCACATTTATACATACACTGTACCATCTCATCTCAAGGTTAACATATAACAAATGCTTTGTCAAAACCTATACTAAAGCAACATCAAACAGTGAGGCATACAAGCCAAAATATCAGATTGTTCATAATATCATCACGTACTAAATTCGAGGACCTGAGAGTACAGAGACGACACATAGGACTTCTATCTACAAGACATGACAGACAATACACTCAACCTGAGATGTTATTGTTGTCCTTGTTGTTGTTATCCTTCCTCTACAGAATGGTCTCTACCTCCTCGTGCACGTCCACCTAAAAATTGTGGACCCCATGGGGTGAGACAATTGTCGTAGCAAGAGATATAACTCTCCACCAACAATGTTATTATCACAGGTAAATAGTATTAAACTGAGTAGATGTTCTTTTATAATAATAAGCAAGGTTAATCACTGTGGATAAGAAAATTAAAACATTTTTCTTCACTTAAAGCATTGTAACTTTCTATGATAGGGCAGTAAATCATCTACTCACTTTATAAGGAATATAAGGAACATGTGTAACATTTACCTATCATACTCTATCAACATCTCAAGCTTATCTTATGATACTTATTATCATGGTATGACATCCATGAATCATTCTCATTTCTATCTGTTGGCCTCAGCCAATATGCTAGCTAGGTATTGGATTGCATCAGTCATGTGAATATACATCATTATATTTTGTCCAGGTATTGGGCTTTGTCAATCCTGTGAGGTTTGTATCCAGGTATTAGACTATGCCAATCCTATGAAGTTTGTATCTAGGTATTGGACTATGACAATCCCATGAAATTATTCTAGGTATTAGACTATGCCAATCCCGTGAAACTATTCTAGGTATTGGACTATGCTAATCTTGTGAAACTATTCTAGGTATTGGACTATGCGAATCCCGTGAAACTATTCCAGGTATTGGACTATGCCAATCCCATGAAATTATTCCATCTATTGGACTATGCCAATATCGTGAATCTATTCTAGGTATTGGACTATGCCAATCCCATGAATCTATTCTAGGTATTAGACTATGCCAATCCCATGAAACTATTCTAGGTATTGGACTATGTCAATCCTGTGAAACTATTCCAGGTATTTTTTTTTATTCAAGCCAGAGGGTTCTCTATTCATCCCATTCCTCTCTTGTGGGTGAAAACATCAAAAAAGGTACATCTCCTGCTTATAATATCACAGGTATCTTCCCAAAAGACCACCACACAAAAAACCCAAAAAAAGCTACAGAGAAACACCAACAAGGCATCTTCAACACCTTCAAGATCAGGTATTGGACTATGCCAATCCCATGAAACTATTCCAGGTATTGGACTATGCCAGGTATCCCTCATATCTCATTTAAACATATTCAAAACACTATATCCCTTATTTGGCTATAATTATAAGGCATGTATGACCAAGATTTCATTATCATTTTTATAACTAGTTATTGTTATTGTTATGTTATAGGGTTTCCATTTGAACATCTTTTCACCTCTCACTAGGCAACACTATTCACATGGCTCACAAGGCCTATTAACATCTTTTCACCTCTTACTAGGCAACAATTATTCACATGGCTCACAAGGCCCATTAACATCTTGTCACCTCTCACCAGGCAACAAATATCTCTAGGTCTTAAGACCTAGATAATAGGTGTTTTATGAAACATCATAGGTCATGTTTAGCTATGCTCATTACCTCATTCTATCAGCATGGTTTCAATATGGTCAGGGTTTCCCTTTATTAACCAATGGTAGTTTCAAGTCATATCATAACCCTTCACTAGGGTTAAGGTTTCCCTTCTTAAGCGGGCTAGAGTTTTCAAGTACATTCATCAAGAGTCACAACTATAATTCAGACTCCACCCATAATAGGAGTATCAATGTGTACTCATTTCATGAGTATTAAACAAGTATAATTTTCTCTTTCCTCCTTACTAGGACATTGATTACATCCTACTCAATTAGGTTGGCTCAATCCTTCTCTCAAGGTTCACTGGCCAATATTTATCAAAATGCATTAAACCGTTCATGTCTTAAAGTATCATTTGACATGACATACTACATGTATCACTTAATCAAGTGTATTGGATTGAGGTGCTTCCTCCATATTGGTTATTGAGGTGTAGTTATGTTTCCATATCGGGTATAGAGGTGTATCCTCATCACCATATCATGCATCCATATTGGATCACTCAAACTTAGGGGATTGCATATTGGGTTTCACAACACCATGTTGAGTTTCAACATCATATCAGGTTAGAGTATATATACTCAACACCATATCAATTTTAAGGTGTGTTCTTAACCCCATATTGTCCAAAAGGTGTATGCTTAACCCAATATCGATTTAGAGGTGTATGCTTCTTACCATATCACGTAAGAGGTGTGTGTGTGCTTCATACCATATTGGGCAAAGAGGTGTATTCTTGACCTCATATCATCCAAAAGGTGTATACTACATAACCATATATTTAAAGGAATTGTAAAATCATATCCATATTGTTTTAGTGGTGTAGGTGCATCACCATATCATGTTACAGGTGCTTGCTTATGTGCTTGAACCCGATATCAATTTATCAGGTGATACCATCATCTTCAAGCTCTAGACCTGCGTTCTACTTGTTCTATTTCATGGACAACAGTCGTAGGTTACTACTAGATCTCATGGATTCATCAATTATGCAAGAAAATTCTATTTTAAAGTAAATCATTTAACTAAAGAAAGATTGATGGTAAATAATAACATAATTGAGTTCAAGTTATATAACTCACCTCAAGAGCAACATCAAAGTTCCAAGATCCAAAGCTTCATGTTCCCAAGGTTGAAGATGAGATTCTCAAAGGTCCAAAACTTGATCTCCTCAGCCATATGCACGATACCTCTCCACTTATGGCCGATATCCCTCACTTATGGATGATATCTCTCACTTGGCCGATATCACTTTGCAATGGGTGATATCACTTTGCTATGGCCGATACCAAGGCCTTATGCATGATACTCCTTCACCCTTACATGATACAAAGACTCTATGCACGATATATAAGATCATGGGGGTGATAGATTTTGAAAAATTCCACTAATATGTGAAAGGAAGGGTATATATACTTGAGGTTCATCAAAACATGTGTATATGAGGTGTCACCATTTTAAAGCTACTAGGTGACACGTGTCCATGCATGGTTTACACCTATCCTTGAATGCAATAATATTTATCTTTACATGCAAAACACTTTAGGATAATCTAGATATGATATTTTGGTCATTAGTTATCTTATTTGATAAGATATCTCATCTTTATCATATAAATTATGCAAACTGATACAACTTTTGCAAGGAGAATCTAACTCGTCATGGATCCCCTCCTTGAGGTGCTTAGCTCATAATGGACAAAGTCAATAGTTCAAAAACTGATATGGGATACCCTCTATGGCTCCTTGTCCGATAGGAACTCCCATATGGACTCTACAACCCGATACAAGCTCAAATTAGGGTTTCACATACAACACTTCCTTGGTCTTTTCATCACTAAGGGTATCATACTCAAATAAGATTAAAAAATGATGCCTCATTATTTATATCTCCTATAAATGATACAAGGAGGGATAGGGACACTCTAGAGGTGGTAATTTGCATGTCAACCCTACATTTTGAGTAAATTACAAATTGCACCAAAATTGGTACACAAGTCACTAGCATTATTCAAACAAGTTCAAACTTGGAATTTAGGATTTCCACAAGCTAAAACCCAGAATCATTCTCTTTCTTATGATGCTAAAACACTTAGGTCACATTCAACATCTGACAAATTGCAATATAACCCTCATCTTGGGTAAATTTCATTTTGGTCCAAAATATGATAACATTGCTCAAACATTATTCAAACAGAACAAAATTTGAAACATAAGTTTGTTACTTGATAACAAAACACTTTAGATGATTATATAAAAGTTCTAAGAAACTTATTTTAAGCTAAAAAAATAAGGTTAGCCCTAAATCAGGTTCAGGATGTTACAAGTTATAAACTCCTAACAAGGATTTTGTTCCTGAAATCCCAGATGAAGTAAGACAATTGTCATTCGTGCATCATATCATCAAATTTCATAACATCTTGATGTCATGGAGATTCCATAGAACTTTGACCAGCATAAAGTTCTTTCACACATGGTTATCATAGAATCTGTCATACTCAACTGTCCTTCCTAGACAAGAGTTACATTTTGTCATTCATTTGAGACTACAAGTCTTATCATACTTCTGTTGTACCAGTCTAATCTGTTGGTTCAACAATAACTTTCTTATGACTTGTATCAACTATGCCATTAGCTATTTATTTTCTTATCATAAGGAGAGACTACTTGTCAAAGAATAACTTATCTCGAAGGTATCTCTAGATGTTATGTATAAGTTGCCTCAACAGATCTAGATAGGGATATTCTAAGGAATTATTTTTATCTTGATAAGCTTTTCCCACAATGATTCTACAATTGTTCCTTCAATTACTACATCCATATCGATGTCATGTTAATGCAGAGTATAAACCCCTAACATATGATCTCCATATTATCGTATGTAACCAAGCCAATCTCAAACTTGGCATTTCTAGGTAACCAAGCATTAATCATCTTATTAGGTGTCATGTCCTCACCATCTCATGCCTTTAAAACTTCTTGGATACTAGAATTCCTTACCTTGGTATTAGTTACATGTGTCAAAAACATATTACATCTTATCAATTCCATCCTCTATTGTTATTACCAAAACCCAACATATAATAGGACCTTTCTTTCATCTAGGGACATTACTTAACACACATACTTTGTCTTAGAACTAAAATCCAAGACTAGCTGATACTTTTCAAAGTATCCATCTAAAAGATTACTTCTAATCCATGCACATCAAGTGTCATAAGACTTACTTGATTTTCATGTCCCTGAAGGGAAAGAACACAAGGAAATATAATCCTTCTTATCACCCCATCATTATTCAAGGTTGTTTATTAAAGAAAAGAGATAATCACCTTCTTCGAGTATTGCATGAACTTTCAATTTTTCATGTGTCATTCAATCTTGTTTCCTCTTAGGTTCCTTGCCATTAGCATTGGAATTATAAAGATGATTACATGTCATCATCCTTTAGCATTATCATAATCATGATTACTAGATCTGGGTATTCAAACCCTTAATTCATCACTGAACATTGTCACCTCTCATCAAGTGACTGTTACCTCAAGGTCCTCAAACCAAGGTATTCATTATGCTAAACATTTCCTTTTGTTTATAAGTTGATCTATGATTAACTCAGATTCCTTCATATATCAATTAGGATGTGGTAGAAATATCGGTGTCACATCTCCTACTTCATTATGCTCTTTAGATTGTCTCAAAATGACTATTTGATCAAAGTAATCATAAAGATAGCAATCTAAGAGTTCCATACTTACCTTGATTTCAATAGATGAATATCTGGCTAGGGTATTCAAGAACTAAAATTAGGTAGTATGCATTTTTTTTACATTATGTTTCATCTCTTTAAGTTTTACTACTTAGTATCTTAGATTTTCTCTGGGTGTTTCTTTTACGTCTCTTCCCTTTCCACATGAAGAGAGAAATTTCAAAAACATATAAGAGAATATTAAATTGAATATAGGTTCTCATCCCTCTTATCTCTTCCTCATGTCCTCATAGGACTAATTAAAGGAAGCTCAACAATAACTACGCTTCTTATAATTAGTAGGAAGAGTGTAGAAAAAGAAAGATAATTCAGAATGAAAAGTTCTATCTTGACATGTTACCTCTTACGAGTTATCTAGTGTCTTATCTAACTCAATATGTGGAGTCACTTGTCATATGTTATTGCCTTTGTCCTCTACTACCAGAAGTATATGGACCAAAGTGTGACACTTGTCTTTGTCGTCGGCCTTCTGCTCCACAAAATTGGGGACCTTATGGGTTTTGCATATTATGCCTTGACTATTGGGTCACCTCGTTATTTCTTCATGGACACTGCTACCTAAAATGTCCTATTTGTCCACATTTATGGCAAGCTTGGCCCTCACTTGATGACCACTGTATTGATGTACTATATTATGGTTGAACCGGTGTTACCGAAAGCTTTGGTTGTGTAACATCCCTGACCTGGGTTATGAACTAACCCTAGGTGTTTTGCTTAATTATGTAATTATATACTGATGATTATCTGTTGGTATGTAATTAAAGCTCCTGAGGAATATATATTGCCATTTCTGTCATTTTTAAACAATTTTGTAGTATTGTTTTGTAATACAAGGACCTATGTGCAAATTACCCAATTAGAGGGGTTAACTTGCAAATTGCACATGTTACTATGTTCCTTTAGTGTTGAGACATCATAATATTGAATGTGATGAGGTATGATGGATTCCCCAAGCTTGGACACTAAGATGCAGCTTGTGGGGCAATCTTTGTGCTCGAAACCCTAGTTTTGGTGTAAAGTGCAAATTACCCAAAATGTGGGGTGCAACTTGTAAAACACACCTTCTATAATATCTTTTATGACTTTTGGAATCATTTATAGTAATAATGATGAAGAGGGCGTTTCATTTGAATAAACAAATAAGAATGATACCCCTTGTATTTAATTAACTAAGTTGTAAGTAAGGAAACCCACATATATGTGCACCTTAGTGATAAGTTGACCTTCTTTGCCTTTAATCCTTGGATTTAGAAGTATTTATGCTTTAGAAATTAAGGAGGAAGTACTTGCCTAAAAGGGAGAGGAACCTAGATGAGAATAAGAGAAATAGTTATCATTATCATGCAAATAACCCCTAAGGTATATAGTTATCTATCCTTTACAACTAAATGATCATTTCTTCACTTCCATCACTTATCCCCTTGCTGAAACCGACTAAGGCAGAGCTTAGGAGCAGAGGAGAATGACCAACTTGTTCTAAGGTAAGAAGAGACCATCATCTTGCTCGGATTCATGGAGAAAGTTGGATTACAAGGTTGGTTTTATGGTTTTCATACTTAGCTCTCTCTTTCTAGCCGACTTTTCACAACCTTTTCTTGGAGAAAAACCCTTGGCCGACCTGTAGAGCTCAAGACGCCATTAAAGACTTGGAAGCTTGAAAGCTTGCAGCTCTATGTACGACCTTAAGGTGGGTTTTATAACTCTAAACCCTTTTGCTTTGTTATGCATATTTTTTCTATGTGTTAGTTGCTAGTTCTTCCTTTTCCCTACTCTTTCTTGCACTTTTGCAAGCAAAACCATGAAGAACAGACCTTAGTCTCAAGGTATAAGATGATGGGCGTTAATCCCAATGTTGGTCCTTATCCTACTTTACAAAAAGATCTTGCCCATTTGGTCTAAATGGTTTGCAAGACCGTTTGAAACCAAACGGTCTCAAGACCATTTGATTTCATGCAGTTTGCAAGACCGTTTAGATTCAAACAGTCTCCAAGACCGTTTGGAAAGTTTGACCAAGTGAAGACCGTTTAGAGGTCTGTTGGACACATTGTGAATTAACCATCTACAAAGAATCATAATCTAATTGCAAACAAATCACAAGTTGAAGGCACTTTAATTACCTAAAACCTAATCGGGTTCAATTGCTGATTTCAAGGACCACTTGTGTTGAAGTTTGGGTTGAGTGGCCCAAAGGGTTTCAAAACTGTTTGACGATCACCCAAATGGTCTCAAGACCGTTTGGAGACTACCCAAGACCGTTTGGAGGTCTAGGGTTAAGGAAATTTGATCAATTGAAGGTCCAATCACAATAGGTTGTTGAATTAATCAAAAGTGATGATTTGTAACCAAATTAGGGTTCAACCCTTGACAATTTGACTTAGATTTTGATGTGACTTTGGGAAAACAGTCTCAAGACCATTTGGGACAAGTTGAGGCCCAATTGAGTGTCAATTGATGGGTTCAACTTCAATTGAACTCATGTTGATCAATGTTGATGGTTAATCGATTACAAACCCTAATTCAATTGGTTCCAACCCTAATTGGATATCAATTGAGGGTCAATTGAGTGTCCATTTGGTTAAGGATAACCTTAATTGGATCAATTTATAAGTGGTTAACTTATATGAGGTCAATTGAGGGGTTCAACATTGAAAACCCTAATTGATTACAAGTGTTGATGTTCTTTTTAGGTCCATGCGGTTTTGACCCAATTGGACCAAACGGTCTCAAGACCGTTTGAAGGTCATGCGGTTTGAACCCATGCGGTTTGATTAAAAGGTTTCAAAGTCAACCATTCCCAAACGGTCAACATGACTAAACGGTTTCAAGACCATTTAAGGTCAAACGGTCTTGAGTGTCATGCGGTTTTGATGGTCAAAGGTATCAAATGGTCAACTCCTCCATGCAGTTTCAAAACCGTTTGGAGGTTGAGGTGTGAAACCGTTTGGAGACTTTTAGGGTTAAGAATACCTAATGCCTTGAAGGCTTAGATGGTTCAACGGTTGTTCAATTTAAACCCTAATCATACCTAAAGACATTAAGGGGTTAAGTAACTAGTAGTTTGAACCATGTTATGATTAAGGGTGAACATTACCAATGTGCCCTTGGAGGGTTCAAGTAGACCAACATCCCTTGATCAAGTAAACCCTAATGACCATAGTTGTGATGACTTGACCTATGTTAATCAAGTTGAACTGACCTAATCTAATCTAGAGTGATTTAAACATCATCTAGTAGTGCGAGGAGAGAGAAGGTTCCTAATATGAATAAGAATGAAGAAACATACCTTCAATGTGTAAGAATGTACATGATTAGGGTATGATCCATCAAGGTGAGATCATGGAAACCCTAATTATGATGATTAATAAATCTTAACCTTATTTGAGGACATAAATGATGATAATTCATACATGATGATGTTATGAGCTTAATTCACTATGAAATGAATAGTAAACCCTAATTCTAGGGTAATAACATGTAATGTGAATAGTAAACCCTAATTGAGGGTGATGTGTTGAAATGTACAATAAACCCTAATTCCAGGTTATGCTTTTAAGCATGAATCTTCATGATTAAGGTATGATATGAGGAATCATTATTCCTAATCATAATGAAAGGGATTGAATAACCCTAATTGATGTAAATAAGGGAATTTAGCATTAGTGAAGGCATGAAGGTACAATCCTTAAAATGAATGATTAATTCTGCTTTATAAATTGCTGATCTGGAAAGGAATTGTTTATTGAATTAACCATGCAGGTTCTTATAAGAGAATGATCATAGCCAGGTAAGGGTTATGATATCATATTCATTGAAAGCACGTTATTAGCTTTATGAATAGTGACATACTATGTTGCCTAGTTAAAGTGGCATCATATGAGGTTGATAGGCTGTAAGAGCCATGCGTAACATCATGGTCATGCTGATTAGATGACTTGTGATGAAATGATTAAAAAAATTGATATCCATATGATAATTGATGTGAGTTAAGCTTGATACATTTAGTATTCTACTTTCATAGTTGTTGTTCTAATGATTAATGTTTGAGAACATGCTTGATGTGAAAAGAATGCTGAAATGTACCTAACTAATCAAGTATAACCATACCATGTAGAGCCCTGATCATAGATCCATCATTGTCAGAAGCTAAATGATGGTGAAACAGGTTTTCATAAGGGAACTCCTGGATCACATACTTTTGAGTATGTGGGGGAATATGGATGTGAATATCCTTACATCCTAGTGTAGGAATTGATGTAGATTTATCTGAATCTATCAACCCTTCACTATGTGTTCATGCCGGGGTGATGTATCACTATTCTCCTGAGGGAATCTTTAATACCGCATCGATGAGAGATAAACAAAAGATCTTTCGATGGTGAAGAGAGTACAGAATGCCATTGTGACTCTAATAGCAAAGTGTCAGAATACCCTGGTAAGGTATAGTAGCAGAGACACTAGATGTCCTGCATGTTGATCCTCATACTAACTGAGGAAGATGAGGTCATAAGAATCCAGCTCTTTTGATGACCTATGTATGATACCGATGTGACTTAGTAGTGATCGGTTGGAGTATGAGCAGTATACCTCATCTCCACAGGGCATATTAATGTTTGTAAAATATAGTCAACCGTGTAGCATATCTGCTTAGGTTAAACTATGAGAAACAATGTTTGATGTTACATTGTTTACATTAATAGTCTGTTCAAGTATTTAGTATACATGTTCTTCATATGCTTTATTGAAGTGATTCCTTAAGTAAATGTTGTTTTACTTATTATCAAACCTGTTGTTGAATGATTTAAATTACCTTGTTTATGTTATTGCTTAATTACTACAACAAGGCTTCTGGCGGAGAGTTATAACTCTCGCTGGGACAATTATTTAAAGTTGTCTCACCCCATATATTTCAACTTTTTAGGTGGACGACGAGGACGAAGGAGCCAGTCTACAGGTGAACAGTATCAGCAACAGCAACACCAGGGGCAGCAGTGAATCTCAGGTGGAGATACTGACTGTCCAGTTCTGTAGTTAGTTGGTCTTATGTCATCTTTGTACTCTCAAGTTCTAGGAGTCAGTAGGTCTGAGATTTTGGTTTTTAATCTCGAGATTTTGTACCCTGGATGTATATAATCACTCAAGAGGTGATTTAACAGAGATGTAAAATGATTATCTTGTTTCTTATAAAGAAGTTCTATGGTTTAAAGATCTCTTCTCAAAAAGTTTTAATTTCCAGTGATTTTTCATACTTCTGCTGCCAGTTAAACAATCGCTTCCGCTTTAGTTAATCTCATTTTCCGAAGTAAGACGTCTCAATTTAGTGGTACCAGAGCTCTAGGTTTGCTGAGTCTACAGAGACATAGGACTTAGGATGTCGAGTCTATTCTTAGTGTTTTCCAGTATATCTAATAGTGTCTTCTGCTCCTCAGAAGAAGAAGATAAGTAAGGATGTTTGGACCACACGAGGAGTATGTGGCCGAGAGTAGTGTCGCTGCACCCCGAGGAGGTGCAAGGAACCCAGAAATAGAACAACTTGTACCTGATCCACCCATGGAGCCACCTCAGTTTGACCCAGCTGACATGAGAAACCCAGCTGTCCAGACCATGTTCGGGCAGTTTATGACTGCTATGACAAACGTCACAGATAGGATGCCCATGCATGCACCTAGGGCACCTGCCCAACCTGAAGGATAAGGTATCGGTAAAACGTTCGAACGACTTTGTCGAGTTAGAGCAACCGAGTACTTTGGAACAGCTGATCCCACAGATGTCGATCTGTGGTTGACCAAGTTAGAGAAGGCCTTTAGAATCCTGAACATCCCAAAAACTGAGAAGGTTAGACATGTTGTCTATCTTCTCAAGGGAAGTGATGGTCACTGGTGGACCATGGAAGAGCAGAAGAGGCCTGGTGTGGAGGTTGCCTGGGAAGTCTTCCGACGGGAATTTATCAATAGATATTTCCCTAAGATGTTTCTATATGAGAAAATATCTCAGTTCGAGAGGTTAAAGCAAGGTCTGATGAACATTAGCGAGTACGAGGCTAAGTTCATGGAGTTGTTGCGGTTTTGTCCGCACATGGCTGCTACAGATGAAGAAAGGATCAGACGGTTCGAGAAAGGGTTGAATGCTGAGTTGACTACTCCCGTGTCTACTCTAGAGAACTGGGAAAGGTTTACTACCTTCGTTGAGTCAGTCTGAAGGATAGAGAGGTCTGTAGCAGAGAAGAGGAAAACCCATAAGAGATATCCTCAGTTCCAGGGATCTTCATCTAGAGTCTTTAAGAAGCCTAGGTTTTCTACACCTACACCTCCACCACCTAGACCTAGTGCTTAGACATAGTGGACACCAAGTAGAGGTACAGGAGGAAGCGTACCACTACAAGGATCTCACAGTTCGGCATCGATGTCAGTCACAGGACCACTAAGACCACAACAACTAGAAAGAAGGTGCTATATATGTGGGAAGGTGGGACATCTAATGAAAGACTACAGAGCCAGACCAGTAGGTGTAACCCAACCACAGAGACAGAGTCAGCAATGATCCCAGAGGAGGTAGTTTCAAGGGGTAGCTAGAGGATGTGGACAAGCGTCCCAAGCTGGATCGTCAACACTGAATCAACCTCAGGTAATAGCAAGGTTCTATGCAATGAACCCACCTGATGCAGTGATCAACCCTCGGGTTGTGGCATGTCAGATGGAGTTGTTATATTCTAATATGTCTACATAATGTGTTTTATCTATTTTGATTGATCCGGGTGCTACGCACTCCTTTATCACTCGAAGAGTGATTCGTAACTGCAATATCATAGTCAGACATAGGGCAGATAGCATGTTGCTTGAAACTTCGTTGAGAGGGTCTACTGTGTTGTAGGAGGTATGCTCTCCCTGCATCCTTTTCTTTTCTGATCATCGCATTCAAGTGGATTTAATACCACTTGAGATGCAAGGATTTGATATAATCCTTGGAATGGATACCTCGGAAAGGTATAGGGTTGTCTTGGATTGTGAATCCAAGCAGGCTGTGTTTGCTAATGAAAGTGACACATGGATCTTTCAAGGAGAGAGAAAGATTCTACCCACCTGTCTTGTGTCAGCTATGGTTTCTGAGAAGCTGATAAGGCAAGGATGTTGTGCATTCTTGGCCCATGAGGTAGATACTACCATGAAGAGTCCTAATCATGTTGAAGTTCCTGTAGTCAGGGAATTTGAAGATGTATTTCCTGAAGAACTTCCAAGTGTGCCACCGCCTCAGGAAATTGATTTTGAAATCAATTTGATCCCAGATACACAACCTATAGCACAAACACCATATAGGATGGCGCCTGCTGAGATGGTAGAACTCAAGAAACAATTGCAGGAGTTGCTTGAGAAGGGTTTATTCCGACCGAGTACTTCGCCTTGGGGTGCTCCGGCCCTTTTCGTTAAAAAGAAAGATGGATCAATGCGGTTGTGCATTGATTACAGACAACTAAACAAAGTAACAATAAAGAATAAGTACCCTCTGCTGAGGATTGATGATCTCTTTGACCAGTTGCGTGGTGCAACTGTTTTCTCAAAGATAGACTTGAGGGTGGGATATCATCAACTTCGTATTAAGGACATTGACATATCCAAGTCTTCCTTCAGGACAAGGTATGGTCACTATGAGTTCACAATTATGTCGTTTGGACTAACTAATGCACCAGCTGCATTTATGGAACTCATGAATAGAATCTTCCAACCTTTCCTCGATCAGTGTGTTGTTGTCTTCATAGATGACATTCTGATCTATAGTAGAGATGCTCAGCAGCATGAACAACATCTTCGTCAGGCTCTAACGTTTCTAAGAGAACACAAGTTATACGCTAAGTTTAGCAAGTGTGAGTTCAGGTTACCGGAAGTATCTTTCCTTGGACACGTGGTATCTGCCTCGGGTATTCGAGTTGACCCTAAAAAGGTAGAATCTGTTCTACAATAGGAACAGCTGAAGACACCGACAGAGTTCTGTAGTTTCTTAGGCTTAGTTGGCTATTATCGGAGGTTCATTAAGAACTTCAGTTCTATAGCCTTACCCTTAACTAAGTTGACCCGAAAAGATGTTCCTTTTGTCTAGAGTGATAAGTGTCAGTAGTCTTTTTAGTTCTTGAAGGAAAGGTTGACAAGTTCACCCGTACTTGTGTTACCTGAGAAAGGCAAGGGATACATGGTTTTCTATGATGCCTCCAAGAATGGACTCGGATGTGTATTGATGCAGGATAAACAAGTGATTTCTTTTGCTTCTCGACAACTTAAGAAACACGAGGAGAATTATCCGACACAAGATCTGGAGCTAGCTGCTGTGGTTCATGCCTTGAAGATCTGGAGACACTACCTCTACGGAGAAACATTCCAGATTTTCACTGATCATAAGAACCTTAAGTATATCTTCTCTCAGCATGAACTTAACATGAGGCAATGTCACTGGACGGAGTTAATCAAGGACTACGATTGTATAATTGATTACCATCCAGGGAAGGCCAATGTAGTTGCAGATGCTCTGAGTAGGAAATCAGCAACATTAACCATGGATAGGGCACAACTAAACTCCTTAGTATGCTCTAGGAGAAATATGCTTATCTCTTTAAGGCAAGACAATGTAAAGTTGAAGGTGTCATTGTTAGCCGGGTTGTTGGTTGAGATGCATATAAAACCTACCCTAAGAGAGCAGATCAAGGAGGTACAACAAGTTGATGATGTGGTTCAGCAGATCAGATTGGAGTATGGTGATGAGAAATGAGATGGTTTCCATGACTCAGATGATCAAGTAGCATGTTATTGTGGGAGGATGATAGTACCAGATGTGGATAACTTCAGAAAGTTAGTCCTGGAAGAAGCTCATTCTTTGATGTATGCTATGCATCCAGGGAACACCAAGATGTATCGAAACTTGAAAGATATGTATTTGTGGCCTGGGATGAAGAAAGATGTTTCTTAGTTTGTTCTGAGGTTTCCAGTGTATCAGCAAGTTAAGGATGAACACCAAAAGCCTACAGGAACAATGCAACCTTTACCCATACCACAGTGGAAATGGGATCATGTAACTATGGACTTTGTTGTTGGCCTACCCAGGACAAGAAAAGGACATGATTCCATCTGGGTAATAGTTGATAGGTTGACAAAGACAGCGCATTTCTTACCTGTCAAAACAACCAATTCTGCTGAGAGGTTGTCACAGTTGTATGTTCAAGAGATAGTGTGACTGCATGGAGTTCCAGTCACTATAGTTTCTGACAGAGGCCCCCATTTTACGAGTCATTTTTGGGAGCAGCTGCACAGAGCTTTAGGCACCCAGTTAAGGTTTAGTACAGCCTTTCATCCACAGATTGATGGACAGTCGGAAAGGACAATACAGACCTTGGAAGACTTGCTAAGAGCATGTGTTCTCCAGTTCATAGGGAGTTGGGATCTACACCTAAGCTTAATAGAGTTCGCCTATAACAATAGTTATCAACATAGCATTGACATGGCACCTTATGAAGCTTTATACGGTAGACGTTGTAGATCACCCCTATGCTGGTATGAGACAAGTGCACATCAGCTGTTAGGTTCTGATCTTGTGCAGCAAACCACAGAGAAGATCAAAATAATACAACAACAGATTAAGATTGCACATGATAGGCAGAAGTCATATGCTGACAGACGTCGTAGACCCTTGGAGTTCCAGGTTGGAGACTGAGTGTATCTTAAGGTCTCGCCTTGGAAAGGAGTTCTTCGTTTTAGAAATAAAGGGAAGTTATCTCCTAGATTTATGAGGCCTTATCCAATCATTGAACGGGTTGGAAAGGTATCCTATAGACTAGAGTTACTACCAGAGTTATAGAGGTTACACCCTGTGTTTCACATTTCTATGCTGAGGAAATGTCACCCTGATACCGAGTCAGTTCTACAACCTATGGAGGCAGAATTGAATGATGATATAACATATGAGGAAGGACCAGTGTCAATCCTTGATAACATGATTAAAATGTTGAAAAAGAAAGATATAAGCCTTGTGAAAGTCCTCTGGAATCATCTTGGTGTTGAAGAAGCCACATGGGAACTAGAGGAAGAGATGAGAAGAAAATACCCTACTCTTTTCTCTTAATGTGTTTTGTTGATTTCGGGGACGAAATCCTTGTAAGGGGTGGATAATTTGTAACATCACTAACCTGGGTTATGAACTAACCCTAGGTGTTTTGCTTAATTATGTAATTAGATATTGATGATTATCTTTTGGTATGTAATTAAAGCTCCTGAGGAATATATATTGCCATTTCTGTCCCTTTTAAACAATGTTATAGTATTGTTTTGTAATACAGGGACCTATGTGCAAATTACCCAATTAGAGGGTTTAACTTGCAAATTGAACATGTTACTATGTTCCTTTAGTGTTGAGACATCATAATATTGAATGTGACAAGGTATGATGGATTCCCCAAGCTTGGGCACTGAGATGCAGCTTGTGGGGCAATCCTTGTGCTTGAAACCCTAGTTTTGGTGTAAAGTGCAAATTACCCAAAATGTGGGGTGCAACTTGTAAAATACACCTTATAGAATATCTTTTATGACTTCTGGCATCATTTAGAGTAATAATGATGAAGAGGGCGTTTCATTTGAATAAACAAATAACAAGGATACCCCTTGTATCTAATTAACTAAGTTGTAAGTAAGGAAACCCATATATATGTGCACCTTAGTGATAAGTTGACCTTCTTTGCCTTTAATCCTTGGATTTAGAAGGATTTATTCTTTAGAAATTAAGGAGTAAGGACGTTCCTAAAAGGGATATGGACCTAGATGAGAATAAGAGAAATAGTTATCATTATCATTGAAATACCCCCTAAGGTATATAGTCGTCTACCCTTTACAACTAAATGATCATTTCTTCACTTCCATCACTTATCCCCTTGCTTGGACCGACTAAGGCAGAGCTTAGGAGCATAGGAGAATTACCAACTTGTTCTAAGGTAAGAAGAAACCGTCATCTTGCTCGAATTCATGGAGAAAGTTGGATTACAATGTTGGTTTTATGGTTTTCTTACTTAGCTCTGTCTTTCTAGCCGACTTTTCCCAACCTTTTCTTGGAGAAACACCCTTATCCTACCTGTGGAGCTCAATACGCCATTAAATACTTGGAATCTTGAAAGCTTGGAGCTCTAGGGATGACCTTAAGGCGGGTTTTATAACTCTAAACCCTTTTGCTTTGTTATGCATATTTTTTCTATGTGTTAGTTGCTAGCTCTTCCTTTTCCCTACTCTTTCTTGCAATTTTGCAAGAAAAACCATGAAGAACAAACCTTAGTCTCACAGTAGAAGATGATGGGCATTAATCCCAATGTTGGTCCTTATCCTACTTTACCAAACGATCTTGGCCATTTGTTCTCAACGGTTTGCAAGACCGTTTAGATTCAAACGGTCTCCAAGACCATTTGGAATGTTTGACCAAGTGAAGACCATTTAGAGGTCTGTTGGACACATTGTGAATTAGCCATCTACAAATAATCATAATCTAATTACAAACAAATCACAAGTTGAAGGCACTTTAATTACCTAAAACCTAATCGGGTTCAATTGCTGATTTCAAGGACCACTTGTGTTGAAGTTTGGGTTGAGTGGCCCAAATAGTTTCAAAACTATTTGGGGATCACCCAAACGGTCTCAAGACCGTTTAATGACTACCCAAGACCATTTGGAGGTCTAGGGTTAAGGAAATTTGATCAATTGAAGGTCCAATCACAATAGGTTGTTGAATTAATCAAAAGTGCTGATTTGTAACCTAATTAGGGTTCAACCCTTGACAATTTGACTTAGATTTTGATGTGACTTTGGGAAAACGGTCTCAAGACCGTTTGGAGGATGTCCAAAGGATCTCAAGACCTTTTGGGCCAAGTTGAGGCCCAATTGAGTGTCAATTGACGGGTTCAACTTCAATTGGACTCATGTTGATCAATGTTGATGGTTAATCGATTACAAACCCTAATTCAATTGGATCCAACCCTAATTGGTTATCAATTGAGGGTCAATTGAGTGTCCAATTGGTTAAGGATAACCTTAATTGGCTCAATTGATAAGTGGTTAACTTATATGAGGTCAATTAAGGGGTTCAACATTGAAAACCCTAATTAATTACAAGTGTTGATGTGCTTTTTAGGTCCATGCGGTTTTGACCCATTTGGACCAAACGGTCTCAAGACTGTTTGAGTCCAAATGGTATCAAGACCATTTGGGGCCGAACAGTCTCAAGACTGTTTGGGCTCAAACGGTTTCAAAACTGTTTGAAGGTCATGCGGTTTGGAGCTCATGTGGTTTGAAGCTTATGTGGTTTGAACCCATGCGGTTTGATCAAAAGGTTTCAAAGTCAACCATTTCCAAACGGTCAACATGACTAAACAGTTTCAAGACCATTTAAGGTCAAATGGTCTTGAGTGTCATGTGGTTTTGATGGTTAAAGTTATCAACTGGTCAACTCCTCCATGCGGTTTCAAAACCGTTTGGAGGTTGAGGTGTGAAACCGTTTGGAGACTTTTAGGGTTAAGAATACCTAATGCCTTGAAGGCTTAGATGGTTTGATGGTTGTTCAACTTAAACCCTAATCATACCTAAAGACATTAAGGGGTTAAGTAACTAGTAGTTTGAACCATGTTATGATTAAGGGTGAACATTACCAATGTGCCCTTGGAGGGTTCAAGTAGACCAACAACCCTTGATCAAGAAAACCCTAATGACCATAGTGGTGATGACTTGACCTATGTTAATCAAGTTGAACTGACCTAATCTAATCTAGAGCGATTTAAACATCATATAGTAGTGAGAGGAGAGAGAAGGTTCCTAATATGAATAAGAATCAAGTAACATACCTTCAATGTGTAAGAATGTACATGATTAGGGTATGATCCATCAAGGTGAGATCATGGAAACCCTAATTATGATGATTAATAAATCTTAACCTTATTTGAGACATAAATGATGATAATTCATACATGATGATGCTATGAGCTTAATTCACTATGAAATGAATAGTAAACCCTAATTCTAGGGCAATAACATGTAATGTGAATAGTAAACCCTAATTGAGGGTGATGTGTTGAAATGTACAATAAACCCTAATTCCTGGTTATGCTTTTAAGCATGAATCTTCATGATTAAGGTATGAGATGAGGAATCATTATTCCTAATCATAATGAAAGGGATTGAATAACCCTAATTGATGTAAATAAGGGAATTTAGCCTTAGTGAAGGCATGAAGGTACAATCCTTGAATTGAATGATTAATTCTGCTTTATAAATTGCTGATCTGGAAAGGAATTGTTTATTGAATTAACCATGCAGGTTCTTATAAGAGAATGATCATAGCTAGGTAAGCGTTATGATATCATATTCATTGAAAGCATGTTATTAGCTTTATGAATAGTGACATACTATGTTGCCTAGTTTA
Source organism: Alisma plantago-aquatica (assembly GCA_963693085.1). NCBI lineage: Eukaryota > Viridiplantae > Streptophyta > Magnoliopsida > Alismatales > Alismataceae > Alisma > Alisma plantago-aquatica. The sequence continues at coordinate 172,386,733 of OY856410.1, forward strand.
AGTGGCATCATATGAGGTTGATAGACTATAAGAGCCATTTGTAACATCAAGGTCATGCTGACTAGATGACTTGTGATGAAATGATTAAAAAAATTGATATCCATATGATAACTGATGTGAGTTAAGCTTGATACATTTAGTATTCTACTTTCATAGTTTTTGTTCTAATGATTAATGTTTGAGAACATGCTTAATGTTACAAGAATGTTGAAATGTACCTAACTAATCAAGTATAACCATACCATGTAGAGCCCTGATCATAGATCCATCATTGTCAGAAGCTAAATGATGGTGAAACAAGTTTTCCTAAGGGAACTCCTGGATCACATACTTTTGAGTATGTGGGGGAATATGGATGTGAATATCCTTACATCCTAGTGTAGGAATTGATGTAGATGTATCTGAATCTATCAACCCTTCACTATGTGTTCATGCCGGGGTGATGTATCACTATTCTCCTGAGGGAATCTTTAATACCGCATCGATTAGAGATAAACAAAACATCTTTCGATGGTGAAGAGAGTACAAAATGCCACTGTGACTCTATTAGTGAAGTGCCAGAATACCCTGGTAAGCTATAGTAGTAGAGACACTAGATGTCCTACATTTTGATCCTCACACTGACTGAGGAAGATGAGGTCATAAGAATCCGGCTCTTTTGATGACCTATGTATGATACTGATGTGACTTAGTAGTGATCGGTTGGAGTATGAGCGGTATACCTCATCTCCACAGGGCATATTAATGTTTGTAAAATATAATCAACCGCATAGCATATCTTCTTAGGTTGAACTACGAGAAACAATGATTGATGTTACATTGTTTACATTAATAGTCTGTTCAAGTATTTAGTATACATGTTCTTCATATGCTTTAATGAAGTGATTGCTTAAGGAAATGTTGTTTTACTTATTATCAAACCTGTTGTTGAATATTTTAAATTACCTTGTTTATGTTATTCCTTAATTACTATAACAAGGCTTCTGGCGAAGAGTTATAACTCTCACTGGGACAATTATTTAAAATTGCCTCACCCCGTAGATTTCAAGTTTTTAGGTGGACGTCGAGGATGATGGAGCCAGTCTACAGGTGTACAATATCAGCAACAGCAACACCAGGGGCAGCAGTGAATCTCAGGTGGAGATACTGACTGTCCAGTTCTGTAGTTAGTTGGTCTTATGTCGTCTCTGTACTCTCAGGTGCTAGGAGTCAGTAGGTCTAAGATTTTGGTTTTTAATCTCGAGATTTTGTACCCTGGATGTATATAATCACTCAAGAGGTAATTTAATAGAGATGTAAATTGATTATCTTGTTTCTTATAAAGAAGTTCTATGGTTTAAAGATCTCTTCTCAAAAAGTTTTAATTTCCAGTGATTTTTCATATTTCCGCTGCTAGTTAAACAATCACTTCCGCTTTAGTTAATCTCATTTTCCGAAGTAAGACGTCTCAGTTTGTTTAGTACCACCAATCCACTATTCCTATGACTGTGTAGACCCCCTTTTGAGGTTTGCCTCATGTTTATTTGTCACAGACCTTTCTATCCTCCGAATTGACTCCACAAATGTGGAGAATCTCTCTCTACTTTCTAACACAGTTACCAAGATAGACACCTCAACATTCAGTCCTTTCTCAAAATGTCAAATCTTCTCCTACACAGTAGAAGCCATTTTAGGACAAAACCATAAAAGTTCCATAAACCTAGCCTCATATTCATTTATTGACATGGTTCCCTGTCGAACCTTCTCAAACTTTGAGATCTTTTCATCTAAGTATGTTCTTGGAAAATACTTATTGATGAAAATTTGACGAAATCCCTCCCATACAACCTCGTCATCATTCCTTTTTACTTCTTCTATGGTCCACCAATGGCCAGCACTGCCCTTCAAAAGGTATATAGCATGTTTGACTTTATCAACATATAGGATACTAAGGATCTTAAAAGCCTTTTCTAACTCAGTGAGCCATAGATCAGCATCTGCTGGTTCACTTGTCCAGCATATTCTATAGCTCCTATGTGACGTAGTCATTCAAAAGTCTTACCAGACCCATGTCCCTCATTAGGAGTTGGTGCCCTAGGCGCTAGTACTAGCATTTGGTCTGCCATATACCTCATTGAGGTCATGACTTCCCTAAAAGGAGCATCAGAGGTTGGGTTTTCTATCATAGCTTCATCAAAATGGGGATTCCCAGGCACAAATTCCCTTGTTTCTAGATCCCTTGCACCTCCTACTGTTGCAACAACATTGCTTTCAGTGATGTGATCCTCATGTTCTCCAGACATCTTTAAGCTATATCCCTCCTTTTGCATAAGCAGAGGTCACTATAATACATACTGGAGAATACTAGAATAGACTCAACACCTTAGTAGTATGTCTCTGTAGAGTCAACGAACCTTAAGCTCTGATACCAAACTTTGTAATGATTGCCACCAAACTGACGGCCAAATCGTTACTAATTATTGCAGAATAATCATAAGAAGTGGATGAACAAAAATCACCAAAAGTGAAAATGGTTTTGCAAAGAGAACCATTTTGAAACTTTATATACATAGGGGTTCACATTTAAACATAAAATGTACCATCTCATCTTGAGGTTAACATATAACAGTTGCTTTGTCAAAACCTTTACTAAAGCAACATCAAACCTCGAGGAATACAAGCCAAAATCTCAGATTGTTCATAAAACTGTCACGTACTAAATCTGAGGACCTGAGAGTACAGAAACAACACATAGGACTTCTATCTACAAGACATGACAGACAGTACACTCAACCTGAGTTGTTACTATTGTCCCTATTGTTGTTATCCTTCCTTTACAGAATGGTCTCTACCACCTCATGCATGTCCACCTAAAAATTGTGGATCAACGGGGTGAGAGAATTGTCCCAGTGAGAGATATAACTCTCCTCCAACAATGTTATTATCATAAGTAAATAGTATTAAACTAGGCAGAGGTTCTTTTAAAATAATAAGCAAGGCTAATCACTGTGGATAAATAGATTAAAACATTTCTCTTCACTTAAAGCACTATAATTGTCTATGATAGGGAAGTAAATCATCTATTTACTTTATAAGGAATATAAGGAACATGTGTAACATTTACCTATCATACTATATCAACATCTCAAGCTTATCCTGTGATACTTATTATCATGGTATGACATCCATGAATCATTCTCATTTCTATCAATTGGCCTCAGGCAATCTGCTAGCCAGGTATTGGATTGCACCAGTCATGTGAATATACATCATTATATTTTGTCTAGGTATTGGGCTTTGCCAATCCTGTGAGGTTTCTATCCTAGTATTGGACTTTGTCTATCCTATGAGGTTTGTATCTAGGTATTAGACTATGCCAATCCCATGAAATTATTTCAGGTATTGGACTATGCCAATCCCGTGAAACTGTTCCGACTATGCCAATCCTTTGAAACTATTCCAGGTATTGGACTATGACAATCCCGTGAAACTATTCCAAGTATTGGACTATGCCAATCTCGTGAATCTATTCTAGGTATTGGACTATGCCAATCCCATGAAACTATTCTAGATATTGGTCTATGACAATACAATGAAACAATTCTAGGTATTGGACTATGCCAATCTCGTGAAACTATTCCAGGTATTTGACTATGACAATCCCATGAAACTATTCGAGTTATTAGACTATGCCAATCCCATTAATCTATTCTGGGTATTGTACTATGCCAATCCCATGAAACTATTCCTGGTATTGGACTTTGAAAATCCTATGAAACTATTCCAGGTATTGGACTATGCCAATCCTGTGAAACTATTCCAGGTATTGGACTATGCCAATCCCATGAAACTATCCCAGGTATTATACCTTGGCCAAGCTATCATGCTTATTCACATCCTCTATGTCATACAAATATCCCTCATATCTCATTTAAACATATTCAAAACACTATATCCCTTATTTGTCTATAATCATAAGGCATGTATGACCAAGATTTGATTATCATTTTTATAACCATTTATTATTATTGTTATATTATAGGGTTTCCATTTGAACATCTTTTCGCCTCTCACTAGGCAACACTATTCACATGGCTCACAAGTCCTATTAACATCTTGTCACCTCTCACTAGGCAACAAATATTCACATGGCTCACAAGGCCCATTAACATCTTGTCACCTCTCACTAGGCAACAAATATATCTAGGTCATAAGATCTAGATAATAGGTGTTATATGAAACATCATAGGTCATGCTTATCTATCCTCATTATCTCCTGCTATCATCATGGTTTCAATATGGTTAGGGTTTCCCTTTATTAACCAATGGTAGTTTAAAATTATATCATTACCCTTCGCTAGGGTTAAGGTTTCCCTTCTTAAGCTGACTAGGGTTTTCAAGTACATTCATGAATACTCACAACCATAATTCAGACTCCACCCATATTAGGAGTATCAATGTGTACTCATTTCATGAGTATTAAACAAGTATAAGTTTCTCTTACTGGGACATTGATTACATCCTACTCCATTAGGTTGGCTTAATACTTCTCTCAAGGTTCATTGGACCATATTTATCAAAATGCATTAAACCCTTCATGTCGTAAAGTATCATTTGACATGACATACTACATGTATCACTTAATCAAGTTTATTGGATTGATGTGCTTCCTCCATATCAGGTATAGAGGTGTTGGTATGCTTCCATATCAGGTATAGAGGTGTATCCACATCACCATATCGTGCATACATATTAGATAACTCAACATATTGAGCTCCTCAGCCCTATGCACGATACCTCTCCACTTGTAGCCGATATCCCTCACTTGTGGCTGATATCTCTCACTTGGCCGATATCACTTTGCAACGGGTGATATCACTTTACTATGATAGATACCAAGGCCCTATGCATGATACTCCTTCCCCCTTTCATGATACCAAGACTCTATGCATGATATCTAAGAGCAAGGGGGTGATAGATTTTGAAAAATTCCACTAATAGGTGAAAGGAATGGTATATATACTTGAGGTTCATGAAAAAGTGTGTATATGAGGTGTCACCATTTTAAAGCTACTAGGTGACACGTGTCTATGCATGGTTGACATCTGTCCTTTCATGCAATAATATGTATATTGACATTCAAAACGCTTGAGGATAATCTACAGATGATATTTCGACCATTACTTATCTTGTTTGATAAGATATCTCATCTATATCTCATAAATTATGCAAACCGATACAACTTTTGCAAGGAGAATATAACTCGTCATGGATCACCTTCTTGAGGTTCTTAGCTTGTCATAGACAAAGTCAAGAGTTCAAAAACCGATATGGGATCCCCTCTATGTCTCCTTGGCCGATAGGCACTCCCATATGGACTCTACAACCCGATACAAGCTCAAATTAGAGTTTCACATACAACACTTCCTTGGTCTTTTCATCACCAAGGGTATCATACTCAAATATGATTGAAACATGGTGCCTCATTATTTATATCTCCTCTAAATGATACTAGGAGGGAGTAGGGACACTCTAGAGGTGGTAATTTTCATATCAACCCTACATTTTGAGTAAATTACAACTTGCACCAAAATTGGTACACAAGTCACTAGCATCATTCAAACAAGTTCAAACTTTGAATTTATGCTTTCCACAAACCACCACCTAGAATCATTCTCTTTCTTATGATGCTAAAACACTTAGGGCACATTCAACATGTGACAAATTGCAATATAACCCCTCATCCTGGGTAAATTGTATTTTGGTCCAAAATATGAGAACATTGCTCAAATATTATTCAAACATGACCAAATTTGAAACATAAGTTTGTTACCTGATAACAAAACACTTTAGAGGATTATATTAAAGTTCTAAGAAAATTATTTTAGGCTAAACAAACAAGGTTAGCCCTAAATCAGGTTTGGGATTTTACAATTATGTTTACTTCAATACGAAATAATAAATAAATATAATAATATCCTAAGAATGAATGACTCAACGGGATGTGCTTTCAAGTTGAGGACCTGAACATGAGTTCACGTGTATGCTAAGAGTATTCATTCTTGTATAGGTCCCTAATCATATATTATTATGGAAATTAGGACAACAAGTTTATATTAAACTAGTATGTGTGTTGACTGATAATTACCTCATTAGACATGTTATTCAATATCAAGTCAAACACATAGGTACTTGTTATGAACAAGTATTTAGGATAAACCCACCTTCATTATTATACATGGAAGCCATACGTGATAGTCAGAATCATATCTCATATGAAAGCGGTTGTTTTGGTCCTTGATTGTCATCCTTAGACCTAAAGTAACTACAATGATCACATATTTTTCAGTGTACATTAACACTACTCAATGTGACCTCCAAAAGGGTTGTCATATAGTTAGTTCTTGTGTGCACTGTGACACATGAAGATTATTATGGGTGATGAAGATGGAATATGTCCCTCCTATTAGTGTGATATCATGACCACTTGATAAGTAAGACTATGAAATACATCACCATTCTAATGTGAGTCAACATGTGCACTTGATCTGTGAGACTATGAAATGCATGGCCATTCTCATGTGAATAAACATGTTATATTGAGTTCATATGTATTTGAAATAGTATACTCTAGAGAAAGGAATATAGATTGAACATTAAGATGATGACTTTTCGATGCCTCATATTCAATCTAGATATCAGAGAAAAAAGGATTATATGATCATTGTAACATTGGTCACAAAACTAAGTTGAAGTTATTCTCCAATTTCTCCAATTAGTTGGGTGGCAATGGAGTCTTTCTAGAAACTAGTCATTTTCTATGAAATCATAATATGATTATAGATATCACCACCAATGTATTTGGAGCATATATGGTCACACTCATAGGATGAACAATTTGGAGCCTATATGGAAGAGGAGTATAATTTTAGACACATGATTAATTAGTTTCTGAAAGGTTTAGGACATTAATTAAACACTTATAGGACTAACTAGAAGCCCAATCACTCTACTCATAAGTCCAATAACCCAGTAGAATAGACTAGTTGATTGAATGGAAGGTCAATTTCATTGGCTAGGATGATATCTACCCAAATGGTCGATTGGATGGCCCTATCAATTGACAAGAAAAGATCAGTGAATTGATCCACTACCTAGTCCACTCACATGACTATATTGGGTCAATGATTCAGCCCATTAGATCTAGTATGTTTCGACCCACTCCAGTTAATTGAGTAGATTGTCTAGTCGTTCGAATGGATGTCCCATGAAGGCCATTGTAAAGCATCCCACTTAGGCCAATCAATCAAATGGACTAAGACATTGAATTGATGATCAATTGTTTGTAAGTAGGCTGCTAAAAGGCGGCCACTATCTTTTTGTTTTCTAAGATTTAATACAAATCATGGTTTTCTGCTATCCCTATAAACATCAACATGATGGTCAGGGTTTTAGTTACACCTTTTAACTAGTTATCATTACCCACAAGGAGAGGGGAGAAGAGGTATCTCAACTCTAGCACATTGCAAAAGAGAAAGTTGCTCCTTCCAGCTGACTCTTGGCACATGACATGGAGTTCTCAATCATCTGTGTGGGCGATATAGAGATGTAGAGGACTTAGTGGCTACATTGAAAGAATGGCACTGACATCCTCCTCCATGTATATTGTTGAAGGCATCATTTCCATATCTACTTCATGAAAAAGGTATATTTGGCATCCCTTGTTTTTCGTTATATCATTGTTATTTACTCGTGGGATCGTGGAATACATTTCACTTTGTTGCTTTTGCTAACAACTTTCTTTTTCACAAAATCCTATATTACATACTTAAATATAGAATGATAAACTAACTTGAAATGATGTATATTCATCTGTAGAATTTTCTGGATGTTTGGACAGTAAGTAATCTACAACAAGCTATATCTTTATACTAGTGGGTGTTGTAGTGCAATGCAGTATTACAAGAAAAAGAATGTGGTTTCATCTACCGTGGAAGGTGATCTTATATATTTTCATTAAATATCATCACAAGAGAAATTTCTTACGAATATGATTCATGATCTTAGAATTGTTGATTTATTTCATTAGCCAATACAAATACAATATGATAATGAAGTTGCAGTCACTTTACTAATAATGATAAAAGCACCAATTCTTTAAAACACCTAGATATAAAGCTCTACGTTGTCAATGAGAGAGTTGTTAACAATATGTTAATGATTGATCCTCAATATATGATTTCACATCTTTAGACAAGAGGTCTAGCTCTAGATTTCTATACATCTATTTAAAGAATATGGACCTGGAAATTTTTATTTGATGTCTCATATAAAAAATATGGGTCTAAGAAAGTCATTTGATGTGGGTTAGGGTTTGATATTAGTAGTTGCCACCGCCTCCCAGTGCCGTCAGAAATCCAGAGAGATGCCTTCACATAAGTCGTTCGTGATTAAGAAGAAACGGGTAAAGAAGGCCTGGTAGAACCGACCCATACCGTATTGGATACAGATGAGGACCGAAAATACGATAAGGTATAATGCAAAGTGAAGGCACTGGATTCGCACAAAGCTAGGCTTTTGAGGGGGAAGTTGGACACATAGCATGGCAGAGTGGATATATCTCTGATTTGTTGAAGGGTTTATCCTTTCTTGATTGTTTTGTAGTCAAGGAATGTATCGACTCTTTATAGTCATTATATATCTCCGATTTATCGAAGGGTTTATGCTTTTCTATTTGTTTTGTAGTCAAGGAACGTATGTGGATGACTCTTAGTCAGTAACTTTATGCCATCTGTTCCATGTTTTTGGGATCCAAATCAACATTTATTTCAAATAATCAAATAGAATCTTCCATTGTATTAGCCAAAAAAAAGTCATTTAATGTGTAACAGTTAATGTGATTTGAGAATGTAATATTTATTATGTGATCATATATTCTACTTGCTATTTCTATTTTAATGCAAGCTATAATAGAATGTTAGTTTTGAGATAAAATTGGATCAAAGAATTGTTGGTATGTATGCCCATAGAGCCAGTCATATGATGATGTTAATGGCATACTTTATAAATGATTTGAATAATAATAAAGGAAATTTTTATCTATATGTTTAATCTATTTTGACATAAAGATATAACATGTTAGATGTCTAAAGAATCATATTACTCAATGGCGTATGTCTTCAGGTTGAGGACCTGAACAATGAGATCAGATGGATGCTAAGAGTATACATTCTTTTTATGTCCCTAGTGAGTTGTTATTGTGGAAATAACCATAGACATCAATAACACAAAAGACTAGAGTGTGTGTTAGTTGATGATAGAATCTCATCAGTCATGATATATGATATCAAACCAAGCACATAGATACATGTTAGAGAACATTGTATCAGACAAACCCACCGTAAGAGTGATGCATGAAAACCACACTTGGTTAGTCAGGATCATCTCTTATAGTATTGGTGGTGATTGTGGTTCTTAGACATGAAATCATTGCACTCATCACATGTGGTTGGGTACACTTTGACATCATCAAACATAGTCCATAAACATCGGTTGTTATGATAGTGATGATTGGGTGACTTTGACACATGGGGACTTGACTGTGAGTGACAAATATGGAATTTGTCCCGTCTAAGGGAGTATGGTATCCTAGCCACTTGATAAGTGAGTACATGACCATGCACATGCAAGTCAATATATGATATTGAGCTTACATATATCTCAGACAATCTGCTCTGGTTCAAGAAACATGGATTGAACATTTGTAGAGGACGACAAGTCCATGCCTCAAGTTCAATCAAACGACTGTCATCAAACCGACAAACAAATCGTTACTAATTTAACAGAATAAACATAATCAGTGGATTAACAAAAATCACTAAAATTTAAAACCATTTTGCATGGAGATCCTTGATCAGAAAAATTTTACTGAAAGATCCAAAACCCATACATATGTTCATTTACATTGTACAACATTGTTTCATTTCATCTTGTGGACAACATATAATAGTTGCTCTATCAAAATATATACTGGAGCACCATAAAACCTCGAGGCATTCAAGCCAAAATCTCATATTGTTCATGGAACCATTACGAACCAACTCCAAGGACCTGAGAGTACAGAGATGACACATAGGACTTCTATCTACAAGACACGACAGACAGTACACTCAACCTGAGTTGTCACTGCTACCTCAGCTGTTGTTCCTCCTCCGCATAAAGATCTCCACCGCTTTGTGCTTGTCCACCCAAAAATTGTGGATCCCAAAGGGTAAGACAATTATCCCAACAAGAGATATAACTCTCCGCTGACCATGTTATTATTGATGATAAACATTATAAAAACTGAGCAGGGTTCTTTTATATTAACGAGCAGGATTAATCATTATATGCACAGAATAAGATAATCTCCTTTCTTAAGGAGAACATTGCATCTACCCTTGGTAGAGTTTATAAATCATCTATCTGCTTTGCAAGGAATGTAAAGAAACATAAATAACATCTATCAACGAAGATGTATAACTAAATTGCGCATCAAACAATGTTTTTTGTATTCGATCCTTAAGCAGATATGCTACATGACTGAACATATTTTACAATCACACTTATGCCCTGAGGAGATGAAGTATACCCCGTTCATCTCCAATCGACCACAAACTTCTCACAAGTCGGTACCATACAAGGACAATGGAAGAGTCGATTGCCATGACGTCCCTTATCTCGGTCAATACGAGACGACTTAGGCTTAGAAGGACATCTCGTATCAGCTACAATATAAATATGCCAGGGTACATAGGCATCTTCTCTTAGAGCTACAACGTCAACTTTTCTCTCTTAGGGGAACATCTACAACAACTGTCCCCAGTTATTGAGTTATGGTCACTTAGGGACCATACTCTGAGCCATGGTCACATAGGCACCATGCTCTCAGCCAAGGGTCAGTTCAATGTGCTCTATTGAGACATTCTTATGAAATTAATGAGTCATGGACACATAGGCTCCATGAACCCACATTCAAAAATATGTATTCTGGGTTATGTCGCGGGGAACCTGTTTCACCATTCAGCAAATTTTAACGTTGATGGATGTATGGTCAGGGAAATATTTTATGGTTTCTAGTGATATATTATGTGCATTACAACATTCTTTTAGCATCAAACAAGTTATCATTATTGATGACAAAAAATTCTACAAAGAAAGTGTAATACATCTATCATGTACTTTTCAAGTCTTTAAAACACATTTAGATACTTAGTACTTGGGATCTTAGCCCATTATCACATTACTGGGGATCCTCATCCATTCATATCATTATCATCATGATTACTGGATCTGGGTATTCAAACCCCTAGATCATCACATAGCATCGTTACCTCTGTAATAGGTAACTATTAAATCCTAGTCCTCAGACCAAGGTATTCATTTTACTTGTTGTACAAGTATTTCACATAGTTCACATGGTTCGATTAAGTATTTTGTCACCTCTCATTAGGAAAAACTATACACATGGCTCACAAGGCCCATTAAACATCTTGTCACCTCTCACTAGGAAACAACTACACACATGGCTCACAAGGCCATTAAACATCTTCTCACCTCTTACTAGGCAACACCTATACACATGGCTTACAAGGCCCATTAAACATCTTGTCACCTCTCACTAGGCAACAACTACACACATGGCTCACAAGGCCATTAAACATCTTGTCACCTCTCTCTAGAGAACAACTATACACATGGCTCACAAGGCCCATTAAACATCTTTTCACCTCTCACTAGGCAACAACTACACACATGGCTCAAAAGGCCATGTAATAAGAGAAATACAACCTTCCCATTATTAGGGTTAGGGTTTCCCTTTATTGCCGAATAGGGTTTCAAGTTCATATTATCAGTGCAAACCCTAATTCATTGCTCCACACATTTTAGGACCATATATTGATATCATAAGTATGAAATCATACTTATCTATTTTCATCATTTATCATTAAATGATTATCAACTCAAAGTATGAGTTTCTCTCTCATTTTCACTAGGATGTTGATTACATCATACTTTTGGTTCAATCCTCCTCTTGAGGAATATTAGTCCATCATTAATATTTCACATCATATTTTGACTAACACTACATTCAAGATATGTCTCTCAATCAATTACTCATGATTGGAGTGTCTCTATCATATTGGTTATCAAGATGTGTGTATTATCATATTATACTTTAAACCACATTCTTTACTTCATGTCATGTATGCATATCGGGCATGTGGTATAACCGCATCACCATGTCATGTTTTAGGGTGTATCCCCTAATGAACATATCATCATGTACCCATATCAGATGGATTATCACTTAGATCTTATCATTTCAAATGAACTTTGTATCGAGTATGAGCTGGGTGTTTGACCCCATATCGGGTATAAGGTATGTGCTTGGTGTCATATCGTGCATAAGCTATGCACCATATCGGGCATAGATAATGTGCCTCCTCATATATCATTTAAGAGGTATATATAAGATATCATATCGGTTTCCCTTCAAGATCATCATATCGGGTACCATATCGGGTAACATATCAGGTTACCCTATTAGGTAGTCACTTAGAGTCATAACTCATTCATTCTTTCAAGGATCAACCTTGTCATATATTCACTTGACAAGCTAGGTGTATTATTATATTCTCATACCACAAACCATCACACAAAGGGTAGGGTGTATCAGGTTCAATCCCTCATCTAGGGTTTCCCACCAACTTAGGTAAATTATGCCATATTGTGCATGAAGTATGATTTCAACCTCATATCATTCACAAGGTAGGAGTAGGTACTTTACCTATCCTTCAAGGGGTATCATTCATATTGTCCATGTGGTATCAGTCACCACTTATATTGTCTTACCCATCACTTAGGAATTATCCAACTCTATATCATTTAGAGTGTTCACTATCTCTTATTGTGCAAGAGATGTAGTTTTAGATTTGTATTGTCTATAAGAGTAAATGGGTATCTCCCATATCATGAAAAGAGCATGTCCCATATTGTGTATGAGATATTCATTGTCCCCATGTCGGGTTAGCCCTATCTTGAGTTTCATATCAGGTTGAGGTGTTTCAACCATATCGGATTACACTTAGAATCCATGCCTTATATCGTGCATAAGGGTTTACTTGTTCATTCATATCATGCACCAAATGTGTGCTTCAAGGTGTCGTGTACTAGGGGTATATTACATGATCATATCAGGCAAGGAATACTTGCTTTAACTTACTCATGTTAGGTACCCAACTAGGGTTTCATATTGTCTCACAAGTATACACTTGTTCCTGTATTGTGCAAGGATTCTATTACTTGACTTCATATCTTGCAAAGGTTTATGGTTAACATCATATTGTATTCCAAGGTAGGAACTTCATTCCATATTGTTCAAGGAGATATAATCTCACAAGCATATCGTGCAACTAGTGCGTGTATATTACCAAATCAGGTATTTGCTACTTGTTTGGGTGCTTGAACCTGATATCACTTTATGAAGTGATACCATATTCTTCAAGCTCTAGGACTTCATTCTATCTGTTCTAGTTCATGGAAACAGGTCTAAGAAACTACTAGAACTCATAAATTCATCAACTATTTTAGAAGATTTTTGGAATTAAAAGTAGTTCATTAAGTATAGCAATTTAGGTGATGAATAATAACATGATAGAGTTCAAGTTATATAACCCGCCTTGTGAATACTTCAAAGCTCCAAGCTCCAAATCTTCTCATCCTAAGCTTGAAGAAGAACTTCTTCCTGGTCCAGGGCTTGATCACAACTCTTCCATAGACAAGAAATCACCATATTTAAGCACTTGGTGAAGAAGGAAAGAAAAGAATATCCATAACCCGATACCCTACTTCAACCAAGGTTGAAGGTGACCAAAGCCTTACCTAAATCTTGGTGCTCAAGCTCTCCTAGTTCCTTGAGCGAATTTGCACGATACCTAAGGGTCTTTGCACAATATCTCCAAAGGGAATGGTTATGAGGATCATAAACTTTCCTAAGTTGGTGAAAGGTGAAGTATATATACTTGATTTCATGAGATAAAGAATATATGAGGTGTCTTCCCCTCATGCTACTAGATGACACATAGCCATGCATGGTTGACACATGGCCATGCATGCACACATGTATATCTTGTCATGTAAGAGTCTTGGGGATAACCTAGAGACAATATCTCGACCCTTACTTATCTTGTTGGGCAAGTTATCTCATCTTTATCTCATTAAATAAGAAACCTGATACACTTTTTGTAAGGAACTTTACAACTCATCATGGGCCATCTCCTTGATGTGCTTTGACCGTCATGGACTTTTACAAGGCTCAACAAACTGATAGGAGCCTCCTACTTTGGCTCCTTGTCTGATAGGGCTCCTTATATCAAGTCTACAACTCTATACAACACATATAAGGCTCTTTCCTTCAACTCATTCTCGGTCCTTCATTACCAGGAGTATCATCCCTCAAAGGTTTTTCAAACATAGTGTATCCTTATTTCTCTTTCCTCTAAAAGATACATAGAGGGAGTAGGGACACTCTAGAGGTGGTAATTAACATATTAACCCCACATATTGGTAAATTACAATTTGTAGCAAAATTGGTGTACAAAGTACTAGCATAAGTTATTCTTGGAATTTAGGCTTTCCACAAGCCGCCACTTAGCATAACTCTCTTTGTTATGATACCAAAACACTTAGAACACATTACACATGTGTCATTTGCAATGTAACCCCTTATCTTGGGTAATTTGCATTTTTCACTCAGACTTTCATATAATGCACACATAGTTTGTAATTAAGCTCAAACTTGAAAACAAACTTCACCAAAAGCCTTAATTTCTTTTCAAAATATTAGAATCAGTTTGTAAATATCTTACTTAAGCAAAACTTCTATGGTTAAGCCATAACCCAGGTCAGGGGTATTACAATTATAAACCCCTAACAAGGATTTCATCCCCAAAATCCTAGATGAAGGAAGACAATTATTATTCATGCATCATATCATAACATCTTGATGTTATGGTGATGCCAAAGAACTTTGATCAACACAAAGTCTTGTCATAAAAGATCATCATCAGATCTATCATACATGATACATACTCAGTTGTTCTATCCATCACTGACTGCGAAGTCAACTTTGTATCAAGTAACACTTTCCAAGTCAAAAAAGTATTATGAAAAATTCAGGTTTCAAACCTTATTGACTCACATCTTTATATGTGACAAGATTCTTGGGAGTCTTCCATGCTCCTCACTCAGATTAGCATTTTTCTTTCAAGGAGAGATTAGAATTACATTTTTTTACCCACTTGGGACTACAAGTCTTATCGTATATCTTTAGTGCCACTCTAATATGTTGACACAACACAAAAGTTACTTATGACTTGTACCAACTATCCCATAAGCTATTTATTTTCTTATCATAAGGAGAGGCTACTTATTAAAGAAGAACTTATTTCAAAGATATCTCTAGATATTATGAATAATCTATTTCAACAGATCTAGATAGGGACACACTAAGGAATTATCTTTAGCTTGATAAGCTTTTCTCAAAACAATTCTACAATTGTTTCTTCAATTAATACATCTTTATCATCGTTATGTTTATGCAAAGCATAAACCCCTAACATATGATTTTCCTACTAGAGTTATCTCAAGGTTGTCCTTTCTAGGTTTCCAAACATTATTCATCTTATTGGGAGTCATATTCTCACTTCCCCATATCACCTGTCACATCTTGGATGCTAGAATTTCTTACCTTAGTATCCTTCACATTGTTGAAAACACATCATATTCTCATCATATTTGTTTATTTATTGTTAATATGAGAGTCAAACATATAAAATGATCTTTCTTTTATCTTGGGACATATTATATTACACATATCTTTATCTTGGAACCAAAGTCCATGACAAACTGATACTTTTCTAAGTATTCATCAACATATTACTTCTAACTCATGCATATCAAGTGTACACAAACTCACTTGATTGCCATGTTCTTGAAAGGAAAGAACACAAAAAAACACATTCCTTTCATCACCCCGTCATTACCCAGGTTTGTTCATCAAAGAGAAGACCTCATCATCTCCTAAGAGTATTACATGAACTTTCACCATTCATGAATCATTTATACTTGTTGCATCTCAGGTTCCTTGCCTTCTCCATAGGAATTATATTGATGATTACATATCATCATCCCTTTTCTTTATTATTGGATAACATGTTCATGAATATTTCATGGTTTTATCACATTCCCCATTTCCATTATATGGGAAAAGTTCTTTACTATTCACACAGACTTTATCAAACAGGGATCATTTCCCTTTTTCTCATTCTCATTTCATGAAGATTATACTCTTTACTTCCTCATACACACAGGTTGATCTGAGATCATCTCAGATTCCACTTTATTGCACTTAGGATGTGATACAAATGTCCATAACATATTTCTAGTTTCATTATACTCACTAGATTGTCTCATAATGACTACTTGATCAGAGTAATCAGAAAGATAACAATCTAAGAGTTACATACTCACCTTATCTTCAATAGTTGTATACCTGGCCAGGGTATACAAGTACTAATATTAGAGAGCATGCACTTTGTTTACTATCATATTCCTTACTTTTCATATCATCAAAACATAGGACTTAGCATCCCTGGATTTTCTCCAGGCATCACATATGTGCCTTATCCTCTTTCACACATATAAGAGAAATTATAAAGCATTTAAAAGAATACTGAGCAGAATGTAAGTCCTCATCTTCCTTGTATCCTCATAGGACTAGTCAAAGGAAGCTCAATATCAACTATTTTTCTTATATTTAACACATAGAATCATGAAATGACATATCATAATGACTCTATTTCATCTGACATGTCTCATCTCGTGGTTTGTTTACTATCTTAGGTGGATTCTTTTCATAGAATCTTGTTGTTGCCTGATTACAACGTCGTGCTTTATTACTCAGTGCTGATGGACCTGCTCGGGACATCTATATACATTCTTGTATGCTACAGCTAGACCATTGCCTTTGAGAGTCTTGCTGACTCTGCCTCGGCGGTTGGGTCATTTCTTCCTTCCTTTTTGGACAAGAGGATCTAATATGCCCAATCTATTTATACTTATAACATATCTTATAACCATCCCCTGGCCTTTTCGGCCTTATAACCAATGTAGAGGCCAAATCAAGATTTCTAACTGGTGGAACATCATGTCATTTGCCCTATCTTGGTAACCACTACCCTAGTGCATTAGACATTGGTTGCACTAGTGGTACCAAAAATTTCCCCTTTAGAACTACTAGGCATTCGTTCCCATGTTTGGATCGGTCTTTTCTTAATTCCTTCCTCATTATCCTCTTCTGGATAGTCTTTTATGATATCTCTTGGTTGTCTACACCTATAGCAAACCCTAATTTTAAGTTGTAACCCAGTTCTTTCAACATTTTCAACTGCCCCAACATAACTATGTTGATCTGAAACTCGGTCAGAGCCCGAACTTCATCATTAGGAGCTGGTAAATTGGGTTGTGTTGCTAATACCCAGTCCACTACATGCATCACTATTTTCCTAACCTACCTAGCAGTGGTACCAAAAGAAAGATTCCTTATCATAGTTGGATCATCTTGGGGATTCTCAATCAGTCGTTCTTTTCTTGCCTGCTCCCTTGCACCTTCTCCTAGTGCAAGAAAATTGCTATCATCAATGTACTCCTTATGTTCTCCAGACATCTTTAAGCTTTATTCAATCTTCTGCATAAGCAGAAGTCACTTATAAGATATATTGGAGGATACTAGAACAGACTCAACACCTTAGTCCTAGGTCTCTTTAGACTCAGTGAACCTTAAGCTCTAATACCAAACTTGAAAAGACCGTCATCCAATCGACAAACAAATCATTACTAATCAAGTGGAATAAACATAATCAGTGGATTAACAAAAATCACTAAAATTTAAAACCATTTTGCAAGGAGATCCTTGATCAGAAAACTTTTACTAAAAGATCCAAAACCCATACATATCTTGATTTACATTGTACAACATTGCTTCATCTCATTTTGAGGACAACATACAATAGTTGATCTATCAAAATACACACTGAAGCAACATAAAACCTCGAGGCATACAAGCTAAAATCTCAGATTATTCATGGAACCATTACGAACCAACTCCAAGGACCTGAGAGTACAAAGACGACACATAGGACTTATATCTACAAGACATAACAGATAGTACACTCAACCGGAGTTGTCACTACTACCTCAACTGTTATTCCTCCTCTATAGAAAGATCTCCACTGCTTCGTGCTTGTCCACCTAAAAATTGTGGATCCCACGGGGTGAGACAATTGTCCTAGTGGGAGATATAACTCTCCACTGACCATATTATTATTGATGGTAAACATTATAAAAACTGAGTAGGGTTCTTTTATATTAACAGACAGGATTAATCATTGTATGAACAAAATAAGATAATCTCCTTTCTTAAAGAGAACATTGCATCTACGCTTGGTAGAGTTTATAAATCATCTATCTGCTTTGCAAGGAATGTAAAAAAACATAAATAACATATTTCAACTAAGATGTATAACTGAATTGCGCATCAAACAATGTTTTCTGTATTCGAATCTTAAGCAGATATGCTACATGGCTGAACATATTTGACAATCACACTTATGTCCAGAGGAGATGAAGCATACCCCATTCATCTCCAACTGACCACAAACTCCTTACAAGTCGGTACCATACAAGATCAATGGAAGATCCGGTTGCCATGACCTCCCTTGTCTCGATCAGTATGAGACCATTAGGCTTAGCAGGACATCTTGTGTCAGCTACAATATAGTTGTGCCAGGGTACGTAGGCATCCTCGGTTAGAGCTACAATGTCAACTGTGCTCTCTTAGGGGAACATCTACAACAACCATCCTCACTTAGGCACCATACTTCGAGCCATGGTCACATAGGCACCATGCTCTGAGCCACGAGTCAGTTCACCGTGCTCTATTGAGACATTCTTATGAAATTACTGAGTCATGGACACTTAGGATCCATGGCCCACATATTAAAAAATATGCATTCTAGGTTATGCCGTGGGGAACCCATTTCACCATTCAGCAAATTCTGACATTGATGGACTATGGTCAGGGCAATGTTTTATGGTTTCTAGTGATATATTACGTGCATTATGACATTCTTTTAGCATCAAACAAGTTATAATTATTAATCACTACAAATGCTGCAAAGAAAGTGTAATACATCTATCATGCACTTTTCAAGTCTTTCAAACACAATTAGATACTTGTTACTTGGGATCTCAGCCCATTATCACATTACTGGGGATCCTCATCCCTTCATATCATTACCATCATGATTACTGGATTTGGGTATTCAAACCCCTAGATCATAACATAGCATTGTTACCACTGTAATAGGTAACTATTACCTCCTGGTCCTCAGACCAAGGTATTCATTTTACTTGTTGTACAAGTATTTCACAAAGTTCACATGGTTCGATTAAGTATCTTGTCACCTCTCATTAGGAAAAAACTATACACATGGCTCACAAGGCCCATTAAACATCTTGTCACCTCTCACTAGGCAACAACTACACACATGGCTCACAAGGCCATGCAATAAGAGAAATACAACCTTCCCATTATTAGGGTTAGGGTTTCCCTTTATAGCCGGATAGGGTTTCAAGTTCGTATTATTAGTGCAAACCCTAATTCATTGCTCCACACATCTTAGGATAATATATTGATATCACAAGTATGCAATCATACTTATCTATTTTCATCATTTATCATTAAATGATTATCAACTCAAAGTATGAGTTTCTCTCTCATCTTCACTAGGATATTGATTACATCATACTTTTGGTTCAATCCTCCTCTTAAGGAATATAGTCCATCATTAACAATTCACATCATATGTTTATTAACACTACATTCAACATATGTCGCTCAATCTATTACTCATGATTGGAGTGTCTCTATCATATTAGTTATCAAGATGTGTGTATTATCACATTATACTTTAAACCACATTCTTTACTTCATGTCATGTATCCATATTAGGCATGTGGTATAACCACATCACCTTGTCATGTTTTAGGGTGTTTCCCCTAATTAACATATTATCATGTACCCATATTGGATGGACTATCACTTAGATCTTATCATTTCAAATTAACTTTGTATCAGGTATGAGCTAGGTGTTTGACCCCATATCGGGTATAAGCTATGTGCTTGGTGTCATATCGTGCATAATCTATGTACCATATCAGGCATAGAGCATATGCCTCCTCATATATCATTTGAGAGGTATATATACAAGATATCATATCAGTTTCCCTTCATGATCATCATATCGGTACCATATCGGGTAACATATCAGGTTACCCTATTAGGTAGACCCTTAGACTCATAACTCCTTCATTCATTCAAGGATCAACCTTGTCATATAGTCACTTGACCAGCTAGGTTTCTTATTATATTCTCATAGCACAAACCATCACACAAAGGGTAGGGTGTATCAGGTTCAATCCCTCATCTAGGGTTTCCCACCAACTTAGGTAAATTATGCCATATCGTGTATGAAGTATGAGTTGAACCTCACATCGTTCACAAGGTAGGAGTGGGTACTTTACCTATCCTTCAAGGGGTATCATTCATATCATCCATGTGGTATCACTCACCACTTATATTGTCTTACCCATCACTTAGGAATTATCCAACTCTATATCATTTAGAGTGTTCACTAACTCTTATTGTGCAAGAGATGTAGTTTTTGATTTGTATTGTGTATAAGTGCAAATGTGTATCTCCCATTTTTTGCAAAGGGAATGGGTTATATTGTGTATGATCTATCCATTATCCCCATATCGAGTTAACCCTATCTTGAGTTTCATATTGGGTTGAGGTGTTTCAACCATATCGGATTACTCTTAGAATCCATGCCTTATATCGTGCATAAGGGTTTACTTGTTTATTCATATCATGCACCAAATGTGTGCTTCAAGGTGTCGTGTACTAGGGGTATATTACATGATCATATCAGGCAATGAATACTTGCTTTAACTTACTCATATCGGGTACCCCACTAGGGTTTCATATTGTCTCACAAGTATACACTTGTTCCTGTATCGTGCAAGGAGTCTATTACTTGACTTCCTATCATGCAAAGGTTTATGGTTAGAACCATATAATATTCCAAGGTAGGAACTTCATTCCATATTGTGTAAGGAGATATAATCTCACAAGCATATCGTCCAACTAGTGCATGTATATTATTATATCGGGTAAGAGCTACTTGTTTGGGTGCTTGAACTGATATCACTTTATAAAGTGATACCATATTCTTCAAGCTCTAGGCCTTTGTTCTATCTATTCTAGTTCTGGTAATCATGTCTAAGTAACTACTAGAACTCATAAATTCATCAACTATTTTAGAAGATTTTCGGAATTAAAAGTAGTTCATTAAGTATAGCAATTTAGGTGATGAATAATAACATGATAGAGTTCAAGTTATATAACCCGCCTTGTGAATACTTCAAAGCTCCAAGCTCCAAATCTTATCATACTAAGGTTGAAGAAGAACTTCTCCCAGGTCCAGGGCTTGATCAAAACTCTTCCATATACAAGAAATCACCATAGTTAAGCACTTGGTGAAGAAGGAAAGAAAAGAATATCCATAACCCGATATCCTATTTCAACCAAGGTTGAAGGTGACCAAAGACTTACCTAAAGCTTGGTGCTTGAGCTCTCCTATCTCCTTGAGATGCTTTTCATGATACCGAAGGGTCTTTGTATGATATCTCCAAGGGGAATGGTTATGAGGACCGTAAACTTTCATAAGTTGGTGAAAGGTGAAGAATATATACTTGCTTTCATGAGATAAAGCATATATGAGGTGTCTTCCCCTCATGCTACTAGATGACACGTGTCCATGCATGGTTGACACATGGCCATGCATGCACACATGCATAACTTATCATGAAAGAGTCTTGGGGATAACCTACAGACAATATCTCGACCATTTCTTATCTTGTTGGGCAAGTTATCTCATCTTTATCTCATTAAATAAGAAACTCAATACACTTTTTGTAAGGAACTTTGGAACTCATCAGGGGCCACCTACTTGAGGTTCTCTACCCGTCATGGCCTTTTACAAGTCTCAAAAAACCGATAGGAGGCTCCTACTTTGGTTCCTTGGCCGATAGGGCTCCTTATATCAAGTCTACAACTCGATACAACACATATAAGGCTCTTGTCTTCAACTCATTCTTGGTCCTTCATTACCATGAGTATCACCACTCAAAGGTGATTCAAACATAGTGTCTCATTCTCTATCTTCTCTCTAAAAGATACATAGAGGTAGTAGGGACACTCTAGAGGTGGTAATTTACATTTTAACCCCACATATTGGTAAATTACAATTTGTACCAAAATTGGTGCACAAAGTACTAGCATAAGTTATTCTTGGAATTTAGGCTTTCCACAAGCCACCACTTAGCATAACTCTCTTTCTTATGATACCAAAATGCTTAGAACACATTCCACATGTGTCATTTGCAATGTAACCCCTTATCTTGGGTAATTTGCACTTTTCACTCAAACTTTCATATAATGCACACATAGTTTGTAATTAAGCTAAACCTTGAAAACAAACTTCACCAAAAGCCTTAATTTCTTTTCAAAAGATTAGAATCAGTTTGTAAGTATCTTACTTAAGCAAAACTTCTAGGGTTAATCCATAACCCAGGTCAGGGATATTACATTCAATACGGATATCATTGATAAATGGACTATACATTCATTGTAACACCAATAGCAGATTGTAGGTTGAAAGTTGTTCTCCAACTTTCCTATTCACTTAGGTAGCACTGATGTGCAACTAGGCACCACTCTTCTCTTGTGATGTCATAAGTTAGTTATGAACATTCACTTCCAACATGAAATGGAACCTATAGGGTCACGCACATAGGATTAACCTAGAAGAGGAGTTTATTACTGAATGATGTTTAGATTGATTACTAAAGTGTTTAGGTTCTCAATTAAATATTGAATCAATAGACCTGACTCAGAATCATCAAGTTCAAGTATTGAACCAACTGATTAGAGTGTCAGATTGATTAAGAACTACATTAACTAAGTTCTACACAACCTGGACCACCAACTGACCAGTTCACTCGATGAACCAATCGGCTCATGGTTAGACAGCCGGTTCACTCTAGTGAACCGATCGGTTCACATGGACCAAACGAGCAGAGTTTGATTTTTCCAATTTATGAGAAAAGATTCTCGTTTCACTTGTTCAATTCGATTGGGACAAGAATTAATCTTTGCATTAATTAGAAACAAATAAGGAAAGTCAATTGTGAGAAAGTCTGGGAAGTAAAACGACCGGTTCACTGGGTGAACCGATCGGCTCATCTATGCAAACGACCTGTATAGTTATGAACCAATCGGCTCACCTGCCCAAACGACCAGTTCATTTATGAAATGACCGATTCGCCCGCCACAGTACAATCAGTTCATGAAAAATCCGGACTCTTTTACTCCCGCACAGACTAGGACACATGACCCTGCCCTCTACTATAAATAGAGGGGTATAGGGTGCTTCTCGAAACACACAACTTAGAACATCAGTTGCTCTACAAAGTTGTTGTCCACTCTAATTATGGTAACCGAGAGGGCCCAAACAAGTTCTACTCGTCTAGGGAGGAACAACGAGAGAAAGACAACTACAGAAAAGTGACTAGTTGTGGGAGAATGTGTCGGTGACTGGTACGCCAACATAAGGGGACAACTTCTTCTAGTTTGTCCATCAGGACGACTAGAGTTTCCGGTAGTCCGTGTGAACTATCTATAGAGGTGGACGACTGTGAACCGCAGTACGGGTCAAGACCAGGAGCTCCACAGACGTCGTCGAAGACTAGGTGGTTGAAGGCCGCACTAGTTGCAAAGTATTGTCACTGAGCAAGCCTCAGGACCAGGTATATCTCGCGAAATCATCTTTCCTATTGTATAGTTGTTGATGCGATCTGCTGGTTATGAGTTTGCAGTTAGATATTTTTTTTATTTTCATTGTCTGTTCTGTCCCACAAAACCCAACAAGAATAGGTCGGAAGCCAACCTATTCATGAAGTTTATGCCACTACATACAAGAAGTTTACATGTTGTAGTACATTGAATGAAATATTCACATATTGAGTCACAACTATTGTGACTCATATCTTATTCTCATACATAAAAGTGTTCCTGTTGAGCATCAATAGAAAATTAATAAATTATTACCATGATATTTTGAATTAAATGGGAAAATATTAAATCATCACTTTTAGTGTGGGCTCAAACTAATAAGATATGATATTAGTAAGTTTCCGTAGGGGTGCATCCATTGAGGTTTGGGGTGAATTTCCATGAACACCTTATTTCTTCGTGATGAATGAAGAGATAATGTAGCTTATTACAAATAAGAGACTGATTCTTACTTCATGAATTGAATAAAAACTGAATCTTATCTTACAGAAAATTCTTATGAGAGAGAAGCTTAACTCCCGAAAAGTGATGTACGATTTTTCTTGTGTTCTTTTCCCCTTGGAGTCGCTTCTTCGTGAGAGTTCTCCGTCTTTTCACTTTGAATTACTGCTCTTCATGCATAGCGTCATTACCTCTTCCGTCACCTCTCCCGTTGACACCATCGAACTCGACATCGCTACTTACGTGTTGCATGCACAATCGATGTCTTCACAGGGATTCCAAGTGGTAACAGCACTTTGGTCATGGATGCTTCTTCAAACTCAAGTATGACTTGTCTTAACCTGTGACAACACCACAAAAACCAACAATCTTTCAGTACTAATTTGAATTCATGTGTATATCAAATGAAAAAGTATACATTATTTTGCAAATTCTGAACTGTAGGTTGTGCTTGTTAGCAACTTGGGTTGCAACAAACAGAATATTTAGTATTTCAGTACAACATCAGCACTGTTCTTTGTTTATTCTGCATCAAATGATGTCCGAAAGACCCGAGTCAGCAAAGGTACCTCTGAGACTGGGACTGGCCCATACAAGCAACGCAAATCCCTTGCGAAGCAGTTGTCAATCATATAGGTCCAACTGAAAGAGAAAAATTAAAACAACCAATCAAGATGATGACCAAATTAAAAAATTTAAACAACCAATCAAGATGATGACCAAATTATTTTATTCCCCGAATAGGAATTACACCACGTGCTGACTCTCTATAAGCGCGTGGTTGGAACTCGTTTTTTATTGAATTCGAGACCCGAGTCACCAAAGGTTCCTGTGAGACAGGGACTGGCCCATACAAGCAACGCAAATCCCATGCGAAGCAGTTGTCAATCATATAGGTCCAACTGAAAGAGAAAAATTAAAACAACCAATCAAGATGATGACCAAATTGATTATTATCGTGTCATGAGGACTGTGGAAGCAACGTTACTACCGGTGGGCGGTCCTTTGATGCAGATGTTAGTGGTTGAACCCCCACTCTGATCCGGGTTTGGTGCGTCCATATGATTGATTACCCTATTAATTCGTACAAAGTCCATTCCCAGTGCAGTTTAATCCGTACTGTACTCATCTCTTCCTACATTAGGTACCGGTATCTTCCCTTGTTGGTGTAACGACGCGTGTTTCTTCTCAAATCAGTGTAGGGAGATTGTAGTTATTCTTTGGGATTTGTTATGCAGAGGTAAAATTAAATATACTTCAGGACGATTTTTGGACTCTAATCTGCTTAATAACAAAATAAAGAGGGAAGCAAAAATCATCCCAAAGTGTGTCTGGGTTGACCTCTATGTAGCATTATTCTTACTCTTTCGATGTTTGTGAGACATCGTAGATCGGTCAACGAAAAAGATGTTTATTGTTATGTCCTTCGCTACATGACACGACCTACTTCCGTATATAATAAGCTACAACATGAGCTATGTGTAAAATGGTGAACTTGGATCTGGCTCAATCGGGATCGAATTTCAGGTTCTTGTCTTTGTCAATGGGTTGGACAGCTGTTATTGTGAATATTGTAAACACAAGTATGAGCAACCCAGTCCAAGTAAATCAGGTAGAAGACATTAAATTGTTTTCTTCGTTTAAAGATTTTTTTTTCCTAAACTCGTTTCCTATTCTCTGTTTTTTTGTTCTTTCATACTTATTCTATGTGTCGTATATGTAGCTACAATGGGAGAAATAATCTAGTGGTGTCATTTTCTTGAGTCCCTCGATGTCGTTTATGAATTTAAATTATTTAAGTTCAAATAATATAACGTAGTCATTCAATCCAACGGAAGAATCTTTATATCTAAACGGGAGTTTAACGGGTATATTAAACTAAATGTAATCTGACTCTATGCTATTTAAATCCGGATTATTATCTGTAAATAAATACTTATGTTTTAGAAATGTAGATATATGAAAACTATATGATAAACTATGATATTATTTTTTTTAGGATCACCACATCTATATTTCATAAAGATGAACGTGAGCACATCACACGACCGAAAGGTTCCTCTTACATTATCTGGAATGGTACACATAATGTTGAGAGAAAATATAAGGGAATGGCATACAGATGCAAATAGTTTTCAATATGGGAACTTTCTTTATGAGGTGGAAACCATCGTAAGGAACAGCCATTTCGGAGAATCACCCTGCTAGTTCAAACCGCCTGGTCTCCCTTGACTATCCGTATCAGTGGAATAATCTGAATTCGCACAGTGGGTTGTCCTGCTTGACGGGATCAATTTTGTCCTGCTTGACGGGATAAATTTTTATTCCAAAGCGCACACTTGTGGGTTGAATCTGGAGTCCATTCATTGGGAAACCTGTTCTCTTCATCACCTGAGCTACTGCCTCTCCAATGAGGAAAGCTTTTCTAAGACATATGCTTCAATTGAGCAGAAGGACAAAGTCCATAACACTAGAAGTAGTTTCTCATGGAAGGGGGTGCTCTCTTAATACAAGCTACATGCCATGACAATGCAAGAAACAAATGAAAATGATGCCGCATCAGATTTGATATTCAGTTTGCTGGGTCGCTCGGTGAAGGAAGCAAGCGTGAAGGACTAGGAGTCGTTGATTTTGGTACGAGATTTTAGATTAGCATGTCTTCTGGTGATTAAAACACAACATGAATAACCTGAATAATAAGGTTAAGTCTTATGTAATAATTTTACATGTCATCTCAGACTTGGTGGGTTTACAATGTTACACAGATTGTGTTTTTCTGAAAAATATCATCTTGTTTCTTTGAAGCCACACATGTTAAAGGTGTAGACCAATAAGTATCGGTAAGTATGCCCAGAGAGCCAATCATATGATGACTGTAATGACATATCTTGTGAATGATTTGATTAATAATAAAGACAATCTTCTAATTTAGTTTGTTTTATTCAGAAATGAGATAATGGTGTCACATAATAAATATCTAAAGAATAATATTACTCAATGACATATGTCTTTGGGTTGAGGACCTGAACAATGAGATCATATGGACGTCAAGAGTATATACATTCTTGTTATGTCCCTAGTTGGATGTTATTGTGGAAGGAAGGTTGATAGACAACAATAACACATAAAACTAGAGTGTGTGTTGATTGATGATGTAATCTCATTAAGTCACTATATGTAATATGAACCCAAACACATAGATATTTGTTAAAGAACAATATATCAGATAGACCAACCTTAAGACTGATACATGAAATCATGATTGGTGGTTAGAATCATCTCTTATAGTATTTGTGGTGATTGTGGTTTTTAGACCTGAAATCATTGCACTCGTCACATGTCATTTAATATGCTTAGGCATCATCCATCGTGACCTTGAATAATGATTTCCATAAAGATGGTGCTTGGGTACATCATAATATATGGGGATGAATGAGAGTGTTGTACATAGGATCTGTCCCTTCTATAATAGTATGATATCATGTCCACTTGATAAGTGAGACTGAGAAATGTATTGTCATGTTCATATGAGTCAATATGTGATATTGAGCTTATGTATATCTCATACAGTCTGCTCTAGTTCAAGGAACATGGATTGAAGGTTGAAAACGTTGATGATTCCATGCCTCCAAATTCAATCTAGATATCAGTGACAAAGGAATTGTACAAACATTATAACACCAATCCCAAATTGTAGGTTGAAGTTATTTTTCAACTTTTCGATTACTTGGGTTGTAATACAGTCTTCCTAGATATCAATCATTGCTTTTGATGTCATTAAATGGTTATGGACTTTTAGTGCC
Source organism: Alisma plantago-aquatica (assembly GCA_963693085.1). Taxonomy (NCBI): domain Eukaryota; kingdom Viridiplantae; phylum Streptophyta; class Magnoliopsida; order Alismatales; family Alismataceae; genus Alisma; species Alisma plantago-aquatica. Next base: position 172,415,035 of record OY856410.1, read on the forward strand.
AACATAACTTGGAACCTATAGGATCAACACATAGGATACATTTGGAATAGGAGTTTTTTCAAAAATGTTGTTTAAACTTGATTACTAGAGTTAGGTATTCAATTTAAAAGACAATGGTTGAATGTTGACTGACTAGACTATGAACTTACTAGTTCAAGTATTGAAGAGATCAATTTAAGTGTCATGTCAATTGAATCAACTTTGGCAATCAGAATCATGAGACGATCAGTTCAGCAAGTGAACGGTTCAGCTCAGGTCTACGAACCGACTGGTTCAGGTTTTGAACCAACTGATTGGTTGATCAATTGGATTGGATCAAGGATTAGTGTTGATGTCATGTTATGTATTAATAAAATACTAATTACTAATATAATTGCAATTAGGAAACATAGTAAAATGAAAGGTTCAAAGGTTGAACCGATCGTCTCACATGCCAACTAATTGGTTCACACGTAAACTGACCGTTTCATCGCTTGCAGGTTATAAGAATTCATTAAATGTTTCCCCTTTGACTCCCGCTTAGACTAGAACTTCTGACCTAGACCCTCATATAAATAGAGGGGTAGTCGAGTCTTTCTATAAACATAAAAATAAGCTCTGAGAGTTATTGTCTTCTCTATTTGTGGTGACTAAGAAAACACGAGCAAGTCCTAGTTGTCAAAAGGAGGGCTAGCAAGGGAGAGGCAATTGGGAGAGTAAGTCAGCACTAGCACACTGACTAGAAGGGACAACTCCTTCTTGTTCGTTCTTCTAGAATGATAAGAGTTCTTGGTAGTTCGTGTGGACTACTATACAGGCGAGAAGGTTGTTGCTTGATTCTTAGAGGACATAATCAACCTCTATCTGTGGTGATCAATCTAGATGCCTTTGTTGATGCTCTACAGGTACAACATGAAGAAAGGTGGATGCTAATACTATGAAATTGTCGGTTGACTTACTCTAGGACCAGATATTACGTTGCTATCATTCTTCCTATTATATTGTTGTTGACGTGATCTATTATTCAATGGGGAATATGACAGTTAATTTTTCATTCCACTGCCTTATCTGATTCCATATTTCCCTATAGTGGTATTAGAGCCACGACAATTACTATGACTTGAGATTTAATCGATATGATCAGATTTCTATTTACCATTAATTTATTCCATACGATGTGAATACTTAAAATGATTAATGTGCATATTTGATTAAATACCAGATTTGATCCCAACTAATATATATGCAATTTACATGTGTCTCCCTAAAATAGGTTTTTATGGTGGATGTTTAGTATAGTTATGGCCAATAACCCCTACATTTGTGTGCATGGTTGTGGTTGTTTATTGTTATTTTATATCTCAGTTTGCATACTGAGTACCTATCTTCCCATCCATATGCAAAAGTATTAATTCTTTCCTTCCTATGGTCTCCTATAATATAATTTGAGGTTTCCACATTACCATGTAATATGTTAAATTATATTAGGATAATTTCTAATTCTTATTATGATGAAGAAGACGTTCAACACCAGACATACTACCCATTTCATAAGATGAGATGATCAGCTGGAGGACCGAGGAGGACATACAATGATAGGATGAGTTGAACCGTCCAGCTGGTGGCTCAACTGAGCAACTAGAGGTGTCCAAACGTCATTTGGACCTGAGGGAAGATGATCAATCTGATAGAACAATAGACTGACAAGGAGGAGAGCCAATCAGTTCAAGATTTGAATCGATCAACCTGAATTGGTTTGAGCATAGATCATCATCAACAATATGTTGTTGCATGTTATGTAGACCTAGGTGGTAGTAATTCCTTCTGGCTCCTCAAAATTACAATAGTATGGTTATAACCATAGCTTATGTTTTAATTGCATGTTTTTTTTTGTGGGATATACCATGTATATGATACATACTATAAGTATGTGGTGATTGAATATCTATGTATTTATAAATAAAAATTCCTCAATAACATATTAAGTTTAAGATGATTTCCATTAGCAAAACACATGAAAAGTTTGATCGACTAAGTGTGGGCATGCCAAGCGTGGTGCGATGTCCATCTCGTAGAAGTGTGATGGTAGTTATGTAGGCTTGCCAACCAGGATGCATTACTATTGTGTTGACTTTTGGGTCAGACTTAATTTGGTGACCTTAATGAGATTAAGTACCTAGAAGCCTACAGATGATTATGGGAAAGAGTTGCACATACTGTCTATCCAAGAATTGTATCAGATGTAATTGGAAAAAGTTGCCTACATTAATGATTGATTATGGATGCTTGTGTTATCCGAGTAATAACGCAATCATTTTGGATCTTGGCTCACTAGAAGATTATATGATGCAAACTTCCAAATTGATATGTGAGGGCTATCTATTTAAACAAAATAGTGGGAGAGATAATTAATTAAAGTCCTAGTTAAACATCATCAAATTTAATTTTATTCAAATCAAATCAATAGTATTTTAACAAGATGAAATTTTCTCTTGTAGAAACAAATGTCAAACAAATCATCATTGTTATTTGTCCTTAAGAATGGCAAACTTAACATGACAAATTTTCATGACTAGTTTTGGACATTTTGAGTAAGATTTTCAATGATGAGCATAAGCTCTATACCCTAGATACACCAGAGTCAGAATTACATGTTCTTGATGCACATAGGGATGAGGTGGATGCTTCCTGGAAGCATGTCAGTGATGCCTTATGTCACGCCCCGATCCCACAATTTCCACTAATCATGAGATTAGGGCATGACAAGAGGATTCAACTTAATACAAATACACCCTTACTTTTTTCTTTTCTTAATCACTTAAAATTTACCTAAAGGAGAATCTCATAATTTGGAAAATATTGAAATCATACTTAAACATGCTGAAGCAAACTTACTATTTCTAAATCTTGAAAGATACCTTAGAGTTTAATCAACATATTACATCTTACTTGTGGAATATAAAGTGGAACAGTTAATTGAAAACTAAACTACATATTACATTTCATTCTCTCTCTCTATCTCTACCATACCACATGACCAAGGACCGAGGAGAAAGGAATAAGAGACTTCTAAATAACTATGAACTACCTTTTAAGTACTTGGGTGATACAATCCTTCAGTTTCCTTATGCTGACGCTGACCTGAAAAATGTTTCAGTTGGTTGGTGAGCTACTGGCTCAGTGAATAGAATTTCATCCAACCATCGCAGATAAATCATTTATGTTTATTAATTGGAATAAAATACTAGATAATACTATATAGAGAATATCTAAGCAATATAATTTAAATGATAGGAGATGTCACATTTCATTTAGCTAACAACTGCTGCAAAGTTGTAGATACGATTAAACAATAAAGAATACTAAAATTTCATTTAAAAGACAACAGCTGTTAAACTAACTCGAATTTTTCTTAACTCTTTGACTTATAGAAACTCTATGAACCTATATGAACATATTTTATCTTATGCCCTGATCATATGAAGTGTACTTGTGGCATCCAACTCATAAATATAAGATTAACTAATGCGGAAGCGTATCATTCACAATGGATTACTGAAAATCACTAAAAATTAAAACCATTTACAAAGAGATCCATTCTTAGGAAAACTCTTTGACACAAACCAAAATATTATAATTACATACTGGTCCACATTGTACATTCCATGTACCATCTCTTCTCAAGGAATATATATACAACACTTTACCTTGATAAAAGCACAAGTAACAAAATTCTCGAGGCATTCAAACCAAAAATCTCAGATCGATTATAAAAACACTATCTACTGACTCCTAGGACCTAAGAGTATAGAGACGACACATAGGACTCTATTTACATATGTACAAAGCCTGACAGCCTGTATCCCCACCTGGGATATCACTGTTGTCCCTACTGTTGCTGCTGCTCTTCCCCTGCTACAAAGTTTCTGCCTCTTTGTCTGCATCTACCTAAAAATGTTGGATTCCATGGGGGTGAGACAATTATAAAATTGCCCCAACGAGAGATATAACTCTCCATTGAAAACATTATTATTGCAATTTAATAGAAATAAACTGATTAGTGGGATAATATATTTCAATGGCAGATAAATCAATATCTATGCAGATTAGAGCAACATTCCTATTCGAGTATTTCAACTATAAATTGATAAGGCATCATGTCTCTTATTCAATACAGAATTAAAGAACATAAGTAACATTTATGTATCAAGGACATGCTAAGCAAGATAACATCAACCAGTGGTTCTCATATTTCTATCTTATGCAAATACGCTACACGGCTGATTACATTTTACAAACATACTTAAGCTCTGAGGAGATGAGGTATACCGCTCATACTCCAACTGACCATTGCGAAGTTGAAATCAGTACCATACAAAGTCAATGGAAGAGTCGGCTTCCATGACTTCCCACATCTCTGTCAGTGCGAGATCACATGCAGCACATCTTGTGTCTCTGCTACATAGCTTGCTAGGGTATATTGGCATCTTCACTATAGAGCTACAGCGGCGGCTGCACTCTCTTCGTAATCGAGAGATTTCATATTTACCTCCATCGATTCAACATTAACAACATCGAGAGATTTGTGATACATCCATCCCGGAACATATAATGAAGGATTGAGAGGTTTAATGTTTACCTTCCATCAATTCCCCCATTAGGACGTACATAAAACTTAAATGAAAACCATAAAACTTGAATAACATCGAATTAAAATAAAATTGTAGAAGCGACTTTCCATTAATCATACTAAGAAGAAAAACTAGCTTACATGACATATTACATTTCTCATGCAGACTATAAAACATAGCAGATAATTGCAAACTAACTACATATTTTACCACATTCTCTCTCTAACCCACCACATGCCCAAGGACCGAGGGGAAAGGACTAAGAGACCTCTAACTAACTTCTAACTACCTTCTATGTACTTGGATGATATGATCCTTCAGCCTCCTTGTGTTGACGTTGACCTGAAAAATGTTTCAGTAGGTTGGTGAGCTACTGGCTCAAGGAATAGAATTTCACCCAACCATCACGAGAAAACTCATTTGTTTTTACTATTCAGAATAATATATAAGAAATGCTACACTGAGCAGGTCTAAGAAGTTTAATTTAAATAACAGAAGATGTCAACCTTTGATTATGATAATAATTTATGCAAAGCTATAAATACAATTAATTAATAGAAAATACTAAAATTCTGCTTAAAGAACAACTGTTGTGAAGCTAACTCATATCTTTCTTAATTCTTTAACTTATAACAACTCTGTGAACCTATATGAACATATTTTATCTTATGCCCTGATCATATGCAGTGTACTCTATATATGAAGACTCGTAAGGAACTACGTTCCCACCGTACAAAACTTAGCCAACACCCCGGGATAGCTAAGTCTGACTGATGTCCTGGTCTGCTACAGGACTCAGGCTCTCTGGCCTCGACATCCTTTTGGTCCCATAAACTGGACTCCTCCTCTAAGCTGAGTACACAGGCGGAGAGTCAAGCCGTGCCACCAGGACGTCTAGTAAGTGTTGGACACGCATTTCTATACCACAGTGCCACCAGGACGTCTGGTTAGTGTTGGACGTTTGGTTAGTGTTGGACACTGTAAACTGCTCTCTAGTACCACCAGGACGTTTGGTTAGTGTTGGACACTACAAACTATACTCTCGTTCCACTGAGACGTCCGGTTAGTGTTGGACACGAGTCTCCGACCATACTGGACGCACTGCCAGGTAGGTCATTTCACCCCTACGGTACAAACCTCTCAAAGGGGTTCTACGATGTCAGGGCCCTTAATCTAATATTTTATTATTGTAGAAAGGCTCTTACTACATTGCATCTCTCTCTTACTTGTTCTGGACTTTGGTATCTCTATGGTACCTCATCTATTTGATTTCAATTCAAATCACAATACGATATCTTTCTGAAACTGACAGAGTAATAAACTCAAAATCATTGTAGATACTGAGAAATCCTTATATCATGCATGCAGTCAGATTTAAAATTCATAAATAACCCAAACTCATATCAATTTGGCACATACATACTGAATTCATGCAATTGAACATCTTATTGCACTGATAAGAGTAATTTACTTCACATATAAGAAATCATCTATAGTATTTATCAATTATCTAAAATTTTTGAAGAATGTGCACATTAGCCCTAATCCTGGCTTGTGCATCACATAACTCAATTAAGAGTTACTTACATATCATAACACGAATTATTAGCAATACTTGAGATTTTCTAGTAATATCTCAGAGAAATGTGCCACTTCATGTAATTGTTAATTCACACACATTAACATAATCGGAAGCATGCGAATAGGGTTTTATTGCATATTTTTATGTTATCGTACTTTCTTTGAAATCGTGCATCTGAAAATTTACAAAATCTGCATTGCTTGGGTTTATACCCAAACCGTACCATTAGCAGTCGTGTATTTCTAATTTCAACATTCGCACTGAGAAATTTAGGTTCCGATGAACCATGTAAATTCACTGGTCCAATCCATACTGACCAGATGCTAAATTAAATCATATGAAAGTATAAAGAAGTAATTTATGAAATAAAAAGTCGGGCGACGCTAAATACTGCCCAACGCCTGATAACTATTGTTATCAGTGAAAAATGCATAATTAACCAAAAATTTCCAAACACCAGAGTTAAATCATGATAGATGAGTGAAACCCTACTCACAATGATTTGGGATGTCTGGATTCGTCTAGAAATGCGTCTAGAGACCAGATTCCAGGTGATTTCCTGAGTGTTCTTCTACCTCGATTCAGTTCTGGAAGGAACTTGCATCACACACATGTTGGAAAGGAACTCGATTTAGCACCTAATCAAGGCTATAAGCTACAGATTCTTGATCGAAACCTCAAGCCAAAGTCAAAGCTACATCTCTTTGGTGCCTCTTGCACCCAAGCTATTTCTGGCCGGACCTTCTATAATCAAGCAGTAACACATGCATGCACAGATTGAAAACAGACAGAGCTAGCTAGATGCTGCTCAAGGCTTGATGGCTGCAGATTGCTGCTAGGACCTCATGAATGGAGCTTAACGTTGTCACTGGATGTTGCTGCTCATGCCCTAGTAGCCCGTGGCCCCTACTACGTGCAGCTGCTGCAAGGTAGGGGCACCACCCCTTGCTAGATGAGCATCAATCTTTGTGGTGAAGGTGAGGAAAAGAGTCGTCAATGCGCGGCTGGCCGCCAGCCGAAGCAAGATCACCCGCTTCTCTCCCAATCATGGTTGCACGATCTACTTGATTTTGGGTGCCACACCTACTGTTGTTCAGCTTCCCAAGCAAGTAGCTAGGTCGAGGATGGAGGGGGAAGGCAGAGGAGGAAGAAGAAGGGAAAGTGGTGCCCTAGCTGGTCGGAGGTGAAGAGATTGTGAATCGCCAAAAATCGTCTGCACTCTTCTCTCCCTCTACTGCGATCGGTCTGGTTGGGTGGTTTGGGCACCGCTTACGGCTGCTATCTATTGAATCGGGTGAAGGAGAAGAAAGGATAAAGGAAAGAAAAACAACCGACCCACTTAAGGAAAACAAATTCTGGTAAAATTGCATCCAAGTCCAAAGGAATATGAAAATGACATAACTCTTGCCTCGAAGGTCCGATTAACACGATTTCTTTTGCAACTTTTCAAGTGTGAGATCCTCTACAACCCCAAGGAATAAAAACATGCCAATTAGCTTTTCTCATCTAATCAAAACACTAATCACATATGCAAACACTTATTTAACTTAATCAACATGATGATGCACTAATCACAGTACTTACCAGATAAACTCGGTGTGGGTCATAACAATCTCCCTCCCTTATAAGAATTTCATCCCGAAATTCCTAAAAGAGAAAAGGAAACTTGTTACGCATCTCAGATTCAAGCTCCCACTTAGCTTCCTCTAAGTTATGATTCCTCCATAGAAATTTCACTAATGGTATCTCATGATTCTTGAGTTTCTTGATCCTTCGATCAACTATCTGTATTGGTCCCTCTACATAGGACACATCTGATCTGAGCTGTGCAGCTTCTGGGTCCATTATCTTCTTTGTACCAGGGTAACATTTCTTCAACATCGATACATGAAACACATTATGTAAATTAGCCAATTCGGGTGGCAATTCCAACCTATAGGCTACAGGTCCAATCCTCTCAATGATAGGATATGAGCCTATAAACCTAGGAGTTAGTTTGCTTATCTTACCAAACCTCAGCACTCCCTTCCATGGTGAAACTTTTTGGTACAATTCATCACCAACCTCAAACTCAAGAGGTCAACGTCTCTTCTCAGCATAATTCTTCTGCCTGTCATGTACATCTTTCAACTGTTCTTTAATCACAGTAATCTTTTCAGTGGTCAAATCCACTATCTCTGGTCCAAGAATCTGCTTTTCACTTACCTCATACCAACATATGGGTGATCTACACTTTCTACCAAATAGAGCTTCATATGGGGCCATACCAAGACTGGAATGGTGACTATTGTTGTACGCAAACTCTATAAGGCTTAAATGTTCTTCCCAACTTCCACTGAAATGCAAAACACATGCTCTTAGCATGTCCTTAAGAGTCTGAATGGTCCATTATGACTGACCATCTGTCTACAGGTGAAAATTTGTACTAAATCTTAACTTTGTGCCCAAAGCACGATGCAACTGATTCCAAAACCTAGATGTGAACTTAGGATCTCTATCAGATACAATTGAAACTGGAATACCATGCAACCTGACTATTTCATCCATGTATAACTTAGCCAACTTTGGGACATCAAAGGTTGACTTAACAGGAAGAAAGTGAGCAGACTTAGTCAGTCTATCTACAATCACCCATATCGAGTCACAACCTTTAGGTGTTCTAGGTAACCCTATCACAAAATCCATTTTGATGTGTTCCCATTTCCATTCTGGTATAGGGAGAGATTGCAAGGTACCTATAGGTTTCTGATGCTCAGCCTTAACCTACTGGCATACACTACATCTAGCCAAGTACTCGGCTACATCCTTTTTCATACATGACCACCAGTACAACTCCTTGAGATTCTTATACATCTTAGTGTTACCTGGATGCATGGCATACATCGATGCATGTGCCTCCTCAAGAATATGTTCCTTCAAGTCATTGTCTCTAGGTACACATAACCTGTCATGCTGATACAACAAACTGTCATCTGAAAACCTAAACTCTAGTCTTTTTCCCTTTGTCATATCATGCATGATATGCTGTAACTTACAATCATTCTACTAAAGTTCTTTGATTTGATCATAAAAAGTAGGCTTGAATTGCATCTGAGCAATCAAACCACTCTATTCTGTCAACCCTAAGTCTAAGTTCAACTTCCACATTTCTACTAGCATGTCTCTCTTGAAACATGCCATAGAAAATGCATCAGCTGTTGACGTGTATTTTACCACGCGCTAAAACGCAAGTATACGCGTTGAGTAGTACAGGCCTTTGTGAGGACCGAGTCGAACACAGGGATACTCAGAATTGTTGGAGACTCCTACTAACTATTTGCGATCAGCTAAGCCGGATAACAAATTGAGGGTTGTTGTTAAAATTAAAAGAATATAAAAACAAAAATGAAACAAACGATCGATTAAATGTTAATTTAATCAATTCAAAAGGATATCTTTAGGATTGCGGTTTCACCGTGGGTTAACATTGTATTAGGTTTCATATACTTCCTCAATCTTCTCTCTCTATCCGGGTAGTGGCCTGAAAATAGAATTACCCACTGTCGTGGTTTAATTCACTACTTAGGTTTAGGTTGATTCCACCGTCGTAGTAATCTATCCCCTAAACTAAGTGCATTACGAACGATCTCTCAGTTTCCACAATTAATTTTACACCTCCTTTGTCAAGGGATTTATCGATTAATGTAGGTTTCGTCTCTTTTCAACCGTTAATCCTTTTGTCGAAGTGATCAAGGGCATTAGGTTATTATTATGGTGATCAAGCATAACAATATATAGAGAAAACAAAATCATACCACAGATTTAAGAGAGAAAATATGAATTATTAATATAAAACTGTCATACAATGCATTCCCGGGCTACTCCCGGTCCTAAAGATGGAGGGGATTAGCCCCGCATGTTCATCTCACACAAATACATGGTAGAAATAGGGGAAATCATATGAAAAACGTGAATTAAATGGGAAAACCCCTGAACGGAGGAGAACCGGTTGATCCTTTGCGTAGAACACGAGCTTTCCCGCCTCTCGGTGGTGAAATCCGTCTTCGACAGCGTTCGAATCAACATGTATGAACTTCTGGCCTCCGTTCTCCTTTCTCTCCCTCCTCGGCACTTGTGCAATGGCAAATTAGATGATGATCTCGTCTGGGCGACCGTCATTAGGTATAAGTCCCTAATTAGGTCGTCAATTAACTCCAGCCGTCCGATTGAAATCAATCTAAATCCAACGCATATCTGCCGGTGTCGATACCATCGACGCGGGTCGATGGTATCAACCCAGTGTAGTAGCGACAACCTTCTTGTCTTTTCGTCTGAGTGCCTATGGCCATCTCGATACCATCGACTTGGGTCGATGGTATCGACCTCTCTGTAGCGTCGGTTTTGTCGTTTAGCGACGCTGTAGCCTCCATGCGTCGATGGTATCGACTTGGGTGTCGATACTATCGACCGCTTCCTCACCAGCAACCTGAAGGGATCTCGATGCCATCGACTTGGGTGTCGATGGTATCGACTCTTTGCTGCTCCTTTCGGCTGGCAACCTGTGGCCTTGTCGATGGTATCGACTTCTGTCGATGGTATCGACGGAAGCAGATACTTGTTTTTCCTGAAATTCCAAGACAAGATCAAATAAATCCACACGAATTATAATAAAGTGATGATTAATGCTCAAAATGATAAAACTAAGGGGATTTGACATAAAATGATGGCAAAGACCAAAATAGGTGAATTATGCAATATTAACCATAAAAATGACTAATAAGAGCACAAAATACATATCAAAAAGGTCTATAAATGCGACTCAAAATCATCGCATCAAACTCCCCTAAGATTGAACATTGCTCGCCCTCGAGCAACTAATCCTTAGAATAGAATTGCAAATGTCAACTGAAAAACAACACACCAACCCAACATCCCATGTGACTCCCACTAAACGTTCTCAAACCGACCTTCTCTAACCACAGAACGGTAATTACCCTAAAGGCGACAATAATCATCAATAAAAGAAATTAACCTCCAAACCGATGAACACTATCACATAAGGCAGTTAACATAATAAAATTCGCCGATTTCAACATTGGTGCATCTTGTGATCGCCTATACTACGTTGCTCGCCCTAACTACCATCTACATGGAAGCAGTTCTCCTGATAAACATTAGTGAGGAGAATTTCACGGTGGCCTACCAATCCGAGCAATGGGTGGATGAAAATGGGTGGCTCATGGAAGAACTTGGAAGTATTGTACAGTTTCAACATGCATAATACAAAAATGTCCTAAATGATGCCAATGCACATTAGAAATGCCCTAATGCCTAAAATTGGGTGAAAATGATGTGTGCACTAACCTTCCACCTCAAAATGAGATGGATATCTAGTCTAACTACATCATGTACTCAATTTTCCTGAAATGCGAGTGATATCATGTTCCTTTCTCCTTCTTATTTCACTTTCTTCTAATTTTTTTTTATTGCAGATTTTCATAATTTTTTTTCTTCAGCCCACATATCCATAATTGCTTAAAGATAAGTTTATTGGGCTATTTTCTTCATGCTCAGAATTTTTTTTCAATATTTAGAAGGTATGGAACAGTTTAATTCACCATTGGGGAAAAATTGAGATACATGATGTACTTTATGCATGAAAATCATGAGTGCAACTACATGGCATGCACCTAAAGGTAATGTGCATGAATCCCTATATTATTTTTTAATTTTTTTTTCTTTTTATGAAAAAGTATGGAAAATATCAATGCAAGTCCTATCTACATGCTATGCACACAAGAAGGAATTAAAACTGCACTTTACTTCCAACTCTTAGGTGGATTATGGAAAAATGAAGTGGAATGATCACAAGATTAGATGACTAAACCTTAGAAAGATATTATGTGTCCCTCCTTACTGACCTCTGTAGTAGTTTAAAGGGTTCTCTCTCTTACATCCAATTAAGGTCTCATTACCATTTGGTTAGGTTAGGCTCAAACAACCATTACTGTCCACTTTTCATGAATCATTAGGAGTATAGGTGTGAAATGTTGTTTTAAAGTTGACATCATCAATCATTTTCGTAGGATGTGTTCCCCAAGGTCAACCAAAGCAAGCTATCCAAGACACAAATTTTTTTTAAATTTCCCTTAAATTTCCCATGAACTAACAGCCAGATGACAAACTTGTACGACATCCACAGTTACACTAGATAGCACGTGGATCCTACAAAAACTAAAGATGCAAGAAACAAATAACAATGCTAAAAACTAACAGCCAATAAAAGATAGAGCTGTTCCAACTACCCCCCTAAGCTTGAATCTGACTATGGCCTCATAGTCAAAAACAAACTTAAGAGTGGAACAGAGATACCCGATCACTCTTGTGGAGGTGGAGGTGGGTACTGTGGAGCCATAGGATCCCAAGACGGATACTCCCCCTGGAAGCTCGGATCATAATGGGTCCTCGGCGGAGGCTGTGGATAGCCTCCAAAGTAAATCTGACTCCAGTAGTGGTCGTAGAAGGGCTCCTGCTGCATCTCCATCCATTGCAACTGATTGTGTATCTGCTGTTGGTTGTTGAGGAGGAGACGTTCATTCTCGAACATCGCCCTTTGGTTGTCAAGTAGCCGGTTCGTAGTGTCTTGGATACCGGCATATGCAGCGGTGTGGCTGTGCTGCGTCTGCTGAATGTCTTGGAGCATGTTGTACATGCCCTGCATAGAATAAACATCCTCGCTCTGCTGCGAGGACGGCAGCGGTGGAGGCGGATGCGGAGAAGATGATGAAGCACCTGGATGCATCCGAGGACGCTTCCGGGGTGCTACGCTTGCTCGAAGAGGTGTGAATTCCTCTTCCTCCTCTTCCGCCGCCTCGTCGTTGTTGCCACCGTCGTTGCCGCCTTCTTCTTCATCGGAGTCGATGGCTATGATTGGCCATATGAAATGCTATGCGCCCTCGATGTTGAAGATAGGATCCGGCAGTGTGCACTCCTGGTACACTTGATTCACGTGGCAATGCGCAAATGCCACGCCATCCCGTAGAAGAATCAGGTTAGAACGGTGCAGATGTTGCACGTTCACCTTACTCCTTGTGGAAAGCGGGGTCATTGTGGAGAAGTTGAGCCCGAGATAGTGCGCCAGCTTGGTGATGAGCCCGCCGAAATGAATCGGAGCCTTCCTCGTACTCCTCTTTACCGCCATGACGCGCTGCAGGAAGAACACACCCCAGTTGCATTCTTGTCACTTCAGAGCATGTACAGAAAGAAAAGGTCGCTCTCCTAAAATTTGCTCAATGCCAGATCACTACAAGCAAGGAATGTGAAACTCAACATCCGGTGTAGAACCCGGACGAATGGATGCTCGAAATCCGCTACCGCAGCATTGTGGTAGCTCACTGTCTTCCCCGCCGGCACTGTCACTAGCTCGGCAAAGATCTTGTCATAGTCTGTGCGGGAATCCGGGCGCCGGTGATCGTTTTGAGAGTGGTTCCAGTTGAAGATGTCATTGAACTGCTCAAGTGTGATGTTGTAGTCGATGTTGAATAGCCGGAAGGACACCCAGCCCTTGATCCACTCACGATCAGACGCAACGACGTCGTTGGGCACGACGCAGACGTCAAGGGACGCCATGAATTCTGCCACCAATTCTTTGTAGGTGGGTCATTCGCCGAAAAATGGCTGACCATCCGCATGGTACTCCATCTCGTCGTGCCTTCTTCCGGTGTGATGTGCTTGCCCGTCCAGAACATAGGCCAAGTTGGCCTCGAATCCAAGCTCTTGGATCATACCCCGGTCCACATACCGGGTAGGCTCGATCTTCTGCTTCAAGATCTCTTCATATATCTTCCGAACCTCCGGGGAAGGATGGATGAGTCGGGGATGTGATACTGACGCAATAGGAGGTGGCACAAACGTCATGATCTCCATCGGATTCGCGCGGGAGGATGATGCTCCGGCGACGTGCACCATTGTTGCAAGAGAAACGGGATTAGAAGAAGAGCTCGGGGAAGATGGAGAATTAATTCTCCGCTCGGTGTAGATCTTTGCTCGATGTTGCTGCTCTTCGATCTTGGATGGCTCGGGGGAGTGCTCGGCGCAAAGGAGGAAGTTCACTCTGAAGGTGTGACATCAAATGACGTTATAACTCTCCTTATATAGACTTGGCCGGTGCTACTGTTGACCCGTCGATACCATCGACGCGGGTCGATGGTATCGACACGTCTCGATGCTATCCGCCCCCCTCGCGAGTATCGACGACTGACGATTGCTGGATCATGAAACCCGGATTGCTGACCTGTCGATACCATCGACGCAAGTCGATAGTATCGACGCAGCACCCGGATCGCTGACGTGGACTTCGCGATCGCCGTCGATGTCTTTGCGCGGATCGGTGACATGGGTGGTCGATACCATCGACAGGTGTCGATGGTATCGACTTGGATTCATTGCGACACCGCTTTTTTTTCATTTCAACCTAGAACCATGTCGATACCATCGACGAGGCCGTCGATGGTATCGAGTTGACTGAGACAAATCGCTCTGAACTTCTCCAGAGATCTCAATGGTATCGACTGCTGTGTCGATACTATCGACATTTTTTGCGCGACCTGCCTGTAGGTGTGTCGATACCATCGACGTGACCGTCGATAGTATCGACTCAGAACGAACCTTGCAGTTGTCAACCTGAACCTATGTCGATACCATCGACCAGTGTGTCGATGGTATCGACTCTGCCTCAGCCTGCACAATGAACAAACGGATCAAGGTATCTTCTTTACACTAAAATTTTAACGAAATTAAAGCAACCTATGATTATAATTAAACTATCCTAATGTATCGATGATTGGGTTGCCTCCCAACAAGTGCCCTTATTTAACGTCTTAGGCTAGACGACTTCCGAGCATCTCATTCGTCTGCAAGTGTAATGAGTTTGACCTCATTCACTTTTCTCTTGTAATTCTCACTAAAATACAGCTTTAGCCTCTGTCCATTCACCAAGAACGTGGCATCTCCATCACGCACCAGAATCGCACCGTGCGGTTTTACCTCTTCCACCACGAACGGTCCACTCCACCGGGACTTCAGCTTCCCGGGATGCAACTTGAGTCGGGAGTTAAACAACAGAACATTATCTCCCTTCTTGAACGTGCGCAGCTCGATATGGTGATCGTGGATCAGTTTTGTGCACTCCTTGTATATTTGGGCATTCTCATATGTCGTCATGCGCAACTCGTCCAGCTCATTCAACTCAAACATCCTCTTTCTCCCAGCTTCATCATAACTCAAATTTAGCCTTCTAAGCGCCCAATGGGCCTTGTGCTCCAACTCCACCGGAAGGTGACAAGCCCGGCCATACGCCAACCTAAAAGGCGTAGTGCCTATAGGTGTTTTGTAAGCCGTTCTATATGCCCAAAGTGCGTCCGGTAGTAGGGCACTCCGATTCTTCCTTGTGGATGCCACCGTTCGCTCTAGAATCTTCTTGATTTCACGGTTTGAGACCTCCACTTGGCCTTGAGTCTGTGGATGATATGGGGTGCCAATGTTGTGCTTGACCCCATATTTCTTCAATAGTGTCGAGAATTTCTGATTCCGGAAGTGTGTACCCCCATCGCTTATTATCATTCGGGGTATCCCAAACTTGCAGAAAATATTTTCCTTTACAAACCTGCACACTACAGTAGAATCATTAGTCCTTGTGGGGATTGCTTCCACCCACTTCGACACATAATCAACAGCTAACAAGATATACAAATTGGAGTTCGAGGACACAAAGGGTCCCATGAAGTCTATGCCCCACAAATCAAATACTTCAACTTCCTGAAATACATTCAGGGGCATCTCTTGCCGCTTTGAAATGTTACCTGCTCGCTGACACGGGTCACATTGCCTTACAAAATCGTAGGCATCCCGAAACAAAGTTGGCCAATAAAGGCCGCTTTCCAACACCTTAGCTGCTGTTCGCGAACTGGCATGGTGTCCTCCCGTCGGCGATGCATGGCAATGGTGGAGAACACTCTCATACTCCATCTCAGGCATGCACCTACGTAAGATACCGTCCCTGCATTGCTTCAAAAGAATTTTATCATCCCAGAAGTAGTATCTTAAAGAATGAAAGAATCTCTTTTTCTCTTGATATGACCAGTCTTCTGGGATGATCCCGCAAGCCAAATAATTAACAATTTCAGCAAACCACGGTTCTTTAGAATTAATTTTCAAAAGTTGTTCATCGGGAAATGTCTCGATTATGGGTATGTGCAAATCTTTTTCATTCACCCTTTCTAACCTAGACAAATGATCAGCCACTACATTCTCAATTCCAGACTTATCCTTGATTTCAATGTCAAATTCTTGTAAGAGCAAAATCCACCTAATGAGTCTAGGATTTGCGTCCTTTTTCTCCATCAAGTATTTTATCGCAGCATGGTCGGTCCATACAACTACTTTAGATCCAACTAAATACTGCCGAAATTTTTCAAAAGCAAACACGACGGCAAGTAATTCTTTTTCAGTAGTTGTATAGTTCAATTGAGCATCATTCAGAGTTTTGGAAGCATAGAAAATCACAGCGGGCTTATTATCTACCCTTTGCCCCAAAACGGCTCCTACTGCAAAATCTGAAGCGTCACACATCAATTCGAAAGGTTTTGTCCAATCCGGCGTTTGAACAACCGGGGCAGAAATCAATTTTTCTTTCAAAACTTCGAATGCATGAAGACACTTATCGTTGAAATCGAAGACCGCATCTTTCTCCAAAAGTTCGGATAAAGGTTTTGCAATTTTAGAAAAATCCTTAATGAATCGCCGATAGAACCCGACGTGTCCCAAAAATCTTCTCACCCCTTTTACAGAATTTGGTGGGGGCAGCTTGGAAATCACCTCAATTTTCACCGAGTCTACCTCAATACCTTTGCTAGACACCTTGTGTCCTAGCACTATTCCCTCTGTCACCATCATGTGACATTTCTCCCAATTAAGGACCAAGTGTGTGTCCTCACAACGCTGCAGCACTTTGTCTAGGTTATAGAGACATTCATCAAAAGACACACCGTAAACCGAGAAGTCATCGATAAAAACCTCAAGACAGCACTCTACCATGTCAGAAAATATGGCGAGCATGCAACATTGAAACATCGCCGGTGCATTACATAAACCAAACGGCATTCGTCGGTAAGCAAAAGTCCCATAGGGACAGGTGAACGTAGACTTCTCTTGATCCAAAGGATCAATCGAAATCTGGTTATACCCCGAATACCCATCCAGAAAACAAAAATGCGACCGACCGGCAAGATGTTCTAAAATTTGATCAATAAATGGTAAAGGAAAATGATCTTTAAGTGTGGCAGCATTCAGACGATGGTAGTCAATACAAACTCTCCACCCGGATACCAATCGGGTGGTGACAGGTTCATTCAACAAATTTTTAGTGACAGTAATTCCCCCCTTCTTAGGGACTACCTGTGTGGGACTCACCCACGTCGAGTCTGATATGGCATATATAATCCCTGCCGCAAGAAGTTTGATGACCTCCTTCTTCACAACCTCCATCATGCTCGGATTTAAACGTCTTTGAGGCTGAATAACTGGCTTGGCTCCCTCCTCAAGCCAAATCTTATGCTAGCAAAGAGTAGGGGAGATCCCCTTGATGTCTACAACAGACCACCCAAAAGCTCCACGGTGGTTCTTGAGCACTATCATCAATTGCTCCTCCTCATCCGCACTCAAGTAAGCAGATACAATCATCGGTAACTTGTCCTTCTCAGCTAGAAAGACGTACTTGAGATGCGGGGGCAGCGGCTTCAATTCTAAATCTGGCGGGCTGATAAGAGATGAATGCAGCGGTGGGGGAAGTGCACCTAAATCTTCATAGTGCCTCGCATAGAAGCATGGAAGCGTCTGAAGCATTTTAGCGCACTCCTTGAGTGATTTACTCCGCATCCAATCATAGGTAACATTCAACAAACAAGTCTCTAACGACAATTCCGGATATGCATCAACAACAGAAATAGTAATTGCATCATCCTCCCATGAAGGCAGAATGTCCTCATTCTCATCATTCGGAAATCCCACAGCTTTACACAAAGAAACAACCTTAGTTTGCTCCATGATATCCACAGCTAAGGTTCCATTATCCATCTTTCTCATCACATGAGCCATGTCCAAAAATGGTTTTCCAAGGCAGATTGAGATGTTGTGATCCATGTGTTTCACCATATTACATTGTTCTTTTGCTTTAGAAGACGCAGTGCTAGAGGGCATGACCATCTCAAAGCGGTCATCTGCTATGCCTAAGGTCAAGCGACCTCTCCCCATCTCTAAGATCATGTCGGTTGTAGCTTGGAATGGACGTCCAAGTAACAGCTCATTGCCCTGCTCATCGTGCATCTCCATAACCACAAAATCAGCCGGAAAGACAAATCGATCCACCTTTACTAAGACATCTTCGTAGATTCCATAAGGCTTCACCACAGAGTTGTCGGCCAATTGGATAGTCATATTGCTCGGCCGTGACTCCTTTAATCCCAGCTTTTTAAATGTCGAAAGGGGCATCAAATTGATGTTTGCCCCTGAATCACATAATGCCTCTCCAAATTTAAACTTCCCGATATAGCAAGAAATGTTGAAACACCCGGGATCCTGTCTCTTTGGCGGTAGAGTGCCCATAATGAAGGCACTCACTTGCTCCTTTAGCACAACGACCTCAGTATCTGGTATTTTCCTCTTCTTGGTAATGACATCTTTTAGAAACTTCCCGTATGAAGGCATTTGCTCAATAGCTTCCAATAACGGAATATTGACCGAAAGCTTCCTAAAGCTGTCCAAGAATTTCTTGAATTGTGCATCTACCTTCCTTGCCTTTGCACTATTCGGATAGGGGACCGGAACGGCTTGTGCCCTTTGATGAGGTGGCACATAAGGCATCATTTTTTGCGGTTCCTCCTCAGCAACCTGTTCATCATTACCATCCACGGCTATGTCTTCAACCTGCCCTGTGACTGGTGTGGGCTGCTCCGTATTGGTTTCACCTTCAACTTTATCTTGCGGTATGCTTGTTTCATCCATTCTTGGATTCAACACCTTCTTGCCGCTTCTCAGTAAAATGGCCTTGGCTTGCTGGTTTCCCCCGGGAACATTGGTGTTCCCCGGAAAACCCGGATGTGCTGGCTTCTTCAAACTAGCAATTTCAGCTGCGATATGCGCCATGGAGGTCTCTATGGTCCTCATTTGAGCCCCATGGCTCTGCAATGTCTGCCCAAATTGATTCATAAATTCACCTTGTTGATTGATTTGCTGCCCGAATGTGTTCATTAACTCTTGATTTTGCTTGATGACCTGATTGAGCAACTCCGTGCTCTTGTCCTCTGTAGCTGGTGCGGGCTTGGCTTCCGGATCCTGCAGAAAATTATTCGGATCCTTCCATGAGAACTTTTTGTCCTTTCTCCATGAGTAGTCATTGTTCCTGTACCCTTGTTGTTGTCTCATGTACTTGACTTGAGCCTCATCCTCGGACTCATTTTCTTCTTTTTGCAGTAACTTCTTTGCGAGAAGATCCATCTTCTCATTCAGCTCTCTCATTGCCTTTGATTCACTGGCGACTCGTGCTTACTCAACTGGGCCTCTCTCTCTTTCTCCCCAAGACTGCTTTCTCACCATGTTCTTGAGTATCTCCCAGCATCTAGTGTCAGTGTTATTCAGAAAAAATCCCGACCCGCCTGAATCCAGATTACTCCTATCATGCTCGGAGAGAGAAAAATAGAAGATTTTCACCTGTGTGTCTTTGTCCAGCCCGTGATGCGGACATCTCCTCAACATATCCTGAAATCGCTCCCAGGTCTCAGAATATGTTTCACCTGCCTGTTGGGTGAAATTGTGAATCTTCCTGATCATGTCGTTAGTCTTCTCAGGAGGGAAGAACCTCTCAAAGAAGACTTCCACCATATGGTCCCAAGACTCAACGAACTCATCGTCTAGATTATGTAGCCACTCTCTTGCTGCTCCTGCCAAGGAACTTGGGAACAGCTTGAGGTACAAAGC
This sequence comes from Alisma plantago-aquatica, assembly GCA_963693085.1. Lineage (NCBI taxonomy): Eukaryota > Viridiplantae > Streptophyta > Magnoliopsida > Alismatales > Alismataceae > Alisma > Alisma plantago-aquatica. The sequence goes on from OY856410.1 coordinate 172,435,237, forward strand.
ATCTTGTGGAAACCTGTCTATCTTTACCATGTCACAGTTTTCAACGAACTGGCTGATGTGTGCAACAGGATCCTCATTCTTCAGCCCATGAAATGCATTTGACTTTACCAAATTAATCAACGCTGGATCGATCTTATATGTCGGTATGTTGATCGCCTGCTTTTTTATAGGCCCCTTTGAAGCTGATGAGGAAGAAGCTTTGATCTTCTTCCATATGGTCTGTGGCTCGGCCATGTCTTCTGGTTCAGATTCAGAATCTATATCTTCTTGGTACTCATGCTCAGAATGCTCCTCGTCCTCAGGTCCCGGAAATGGAACCTCGGGTGTGCGATTGTCATAGTCTGTACTACGTGTATGCACCATACATAGTACCTGAAATAAGAAAATTTGAATTCAGTACTATGCTTAGACGAGTATAACAATTATAGTGCAATGTAAAAATATTTTAATTTGAATGAAAATTAAAAAGAAATTTGTGGCCTAGAGTGGCCGCTCGTAGCGCTCGAAGTGCCAACAATTCCTCCGTATCCCCGACAACGGCGCCAAAAACTTGACGTGTATTTTACCACGCGCTAAAACGCAAGTATACGCGTCGAGTAGTACAGGCCTTTGTGAGGCCCCAGTCGAACACAGGGATACTCGGAATTGTTGGAGACTCCTACTAACTATTTGCGATCAGCTAAGCCAGATAACAAATTGAGGGTTGTTGTTAAAATTAAAAGAAAATAAAAACAAAAATGAAACAAACGATCAATTAAATGTTAATTTAATCAATTCAAAAGGATATCTTTATGATTGCAGTTTCACCGCGGGTTAACATTGTATTAGGTTTCATATAATTCCTCAATCTTCTCTCTCTATCCGGGTAGTGGCCTGAAAATAGAATTACCCACTGTCGTGGTGTAATTCACTACTTAGGTTTAGGTTGATTCCACCGTCGTAGTAATCTATCCCCTAAACTAAGTGCATTACGAACGATCTCTCCGTTTCCACCATTAATTTTACACCTCCTTTGTCAAGGGATTTATCGATTAATGTAGGTTTCGTCTCTTTTCAACCGTTAATCCTTCTGTCGAAGTGATTAAGGGCATTAGGTTATTATTATGGTGATCAAGCATAACAATATATAGAGAAAACGAAATCATACCACGGATTTAAGAGAGAAAATATGAATTATTAATATAAAACTGTCATACAATGCATTCCCGGGCTACTCCCGGTCCTAAAGATGGAGGGGATTAGCCCCGCATGTTCATCTCGCACAAATACATGGTAGAAATAGGGGAAATCATATGAAAAACGTGAATTATATGGGAAAACCCCTGAACGGAGGAGAACTGGTTGATCCTTTGCGTAGAACACGAGCTTTCTCGCCTCTCGGTGGTGAAATCCGTCTTCGGCAGCGTCCGAATCGACAGGTATGAACTTCTGGGCTCCGTTCTCCTTTCTCTCCCTCCTCAGCACTTGTGCAATGGCAAATTAGATGATGATCTCATCTGGGCGGCCGTCATTAGGTATAAGTCCCTAATTAGGTCGTCAATTAACTCCAGCCGTCCGATTGAAATCAATCTGAATCCAACACATATCTGCCGGTGTCGATACCATCGACGCGGGTCGATGGTATCGACCCAGTGTAGTAGCGACAGCCTTCTTGTCTTTTCGTCCGAGTGCCCATGGCCATCTCGATACCATCGACTTGGGTCGATGGTATCGACCTCTCTGTAGCGTCAGTTTTGTCGTTTAGCGACGTTGTAGCCTCCATGCGTTGATGGTATCGACTTGGGTGTCGATACTATCGACCGCTTCCTCGCCAGCAACCCGAAGGGATCTCGATGCCATCGACTTGGGTGTCGATGGTATCGACTCTTTGCTGCTCCTTTCGGCTGGAAACCTGTGGCCTTGTCAATGGTATCGACTTCCGTCGATGGTATCGACGGAAGCAGATACTTGTTTTTCCTGAAATTCCAAGACAAGATCAAATAAATCCACACGAATTATAATAAAGTGATGATTAATGCTCAAAATGATAAAACTAAGGGGATTTGACATAAAATGATGGCAAAGACCAAAATAGGTGAATTATGCAATATTAACCATAAAAATGACTAATAAAAGCACAAAATACATATAAAAAGGTCTATAAATGCGACTCAAAATCATCGCATCAAACTAGTCGATACTATCGACCGCTTCCTCACCAGCCACCTGAAGGGATCTCGATGCCATCGACTTGGGTGTCGATGGTATCGACTCTTTTCTTCTCCTTTCGGCTGGCAACCTGTGGCCTTGTCGATGGTATCGACGGAAGCAGATACTTGTTTTTCCTGAAATTCCAAGACAAGATCAAATAAATCCACACGAATTATAATAAAGTGATGATTAATGCTCAAAATGATAAAACTAAGGGGATTTGACATAAAATGATGGCAAAGACCAAAATAGGTGAATTATGCAATATTAACCATAAAAATGACTAATAAAAGCACAAAATACATATCAAAAAGGTCTATAAATGCGACTCAAAATCATCGCATCAGCTGTTGATCTAGACTTTCTGCTGAGGGCATCTGCTACCACATTCGCCTTACCAGGATGATAATCTATGGTCACATCATAATATTTGATCAATTCTAACCATCTTCACTGTCTTAGATTCAGATCCTTCTGGGTGAAGTTATATTTCAAGCTCTTATGATTGTAAACACCTGTCATGTCTCACCATAAAGATAGTGATGCCATGTCTTAAGAGCATGAACTACAACAGCTAACTCCAAATCATGTGTCAGATAATTCTCCTCATTCGTTTTAAGCTGTCTAGATGCATAAGCTACTATTTTGCCTCCCGGCATCAACACACAGCCTAAACCTCTCCTGGAAGCATCACAAAACATTGTGTAGCCCTTGTCTGCCTCAGGAAGGGTCAACACTAGTGTTGTAGTCAATCTCTTTTTCAAAATTTGAAAACTCTTCTCACAATTGTCTGACCAGACAAACGGTGCATTCTTCATCGTTAAACGTGTCAGAGGTGATGCTATAACACTAAAGTTCTGGATGAACCTTCTGTAGTAACCTGCCAATCCTAAGAAGCTTTTCATCTCAGTAGGAGTTTTAGGCTGCTCCCACTATAGAACAAACTCGACTTTCTTAGGGTCAACACTTACTCCATCTCCTGAAATGATGTGTCCAAGGAAAGATACCTCAGTTAACCAGAACTCACACTTACTGAACATAGCATATAACTGATGTTGTCTCAACAACTGTAATGCTATCTTTAGATGTTGCTCATGTTGTTCATAATCTCTGGAGTAAATCAGAATATCATCTATGAAAACCACTATGAAATAATCCAAGAATGGTTTGAAGATTTGGTTCATCATATCCATAAAAGTTGCTGGGGCATTAGTCAGTCCAAATGACATGACTAAGAACTCATAATGCCCATATCTTGTTCTGAAAGCTGACCTAGGAATATCTGAAGCTTTTATCCTCAACTGATGATACCCAGATCTCAAGTATATCTTCGAGAAGATCGTCGCTCCATGCAACTGATCAAATAGATCATCTATCCTTGGTAGTGGGTACTTATTATTGATAGTGATCTTATTCAACTGGCTATAGTCTGTACATAATCTCATAGTACTATCTTTCTTCTTTACAAATAAGACTAGAGCTCCCCATGGTGAAGAACTAGGTCGAATGAAACCCTTATCCAATAATTCCTATAACCGGATCTTGAGTTCCTTAAACTCTGCAGGTGCCATCCTATAAGCTGGCAATGCTATAGGTTGACTACCTGGAAACACCTGGATCTCAAAGTCTATATCTCTTTCAGGAGGTAGACCTGACAACTCATCTAGAAAAACATCTGGGAACTCACAAACCACTCGTACATCCCATAGGCTGAATGTGCTCTTTTCTGCTTTAGTGTCTACCACATGTGCCAAGAATGCTTCACAACCTTTCTGCAACAACTTATCAGCTACAACAGCTGATATGATACACGTAGGTAAGACTTTCCTATCTCCAAAAAAGACACAAGAAATTTCACCCTGTTGAAAGATAGCCTCCTTCTTCCAATAGTCGAGTTGAACTCAATACGTCTCTAGGCAATCCATACCCAATATAAGTTGAAAAGAGTTAATATCCAGGGGTATTAGATTAACCGCAATGGTGTAACCACCAAAAGTCAACAAACATCCAGGACAACACTCTGTCAACACTATCGGTTCACCTAATGGAACCCTCAACAACAATTCAACGGGTAGCTCTTGTGTTAACAGGTTAAACTCGCAAGCTAAGGAACGTTGTATGAATGAGTGAGTCGCATCCAGATCTATCAAAACTATAACTGACATACTATTATAGAAAATCATTTCTCCTATAATTACTCGAGAAGAAACAATACCTTCTTGTGGTGTCAGAGAGAAGAAGCGTCCTGAAGCTCTTCCTCTCCCACGGTGTCCACATTGTCCTTCCCTAGCACTGGGTGCTGCACCACCTCGGGAACCTGAAGCTACAGAAGAATTGGGTCCTCCAGTTGGAGTCTGTCTCGGGACATTCTGATACTGTAACTGAGAACCCTGTGATGCTATTTCCTGAAGCTGAGGACATTGCCTTCTATAGTGTCCCACCTGTCCACATTGATAACATCCTTGAAATCTTGTTCCCAAACACTGTCCTTAGTGTGATCTTCCATAGATGTCACATACTCGCACCTCTTTCCTGGGTGGACTTGTCACTGAAACTGATGATCCAGATGACCTAGTTGGAGGTGTCAATGTAGGATGTGTACTCCATCTTCGGGAACTGAATCTTCCTCCACTTGATGAAAAACTAGATCCTTGTCTACCAAAACATCCAAGTCCTCGTCCTATCTTTGAAAAGAAACCACCACCTCCTCTATATCTACCACTGCTTTGTCCTCTTCTAAGTAAGTCTCCAGATTTTTTCTTACTTTCAATCTGCTTATCAGTGTTAACTGACTCTTCTACTCGTCTCGCTGCCTCAATAAATTATCCAAAGTTCTCTCTTTTTCTTTGGCCAATAACAGATATAGTATGCCAGATTTCAAACCTCAATCCCTCCTGCAACCTCCTACACTTTTCCACATCATTTGGGACGAGCTATGGGCAGAAGTTTACCAACCTGGTGAAGTGTGCCTCATACTCTCCCACTGACATATTGCCTTGTCTGATGTTCTGCAGTTGTCTTATCTTCTCATTCAGAAAGGTAGGTGGATAGTACTTAAGATGAAATTCATCAACAAAGTCCTTCGAAGACAGTGTCATTGTGGGCTCTGATCTCCAAAACACAAGATAAACATAGCGGAAGCGATTCGATTAACAGCGGAATACAAAAATCACGAGAAATTAAAACTTTTCGAAAACGAGATCTTAAAAACCTGAAACTCCTTTTATAAATGTAAGATGAACTGTTTACATCTCTGATAAATCACTTCTCCAGTGATTATATACGTCATGATACAAAATCTCAAGATTTCAAAATTCTCAGATCAACAAACTCCTAGGACCTGAGTGTACAGAGACGACATAAGACTATTCTGACTACAAGACTAGACAGCACAGTGTTTCCACCTGAAGTCACTACTGCTCCTGAATTTGCTGTTGTTGCTGCTGTCCACCTGCAGATCGGTTCCTTCGACCTCGACGTCCACCTAAAGGTAGAAATCTAAGGGGTGAGACAATTTTAAATAATTGTCCCAGTGAGAGTTATAACTCTCCGCTAGAAACTTTGTTAAAAGCAATCAAAGGAATATCATGAGCAGGTAATTTAGGTTATTCACAGCAGGCTTGATAAAAAATACTCATCTTTATTTAAGGAATATGAAGAACACATATAGTAATGCTTGAACATGATATTAAAAACAAGCAATGTAATATCAATCAATGTTCCTCGTAGTTCAACCTAAGTAGTTATGCTACGCGGTTGATTATGTTTTACAAACATCATTATGCCCTGCGGAGATGAGGTATACCTCTCATGCTCCAACCGATCACTAGTAAGTCACATCGGTATCATACTAGGTCATCGAAAGAGCTGGATTCTCATGACCGTCAACTGCCTCAGTCAGAATGAGGATAAACATACATGACATCTAGTGTCCCTACTAATATAGCTTACCAGGGTATTCTGGTACTTCGCTATTAGAGTCACAGTGGCATTCTGCACTCTCTTCGCCATCGAAAGATTTCATGTTTATCTCTCATCGATGCGGTATAAAAGATTCCCTTGGAAGAATAGTGTTACATCATCCCGGTATAAACATATAGTGAAGGGTTGATGGATTAAGATACATCAACATCAACTCCTACACTAGGATGTAAGGATATACACATCCATATTCCCCCACATACTCTAAAGTATGTGATCCAGGAGTTCCCTTAAGAAAACCTGTTTCACCATCATTTAAATTCTGACAATGATGGATCTATGATCAGGGCTCTACATGGTATGATTAAACTTGGTTATTAGGCACATTTCAGTATTCTTTTAGCATCATACATGTTTTCAAACATTAATCATTAGCATAGCAGCTATGAAAGTAGAATACTAAATGTATCAAGTCTAACTCACATCAATTATCATTTCTCAATCTTCCAATCACAAGTCATTTGACAAGCATGACCTTGATGATATTCATGGCTCTTAAAGCCTATCATTCTCATAAGATGCCACTTACTAGGCATCATCATATGTCATTATTCATAAAGCTAATAACATGCTCCCAATGAATATGAAATCATAATCCTTACCTGGATATGATCACCATCATGTATAGAAACCTGCATGGTTAATTCAACTGATAATAGTAAGCAGTTCATATCAAGAGTTGTACCCTTATATTCTTACAAGGGTTAGATTCCCTGATTTTCATCAATTAGGGTTTACTATTCACAATATATGTCATCACCCTAGAATTAGGGTTTACTATTCACAATATATGTCATCACCCTAGAATTAGGGTTTACTATTCACAATATATGTCATCACCCTAGAATTAGGGTTTACTATTCACCTCATGGTGAATTAATCTCATTACATCACCATGCATGAGAAACATCATCATTAAAGCCCTCAGATAAGATCAAGATTCACCAATTACCATAATTAGGTTTTCCATGATCTCTCATAAGTGGATCATACCGTAATCATGCACATTCATGTATATTGAAGGTATTTTACTTGAGTTTCCACTATAAATGGTACTTTCTCTCTCCTCTCACTAGTAGATGGTGACTACACCACTTAGATTAGGTTAGGTTAAGTCCCCTTTGATCTACATAAACCAAATCACCACTATCAAGTGATTCGGGTTTGATTAGAACAAGGTATAACTCAATTAAACCTCTCAGGGGAATTTTTGGTAAATTACCCATTGATCATCCTCATGGGTCAATTCATTAATCACTTCATCCCTTAATATCTTAAGTTACCATTATGGTTTAGATTAGATCTTCATTGAACCATTTACACCTTCAAGTGATTAAGTATAATCAACCTTGAAAATCTCCAATTGGTTTAGGGTTTGATCTTCAACCTTCAACCCATTTGATTCTTAAATGACCTTGAACTCGTTTAACCTCAAACGACCTAGAACCCATTTGGGCCTCAAACGAGTGTGGACCACCTTGATCTTAAATAGGTGTGAACCCAATTGAGATCAAACGAGTGTGAACCCGTTTGAGATCAAACGAGTGTGAACCCGTTTGAGATCAAACGAGTGTGAACTCATTTGGACTTAAATGAGTGTGAACTCGTTTGGACTCAAACGAGTGTGAACTCATTTGGACTCAAACTAGTGTGAACTTACTTGGGTCCAAACCGCATGAACATAAAAGGTGACACATAGGTTATGTTTGAATAGGGTTTCCTATGTTGAAGCCTTTAATTGGACAAATCCATGTTAACCACTTACAGATTGAGTCAATTAGGATGAGACTCAATCAATTGGACTCCAATTTGACTCTTAATTGAAAGCCAATTAGGGTTAAGTCTAACTCAATTAGGGTTTCCAGTCGGCTAATCATCAATTCTCAACAATGTGAAACAAATTGTAATTGAACCCATTAATTAAGCTCCAAATGGGCCCAAACTTGGCCCGAACGGTCTTGAGATCATTTGGATGACCTCCAAATGGTCTTGAGACCGTTTTCCCAAAGTTTGACCAAAATCGAAGTTGATTTGATTAGGGTTGAACCCTAATTAGGTCTAAAATCAGCACTTTTATCAATTCTTCAACCTATTGAAATTGGACCTACAATGGATAAATTTTCCTTAACCCTAGACCTCCAAACGGTCTTGGGGTGTCACTAAATGAGTGTGAGACCGGTTGGGTGAACCCCAAATGGGTTGGAACCCGTTTGGATCCTCCAACCCAAAACTCAACAAGATCTATAATTAAAATCAGCAATTTCAACCCGATTAGGGTTAGGGTGTTGAAGTGCCTTCAACTCCCAATTGGTTAGGAATTAGATTATAATTCTTTGTAGCAAAGAAATTCAATACATTATGAACAGACCCTCAAATGGTCATACCTTGGTCAACCCTATGAAACGGTCTTGGGGTCGTTTTGATCCAAATGATCTTGCAGGATCGTTTGAGATCAAACGGGTTGAACCCGTTTGACCTTAAACGGGTTGCACCCGTTTGGACCAAAAGGGTCCAAGGTCATTTCATAAAGTGACCTGGGAATCCACGCCCATCATCCTCAACCTCTGTTCAGGTCGGTTCCTCTACCGTTTTGCTTATAAAAGAGCAAGGAAGAAGGGAGGTAGAAGAAGAACTAATCATAGAAAACAAGAACAAAGATATGCATAACAAAGATAAGAGTTAGAGTTATAAAACCCGCCTCAAACGTGGTTCCTAGAGCTTCCAAGCTTCCAAGCTTCAATCCTTTAATGGCGTCTTGAGCTCCATAGGTCGGCCAAGGTCAATTCTTCAAGAAAAAGATGGGGATGGTCGGCTAGAACAAGGAACCTAAGTAAGAAAACTAGCAATTCAACCTTGTAATACGATTTCCTCCATGAATCCAAGCTAGAAGGTGGTGTTCTCTTACCTTAGAACAGGTTGGTCTTTTCCCTGAGCTCCAGAGCTTTGCCTTGGTTGGTTGAGAAAGATGAGAAGTGAGGAAGTGAAGGAAAACGTTTGCTTGGTTTGGAAAGAAAGGTGCTTATATAGTTTAGGCTGATTTTCACCATAAGGACCTCTAAAACATGTAATTCTCATCCAAGTCCCTCTTTATTTCTAAGGCACGTTCAAGCTATCAAAAATTAATCAAATCCCATCAAAACTCAAGATCTAAGGGTAAAGAAAACCAATATGCACACTAAGGTATATATATATGAAGGGTCTTCTTACTCATACTAGGTGTTTTCACTACAAAGGTCATCCTTCTTATCCAATTATTTAATAGAAGTGCCCCTGTCATCCTTTCTTCTCTAAATGATGTCAAGAGTCATAAAAGATATTCTAGAAAGTGTATAGCACAAGTTGCACCCCACATTTTGGGTAAATTGCACTTTACACCAAAATTAGGGTTTAAGCACAAGGATTGCTCCACAAGCTGCACCTTGGTGCCCAAACTTGGAAAATACATCATACCTCATCATATTCCTTCATATGATGTCTCTTTATTAGAGGAACATCTTAACTTGTGAAATTTCAAGTTAAACCCCTTACCTGGGTAATTTGCACATAGGTCCCTGTATTACCAAACAATACTACAATCATTGTTCAAAAAGGGACAGAAATGAAAATGTATGTTCCTTAGGAACTTAGTTACATGCCAAAAGATAATCACAAATATTTAATTACATATTTAGGCAAAACACCTAGGGTTAATTCATAACCCAGGTCAGGGATGTTACAAATTATCCACCCCTTACAAGGATTTCATCCTCGAAATCGATAAAACATATTAAGAGAAAAGAGTAGGATATTTCCTTCTCATCTCTTCCTCTAGTTCCCAAGTGGCTTCTTCAACACCACGGTGATTCCAGAGAACTTTTACAAGACTTATCTCTTTCTTCTTTAATTTTTTAATTCTGTTATCAAGGATTGACACCGGTCCTTCCTCATAAGTTATATCTTCATTCAATTCTACTTCCATAGGTTGTAGAACTGACTCAGTATCGGGATGACATTTCCTTAGCATAGAAATGTGAAACACAGGGTGTAATTTCTACAACTCTTGAGGTAGCTCTAGTTTATAGGCTACCTTTCCAACCCGTTCAATGATTGGATAGGGCCCTATAAATCTGGGAGCTAACTTCCCTTTCCTTCCAAAACAAAGGACTCCTTTCCAAGGCGAGACCTTGAGGTACACTCGGTCTCCAACTTGGAACTCTAGAGGTCTACGACGTCTGTCGGCGTAAGATTTTTGCCTATCCTATGCAGTCTTAATCTGTTGCTGTATTACTTTAATCTTCTATGTGGTTTGCTGCACAAGATTAGGACCCAACAACTGATGTTCACCAGTCTCATACCAACACAAGAGTGATCTACAACGTCTACCATACAAAGCTTCATAGGGTGCCATATCAATACTATGTTGATAGCTATTGTTATAGGAAAACTCTATTAGGCTTAGGTGTAGATCCCAACTTCCGGTAAACTGGAGAGCACATGCTCTCAGCAGATCTTCTAAGGTCTGTATAGTCCTTTCAGACTGTCCATCAGTCTGTGGATGAAAGGCTGTACTGAACCTTAACTGGGTGCCTAGTGCTCTATGTAGCTGTTCCCAAAAACGACTTGTGAATTGAGGACCTCTGTCGGAAACTATGGTGACAGGAACTCCGTGCAAACGCACTATCTCTTGAACATAAAACTGGCCTAACCTTTCAGCAGAATAGGTTGTTTTGACAGGTAAGAAATGCACTGTCTTAGTCAACCTATCAACAATTACCCAAATGGAATCATGTCCTTTGTTTGTTCTAGGTAGACCAACAACAAAGTCCATGGTTACATGATCCCACTTCCACTGTGGTATGGGTAAATGTTGCATTGTTCCTGTAGGCTTCTGGTGTTCAGCTTTAACTTGCTGACACACTGGACACCTCAGAACAAACTCAGCTACGTCCTTCTTCATCCTAGGCCACCAATACATATATTTCAAGTTTCGATACATCTTGGTGCTTCCTGGATGCATAGCATACATTCAAGAATGAGCTTCTTCCAGGACTAACTTCCTCAGGTTATCTACATATGGTACTATCATCCTCCCATGATAGCATGCCATTTGATCATCTGATTCATGAAAACCTTCTCGCTTCTCATCACCATACTCAGATCTGATCTGCTGAACTGCAACATCAACTTGCTGTGCCTCCTTAATCTGCTCTCTTAGGGTGGGTTTGATATGCATCTTAGCCAACAACCCGACAATCCATGACACCTTCATATGTACATTGTCTTGCCTTAAGGAGATAAGCATCTGGAAGGTTTCTCCGTAAAGATAATGTCTCCATATTTTCTAGGCATGAACCACAATAGCTAACTCTAAATCATGTGTTGGATAATTCTCCTCGTGTTTCTTAAGCTATCGGGAAGCAAAAGAAATCACTTGTTTATCCTGCATCAACACACACCCGAGTCCATTCTTAGAGGCATCACAGAAAATTATGTATCCTTTGCCTTGCTCAGGTAGCACAAGCACAGGTGCACTTGTCAACCTCTCCTTCAGCAACTGAAAAGACTGTTGACACTTGTCACTCCAGGAAAAAGGAACATCTTTCCGGGTCAACTTTGTCAAGGGTAGGGCTATAGAACTGAAGTTTTTAATGAACCTTCGATAATACCAAGCCAACCCTAAGAAACTACGAATCTCCGTTGGTGTTTTTGGTTGTTCCCACTGTAGAACATATTCTACCTTTTTAGGGTCAACACGAATTCCCGAGGCAGATATCACATGTCCAAGAAAAGATACCTCCAGCATCCAGAACTCACACTTGCTAAACTTAGCGTATAGCTTATGTTGTCTTAGCAAAGTTAGAGCCTGATGAAGATGCTGTTCATGCTGCTGAGTATCTCCACTATAGATCAGGATGTCATCTATAAAGACAACAACACACTGATCGAGGAAAGGTTGGAAAATTCTATTCATGAGTTCCATAAATGCAGCTGGTGCATTAGTTAGTCCGAACGACATAACTGTGAACTCATAGTGACCATACCTTGTCCTGAAAGCAGACTTGGGTATGTCACTGTCCTTAATACGAAGTTGATGATATCCTGACCTCAATTCTATCTTCGAGAAGACAGTTGCACCACGCAACTGGTAAAAAAGATCATCAATTCTCGGCAAAGGGTACTTATTCTTTATTGTTACTTTATTTAATTGTCTATAATTGATGCATAATCGCATTGATCCATCTTTCTTTTTAACAAACAAAACCGGAGCACCCCAAGGTGAAGTACTCGGTCGGATAAAACCTTTCTCAAGCAACTCTTGAAGCTGTTTCTTGAGTTCTTCCATCTCAGCAGGTGCCATCCTATAAGGTGTTTGTGCTATAGGTTGGGTATCTGGGATCAAATTGATTTTGAAATCAATTTCCCGAGGCGGTGGCATACTTGGAAGTTCTTCAGGAAATACATCTTCAAATTCCCTGACTATAGGAACTTCAGCAAGGTTAGGACTCTTCATGGTGGTATCTATCACATGGGCCAAGAATGCATAACATCCTTGCCTCATCAGCTTATCAGCAACCATGGCAGACACAAGACATGTGGGTAGAATCTTTCTCTCTCCTTGAAAGATCCATGTGTTGCTCTCATCAGCAAACACAACCTGCTTGGATTCGCAACCCAAGACAACTCTATACCTTTCCAAGGTATCCATCCCCAGGATTATATCAAATCCTTGCATATCAAGTGGTATAAGATCCACTTGAATGCGATGATCAGAAAAGAAGAGGATGCAGGGAGAGCATACCTCTTGCAAAACAGCAGATCCTCTCAACGGAGTTTCAAGCAACAAGCTATCTGCCCTATGTCTAACTGTTATATTGCAGTTACGAATCACTCTTCGAGTGACAAAGGAGTGCGTAGCACCCGGGTCAATCAAAACAGATACCACACAGGATTTAGACATATCAGAATATAAAAGTTCCATCTGACCTGCCACAACCCGTGGATTGACTACTGCTTCTGGTGGGTTCATAGCATAGAACCTCGCTGTCGCCTGAGGTTGAGTTGGTACTGACGATCCAGCCTGAGACGCTTGCCCACGTCCTCTAGCTGCTCCTGGAGACTGCCTTCTCTGTGATCCCTGTTGATCCTACCTCAGAGGTTGTGTCACACTGACAGGCCTAGACCTACTGTCCTTCATCAGATGTCCCACCTTCCCACAGTTATAGCAACTTCTCTCCAGTTGTTGTGGTCTTGGCGGTCCTGTGACCGATATTGATGCTGAACTGTGAGTTTCTCGTGGCGGTAAACCTCGTCCTCTACCTCTACTTGGGGACCACTGAGTCTGAGAACTCGATCTGGGTGGTGGAGGTGTAGGTGCAGAGAATCTAGGCTTCTTAAAGTCTCTAGATGAAGATCCCTGGAACTATGGATATCTCTTTTGGGTTTGTCTTTTCTCGACTACGGATCTCTCTATCCTTCGGACTGACTCAACAAAGGTAGAGAATCTCTCCCAGTTTTCTAGTGCAGACACGGGAGTAGTCATGTCGGCATTCAAACCCTTCTCAAACCTCCTAATCCTTTCTTCATCTGTGGTAGCCATATGCGGACAGAATCACAACAACTCCATGAACTTAGCCTCATACTCGCTAATGTTCATCATACCCTGTCTCAGTCTCTCAAACTGAGAGATCTTCTCGTCCAGGAAGGTCTTTGGAAAATATCTGCGGACAAATTCCCGATGAAAGTCTTCCCACGAGATCTCTATTCCAGGCCTCTTCTGCTCTTCCATGGTCCACCAGTGACTAGCACTACCTTTGAGAAGATAGACAACATGTCTAACCTTCTCACCTTCAGGGATGTTAAGGATTCTGAAAGCTTTCTCCAACTCAGTTAACCACAGATCAGCATCAGCAGGGTCAGCTGTTCCAAAATATTCAGTTGCTCTGACCCAATGAAGTCGCTCAAACGTTTTACCGATACCTTGACCCTCAGACTGGACAGGTGCCCTAGGTGCAGGCATGGGCATCCTATCGGTGATATGTGTCATGGAAGTCATAAACTGCCCAAACATAGTTTGAACCGATGGGTTTCCCATGTCAGCTGGGTCAAACCGAGGTGGCTCCATAGGTGGCTCAGGTACAGGTTGCTCTATTTCTAGGTTCCTTACACCTTCTCGAGGCACAACAACAATACTTTCAGCCTCGTACTCCTCCTATGGTCCAGCCATCCTTAATTATCTTCTTCTCCTGAGGAGCAGAAGACTCTATTAGATAAGAAAGAAGTACTAAGGATAGACTTGACACTCTAAGTCCTATGTCTCTGTAGACTCAGTGAACCTAGAGCTCTGATACCACAAATTGTGGGCTCTGATCTCCAAAACACAAGATAAACATAGCGGAAGCGATTCGATTAATAGCGGAATACGAAAATCACGAGAAATTAAAACTTTTCGAAAATGAGATCTTAAAAACCTGAAACTCCTTTTATAAAAGTAAGATGAACTGTTTACATCTCTGATAAATCACTTCTCGAGTGATTATATACGTCATGATACAAAATCTCAAGATTTCAAAATTCTCAGATCAACAAACTCCTAGGACCTGAGTGTACAGAGACGACATAAGACTATTCTCACTACAAGACTAGACAGCACAATGTTTCCACCTGAAGTCACTGCTGCTCCTGAATTTGCTGTTGTTGCTGCTGTCCACCTGCAGATCGGTTCCTTCGACCTCGACATCCACCTAAAGGTAGAAATCTACGGGGTGAGACAATTTTAAATAATTGTCCTAGCGAGAGTTATAACTCTCTGCCAGAAACTTTGTTAAAAGCAATCAAAGGAATATCATGAGCAGGTAATTTAGGTTACTCACAGCAGGCTTGATAACAAATACTCATCTTTATTTAAGGAATATGAAGGACATGTATACTAATGCTTGAACAGGATATTAAAAACAAGAAATGTAATATCAATCAATGTTCCTCGTAGTTCAACCTAAGCAGTTATGCTACGCGGTTGATTATGTTTTACAAACATCATTATGCCCTACGGAGATGAGGTATACCACTCATGCTCCAACCGATCACTAGTAAGTCGCATCAGTATCATACTAGGTCATCAAAAGAGCCGGATTCTCATGACCCTCAACTACCTCAGTCAGAATGAGGATAAACATACAGGACATCTAGTGTCCCTACTAATATAGCTTACCAGGGTATTCTGGTACTTCGCTATTAGAGTCACAGTGGCATTCTGCACTCTCTTTGCCATTGAAAGATTTCATGTTTATCTCTCATCGATGTGGTATAAAAGATTCCCTTGGAAGAATAGTGTTACATCATCCCGGTATAAACATATAGTGAAGGGTTGATGGATTAAGAAACATCAACATCAACTCCTACACTAGGATGTAAGGATATACACATCCATATTCCCCCACATACTCTAAAGTATGTGATCCAGGAGTTCCCTTAAGAAAACCTGTTTCACCATCATTTAAATTCTGACAATGATGGATCTATGATCAGGGCTCTACATGGTATGATTAAACTTGGTTATTAGGTACATTTCTGTATTCTTTTAGCATCATACATGTTTTCAAACATTAATCATTAGCATAGCAGCTATGAATGTAGAATACTAAATGTATCAAGTCTAACTCAAATCAATTATCATTTCTCAATCTTCCAATCACAAGTCATTTGACAAGCATGACCTTCATGATATTCATGGCTCTTACAGCCTATCATTCTCATAAGATGCCACTTACTAGGCATCATCATATGTCATTATTCATAAAGCTAATAACATGCTCCCAATGAATATGAAATCATAATCCTTACCTGGATATGATCACCATCATGTATAGAAACCTGCATGGTTAATTCAACTGATAATAGTAAGCAGTTCATATCAAGAGTTGTACCCTTATATTCTTACAAGGGTTAGATTCCCTGATTTTCATCAATTAGGGTTTACTATTCACAATATATGTCATCACCCTAGAATTAGGGTTTACTATTCACAATATATGTCATCACCCTAGAATTAGGGTTTACTATTCACCTCATGGTGAATTAATCTCATTACATCACCATGCATGAGAAACATCATCATTAAAGCCCTCAGATAAGATCAGGATTCACCAATTACCATAATTAGGGTTTCCATGATCTCTCATAAGTGGATCATACCCTAATCATGCACATTCATGTATACTGAAGGTATTTTACTTGAGTTTCTACTATAAATGGTACTTTCTCTCTCCTCTCACTAGTAGATGGTGACTACACCACTTAGATTAGGTTAGGTTAAGTCCCCTTTGATCTACATAAACCAAATCACCACTATCAAGTGATTCAGGTTTGATTAAAACAAGGTATAACTCAATTGAACCTCTCAGGGGCATTTTTGGTAAATTACCCATTGATCATCCTCATGGGTCAATTCATTAATCACTTAGTCCCTTAATATCTTAAGTTACCATTATGGTTTATATAAGATCATCATTGAACCATTTACACCTTCAAGTGATTAAGTATAATCAACCTTGAAAATCTCCAATTGGTTTAGGGTTTGATCTTCAACCTTCAACCCATTTGATTCTTAAATGACCTTGAACTCGTTTAACCTCAAACGACCTAGAACCCATTTGGGCCTCAAACGAGTGTGGAGCCCCTTGATCTTAAACGGGTGTGAACCCAATTGAGATCAAACGAGTGTGAACCCGTTTGAGATCAAACGAGTGTGAACCCGTTTGAGATCAAACGAGTGTGAACCCGTTTGAGATCAAACGAGTGTGAACTCATTTGGACTTAAACGAGTGTGAACTCATTTGGACTCAAATGAGTGTGAACTCATTTGGACTCAAAGAAGTGTGAACTTACTTGGGTCCAAACCGCATGAACATAAAAGGTGACACATAGGTTATGTTTGAATAGGGTTTCCTATGTTGAAGCCTTTAATTGGCCAAAGCCATGTTAACCACTTACAGATTGAGTCAATTAGGATGAGCCTCAATCAATTGGACTCCAATTTGACTCTTAATTGAAAGCCAATTAGGGTTAAGTCTAACTCAATTAGGGTTTCCAATCGGCTAATCATCATTTCTCAACAATGTGAAACAAATTGTAATTGAACCCATCAATTAAGCTCCAAATGGGCTCAAACTTGGCCCAAACGGTCTTGAGATCGTTTGGATGACCTCCAAACGGTCTTGAGACCGTTTTCCCAAAGTTTGGCCAAAATCTAAGTTGATTTGATTAGGATTGAACCCTAATTAGGTCTAAAATCAGCACTTTTATCAATTCTTCAACCTATTGAAATTGGACCTACAATGGATCAATTTTCCTCAACCCTAGACCTCCAAACGGTCTTGGGGTGTTACTAAACGAGTGTGAGACCATTTGGGTGAACCCCAAACGGGTTTGAACCCGTTTGGATCCTCCAACCCAAAACTCAACAAGATCTATAATTAAAATCAGCAATTTCAACCCGATTAGGGTTAGGGTGTTGAAGTGCCTTCAACTCTCAATTGGTTAGGAATTAGATTATAATTATTTGTAGGAAAGAGATTCAATACATTATCAGCAGACCCTCAAACGGTCATATCTTGGTAAACCCTATGAAATGGTCTTGGGGTCGTTTTGATCCAAACGATCTTGCAGGATCGTTTGAGATCAAACGGGTTGAACCTGTTTGACCTTAAACGAGTTGCACCCATTTGGACCAAAAGGGTCCAAGGTCGTTTCATAAAGTGACCTAGGAATCCACGCCCATCATCCTCAACCTCTTTTCAGGTCGGTTCCTCCACCGTTTTGCTTACAAAAGAGTAAGGAAGAAGGGAGGTAGAAGAAGAACTAATCATAGAAAACAAGAACAAAGATATGCATAACAAAGCTAAGAGTTAGAGTTATAAAACCCACCTCAAACGTGGTTCCTAGAGATTCCAAGCTTCCAAGCTTCAAGCCTTTAATGGCGTCTTGAGCTCCATAGGTCGGCCAAGGTCAATTCTTCACGAAAAAGATGGGGATGGTCGACTAGAACAAGGAACCTAAGTAAGAAAACTAGCAATTCAACCTTGTAATACGATTTCCTCCATGAATCCAAGCTAGAAGGTGGTGTTCTCTTACCTTAGAACAGGTTGGTCATTTTCCTGAGCTCCATAGATTTGCCTTGGTCAGTTGAGAAAGATAATAAGTGAGGAAGTGAAGGAAAACGTTTGCTTGGTTTGGAAAGAAAGGTGCTTATATAGTTTAGGCTGATTTTCACCATAAGGACCTCTAAAGCATGTAATTCTCATCCAAGTCCCTCCTTATTTCTAAGGCACGTTCAAGCTATCAAAACTTAATCAAAGCCCATCAAAACTCAAGATCTAAGGGTAAAGAAAACCAATATGCACACTAAGGTATATATATATGAAGGGTCTTCTTACTCATACTAGGTGTTTTCACTACAAAGGTCATCCTTCTTATCCAATTATTTAATAGAAGTGCCCCTCTCATCCTTTCTTCTCTAAATGATGTCAAGAGTCATTAAAGATATTCTATAAAGTGTATAGCACAAGTTGCACCCCACATTTTGGGTAAATTGCACTTTACACCAAAATTAGGGTTTAAGCACAAGGATTGCTCCACAAGCTGCACCTTGGTGCCCAAACTTGGAAAATCCATCATACCTCATCATATTCCTTCATATGATGTCTCTTTATTAGAGGAACATCTTAACTTGTGAAATTGCAAGTTAAACCCCTTACTTGGGTAATTTGCACATAGGTCCCTGTATTACCAAACAATACTACAATCATTGTTTAAAAGGGACAGAAATGAAAATGTATGTTCGTTAGGAACTTAATTACATGCCAAAAGATAATCACAAAGATTTAATTACATATTTAGGCAAAACGCCTAGGGTTAATTCATAACCCAGGTCAGGGATGTTACAGTCAAGTTTCTCCTTTTGTCTTCGACCCCACGCCACCAGAGTTCTGCATCACCCTTAAGCAAATAAACTACATGATTGATTTGCCTTTCCTTAGACAACTCCATCAGATGGAACACTTTCTCAATCTGCCTCAGCCATTCATCTGCCACTATGGGGTCTGTAGTTCTAGTGAACTCAGTACCTCCAACCTTCTTTACCAGTTCATAGGACCTCATCAGATCCTTACTACTCGAGGTAGAAGCTCATTTATCTGACTTATAGTTTTCCTTGGTTTCCAGAAACATTATGTACATTCTCGCAACCTCATCCACCTCTTCACCACCACCTGGACCCATCTCTTGGGAATTAGGTCCAATGTGGCTATCAGCTTGGTCCTCATGACCACGTCCTCTCTCTTCCATCTGCAACAGTATAAGAAAATATTTCCTTTTAGAAAACTGTAGTTAGAAGAAAGATACTTAAGTCCTAATCCTATTGGTCTCTTATCGTCCCCTGACTTTGACTTAGACTGTCTATGTACTCAACCTATGCTCTGATACCAAAGTTGTTGCGACACCCCGACCCCCGTGCCATCTCGAATGACCCCGAAGATCGGGGAGTCATACTCGGTAAACCACTCTTAACTTTTTCTTTCCTTAACCATTTAGATTAACTTAAATGAAAACCATAAAACTTGAATAACATCAAATTAAAATAAAATTGCAGAAGTGACTTTCCATTAACCATACTAAGAATAAAAACAAGTTTACATGACATATTACATTTCTCATGCAGACTATAAAACATAGCAGATAATTGCAAACTAACTACATATTTTACCACATTCTCTCTCTAACCCACCACATGCCCAAGGACCGAGAGGAAAGGACTAAGAGACCTCTAACTAACTGCTAACTACCTTCTATGTACTTGGATGATATGATTCTTCAACCTCCTTGTGTTGACGTTGACCTGAAAAATGTTTCAGTAGGTTGGTGAGCTACTGGCTCGGTGAATAGAATTTCACCCAACCATCACAAGAAAACTCATTTGTTTTTACTATTCAGAATAATATACAAGAAATGCTACACTGGCAGGTCTAAGAAGTTTAATTTAAATAACAGAAGATGTCAACCTTTCATTATGATAATAATTGATGCAAAGTTGTAAATACAATTAATTAATAGAAAATTCTAAAATTCCACTTAAAGAACAACTACTGTGAGGCTAACTCATATCTTTCTTAATTCTTTAACTTATAACAACTCTGTGAACCTATATGAATATATTTTATCTTATGCCCTGATCATATGCAGTGTACTCTACATATGAAGACTCGTAGCGAACTACGATCCCACCGTATAAGACTTAGCCGACACCCCGGGATAGCTAAGTCTGACTGCTGTCCTGGTCTGCTACAGGACTCAGGCTCTCTGGCCTCGGCATCCTTTTGGTTCTGTAAACTGGACTCCTCCTCTAAGCTGAGTACACCGGCAGAGAGTCAAGCCGTGCCACCAGGACGTCTGGTATGTGTTGGACACACTTTTCTATACCTTAGTGCCACCAGGACGTCTGGTTAGTGTTGGACACTGTAAACTGCTCTCTAGTGCCACTAGGACGTCTGGTTAGTGTTGGACACTACAAACTGTACTCTCGTGCCATCGAGACATCCGGTTAGTGTTGGACATGAGTCTCCGACCTTACTGGACGCACCGCCAGGTAGGTCATTTCACCCCTAGGGTAGAGACCTCTCAAAGGGGTTCTACGGTGTCAGGGCCCTTAATATAATATTTTATTATTCTAGAAAGGCTCTTACTACATTGCATCTCTCTCTTACTTGTTCTGGACTTTGGTATCTCTATGGTACCTCATCTATTTGATTTTAATTCAAATCACAATACCATATCTTTCTAAAATTGATAGAGCAGTAAACTCAAAATAATTGTAAATACTGAGCAATCCTATATCATGCATGCAAGTAGATTTAAAATTCATAAATAACCCAAACTCATATCAATTTGGCACATACATACTGAATTCATACAATTGAACATCTTATTGAACTGATAAGAGTAATTTACTTCACATATAAGAAATCATCCGTAGTATTTATCAATTATCTGAAATTTCTCGATGACATGCACATTAACCCTAATCCTGGCTTGTGCATCACATAACTCAATTAAGAGTTACTTACATATCATAACACGAATTATTAGCAATACTTGAGATTTTCTAGTAATATCTAAGAGAAATGTGCCAATTCATGTAAATGTTAATTCACACACATTAACATAATCGGAAGCATGCAACTAGGGTGTTATTTCATATTTTTATGTTATTGTACTTTCTTTGAAATCGTGCATCTGAAAATTTACAAAATCTGTATTGCTTGGGTTTATACCCAAACCGTACCATCAGCAGTCGTGTATTTCTAATTTCAACGTTCACACTGAGCAATTTTGGTTCTGATGAACCATGTAAATTCACTGGTCCAATCCACACTGATCAGATGCTAAATTAAATCATATGAAAGTATAAAGAAGCAATTTATGAAATAAAAAGTCGGGTGACACTAAATACTGCCCAAAGCCTAATAACTACTGTTATCAGCGAGAAATGCGTAATTAACCAAAAATTTCCAAACACCATAGTTAAATCATGATAGATGAGTGAAACCCTACTCACATCGATTTAGGATGTCTGGATTCATTCGGAAATGCGTCTCGAGACCAGATTCTAGGTGATTTCTGAGTCTTCTTCTACCTCGATTCAGTTTTGGTAGGAACCTGCTTCACACACATGTTGGAAAGGAACTCGATTTAGTGCCTAATCAAGGCTATAAGCTACGGATTCCTTATCGGAACCTCAAGCCAAAGTCAAAGCTACCTCTCTTTGGTGCCTCTTGCACCCAAGCTATTTCTGGCCGGACCTTCTGCAATCAAGCAATAACACACGCATGCATAGATTGAAAATGGACAGGGCTAGCTAGATGCTGCTAAGGCTTGATGGCTACAGATTGCTGCTAGGACCTCATGAACGGAGCTTAAAGTTGTCACCGGATGTTGCTGCTCATGCCCTAGTAGCCCATGGTCACTTCTACGTGTAGCTACTGCTACTGCTGCAAGGTAGGGGCACCACCCCTTGCTAGATGAGCACCGATCTTGGTGGTCAAGGTGAGGAAAAGAGTCGTCGATGCATGGTAGGGGCACCACCCCTTGCTAGATGAGCACCGATCTTGGTGGTCAAGGTGAGGAAAAGAGTCGTCGATGCATGGCTAGTCGCTGGCCGAAGCAAGAGCACCCGCTTCTCTCCCAATCGTGGCCGCATGATCTGCTTGCTGTTGGGTGCCGCACCTACTACTGGTCGGATGCCCAAGCAAGTAGCTAGCTCAAGGATGGAGGGGGAAGGCAGAGGAGGGAGAAGATGGGAAAGTGGCGCCCTAGCTGGTCATAGGTGAAGAGATCGTGAATCACCCAAAATCGCCTGCACTCTTCTCTCCCTCTGCTGCGATCGGTCTGGCTGGGTGGTTTGGGCACCGCTTAAGGCTGCTCTCTGTTGTATCGGGTGAAGGAGAAGAAAGGATAAAGGAAAGAAAAACAACCGACCCACTTAAGGGAAACAAATTCTGGTAAAATTGCATCCAAGATCAAAGGAACATGAAAACATCATAACTCTTGCCTCGAAGGTTCGATTAACACGGTTTATTTTGCTACTTTTCAAGTGCGAGATCCTCTACAACCCCAAGGCATAAAAGCATGCCAATTAGCTTGTCTCAGATAATCAAAATACTAATCACATAGGAAAACACTTATTTAACGTAATCAACATGATGATGCACTAATCACAGTACTTACCAGATAAACTCGATGTGGGTCATAACAATTACTATTCATCTAAATTAGGGTTTTACATTTCATAACCCTAACTTAGGATTACTCATGTCTTCACCCTCAATTAGGGTTTCACTATTACCCTACATTAGGGTTTCATTCAGAATTGCCCTAAATTAGGGTTTGAGTTCATTAATCAACTCAATTAGGGTTTGATGATCTCTTTATCAAGGATCATACCCAAGTTGTATACTACACTCATTTCGAATTTGTTAGGCTTGATTGCTACATGATTATCTTACATGTATGAATCTCTCTCTCTCATCCTATTCAGGATGTTCACTACTCAACTCTTGACTAGATTGAGCCTACTCTTTATTCAAATACATGCATTTAAGGTTAACATGATGTATTGAATTATTGCATCATTGTGCATCAATGATTAATCCCACTAAGGGTATCAACCATCTAAATACATTGGGTGTCGAAAAGATTTGATCAATTGAACCTTCAATTACGTGAGGTATCCAAATTAATTGACCAATTGAATCTTCAATTACATTGGGTGTCTAAATGGATTAACCAATTGAGTCTTCAATTACCTTAGATATCCAAATGGATTAGCAATGTTGAAACTCAAATGGTTTTGATTACTTAGACCATAAATGGTCTTGGTCTCTCAGAATTCAAACGGTTTGAAACCATTTGGGCAAATTGCCCTAGAAACCGTTTAAGCAAGAAATGTGTTGAAACCGAAGAGACTTGGGTATCCAAACAGTTTGAGACCGTTTGGACCCAAATGATCTTGTGACCGTTTGGACCCAAACGGTCTTGAGACTGTTTGGACTCAAACAGTCTTAAGACCATTTGGTCCAAACCTTCCCAAAATTGAATGAACCAAAAAGGTCTTTCAACACTTAAACAATTCAAGGTTTCAATCAATGAATCGAGTATCAATTGAATCCTTGATTAATTCATCAATTGAACTATTGAATCATCCTTCAATTGGACCATCAATTAGGATTTTGAACCCAATTGAACTAGGATTTATAATCAAGAAACCATTAATTAGGGTTTTGAATTCGGAGAACCATCAATGGTTAACATTGTGGAACTAATTCAATTATAATCAATGAATCATCATCAAATTATGATATGACCTGACCTCAAACGGTGTTGAGGTCATTTGGATGACCTCCAAATGGTCTTGAGACCATTTGACTCAAGTCATCACTGAAATTTGTGAAATTCAATTAGGGTTTGCATCATTGGATTGATCATCAAATTAACTATTGATTGTATTTCAATTTGATATCTCTGGATCTTGAATTACTCAACCATACTCAACCCTAGACCTCCAAACAGTCTTGGTTGACCTCCAAGCGGTCTTGAAACCATTTGGGTGATCTCCAAATGGTCTTTACACTGTTTGGGTTAATCAACCCAATGTTTTAAATCAACCAATTGAAATTTCAGCACTTAGCCCAATTAGGGTTTCTAATTGGAGGATTTTCCATATATTGAATCAATCAATTGGATCCATTAGATAATCATCCAAAATGTAATAGGGTCCTGACCTCAAACGGTCAACCAATCCAAATGGTCAACCCTTCCAAACGGTTTGGGTTCCAAACCTCCAAATGGTTTGGTGAAACTGTTTGGACCAAGGTCTTAAAACTATTTGCAAAAGAAACTTGTTGGAATGAGTGCCTAAGATGATGTCATCATCATCAAGCCTTAGTCCATCGAAAAGTACTTCCATTATCATGGTAATTTCATCAACTAATCAAAGGAATTGTAAGAAGAGAAATTGAACATAACTGATTGAGAAATTGAATTCAATAACAATGAATAGGGGTTCAAGTTATATAACCCACCTCCAAATGATCTTCAAAGCTTGGAGCTTCACGTAAAAAATGGTGGAAGAAGATTTTTCACACCACAAGGTTCGTTCCTCAAGCTTTTGAGTGAAAAGGAATGGTTAGAATTGAAGATGGGATCGCGATAAGAAGAAATCATGCATTGTTTTGTGATTTCCACCATGAAATCAAGGTGAACGAAGGTCAAGAAGCTTACCAACAGGTTGGGGGTCATCCTCATGCTTCTCCTAGCTCCCTTGGTCATTTTTGCAAGCAAAGAGAAGAAGTGGATTCGAAAAAGACTTTGGTTTCAGTTGTAAAAGGTGTTTTTATAAGAAAATCAATGAGAGAGAAAATGCCTTATAAAAATCTTTTAATTCCAAATTTTTGTGCCACCTCTCCCCCCTCGGTTCCTTGCATGCAAAGATATCTTACTCACCTTCGAATTCCCTTCCATTATCCATGAATTAAGGGAAAAGAAATTAAGCACCTTAACCCTTATAATATTATTATCCATAAGTTAGTGGGTATTTCTTTTTATTTTCTTAATGTGAGTGGCTTCTCCACTCACATA
Organism: Alisma plantago-aquatica; assembly: GCA_963693085.1. Taxonomy (NCBI): domain Eukaryota; kingdom Viridiplantae; phylum Streptophyta; class Magnoliopsida; order Alismatales; family Alismataceae; genus Alisma; species Alisma plantago-aquatica. The sequence goes on from OY856410.1 coordinate 172,460,572, forward strand.
GATATTTCCTTTTCCTTTGCAAGGAACAAGGACATTCATACTTGAGAAAATCTAACCATCTCGTTTTTGGTTGAAGGCCCTTCAATTATTTTATTTATTTTTGCATTAAATTGAATTAATGTTTCAATTATGCTTAAATCTTGATTATTTTAATATCAAGATTCTCTCTCCTTCAAAGTGATACAAATGAGATGCCCCTCTCATTTTCTTTGCTCTATATGATGCCAAGAAATATTAGGGACTATTTTGAAGTGGTAAATTGCATATTGTACCCTGGGTTTTGGGTAAATTGCACATTACAAAAACTAGGTTTTAATGCACAAACATTGCTTTATCAGCTCTTTCTTGGTACTCAGGCTTGGGGTAGCCATACCGCTGCATCATCTTCATTCTCATGATGCTTCAAAACATGAGGAACATATTATCATGCAAAATTTGCTATTTAACCCCTTAACTTGGGTAATTTGCACTTTAGTCCAACACAAGCAAAACATTATTTTCAACATTATTCAAAATGGACTAAAATTGAAATATAAGTTCCTCTTGAGCCTTAATTACTTTTTAAAAGATAATAGCAAGCATATAATTATCTTTCTTAAACAAAACACCTAGGGTTAAAGCATAACCCAGGTCAGGGATGCTATAGTACTCTACATATGAAGATTCATAACAAACTACGATCCCACCGTACAAGACTTAGCCGACACCTGGGGATAGCTAAGTCTGACTACTCTCTTGATCTGCAATAGGAAAACTGGCTCTCTGGCCTCGACACTCCTATGGTGCCATAAATTGGACTCCTCCTCTAGGCTGAGTACAGAGGCGGAGGGTCTTAGACGCTCTGTGGGCCTCAACTTGGTACGCTCTGTGGGTACCTCTGGTATACCACCGGGACTTCCGGTTCATGTTGGGTAACCTATCTTTTCTTAGGAGACTTCCTCAAGGGCTTCGTCTCCCCGCACACTTTGTGGGTGTGTTCCGACCCCCGTATACTGGACGCACCACCAGGGTAGGTCGTTTCATCCCTAAGGCGCATACCTCTCATAGGGATTCTACGGTGTCAGGGCCCTTAAATCTATTATTTTATTATTCTAGAAAACTCTTACTACATTGTACATTTCTCTTACTTATACTTGACTCTGGTATATCTATGGTACCGTGTCTATTTACTTGAACTTTAAAACACGACATGAATATCATTCTAAATTTGACAGAGCAGTTTATTCAAGCATTGCAAATGCTGAGAGATTCAACATATTAAGCATGCAGGCAGATTTCAAGTTCTTAAATAAACTAAATACATGTCCACTTGTAATTTACTAAGAAATCAAAATTATTATCTATGTAGTCAGACTAAAATTCTTAAATAAATAGAATTTAGGTCAACTTGGCACATATATGCTGAAATCATACAATTGAACATCGTAATGCACTAACAAGAGTTAATTACTCGATATAAGAGTAATCATCAATATCACTTGTAAATTATCTTAAAATCCTCGAAAATCATGCACATCAACCCAAAATCAGAGTTGTGCATCACATAACTCAATTAAGAGTTAAATTACTTATGATGGCACGAGTTATTAATATTAATTGAGAATTTCAAATAATTTTTTGGAAAATGTGTAAATTTGTATTGTTATCAAACTACTCGCATTAAGTATAGTAGGGAGCGTGCAACTAGGTTTTCTCATTTTCATGTTATCATCATTTCTTTGTAATTGTGCATCACAATAATTGCTAAAATTTCACAGCCTGGGTTTATACTCAAACTGTATAGTTATTGGTCATGATCTACTAATTTCGGCTTTTAAATTAAATAACTTAGGTTTTGATCAACCATGTAATTCCACTAGTCTGAACCACACTGAATCGGATAATAAACTAGATCATTCAAAGTTTAAAGAAGCAAATCGTGAAATAAAAGTCAGGCGACACCAATACTACACAATGCCTGATAACCGCTGTTACTAGCAAAAAACGCTGATTCAACCGAAATTATCTGACTTCCGGAGTTAAATCTTGCTTGGTGAGTGAAATTCTACTCACAATGGGTGAGGTGACCACAATTCAGCTGGAAATGCATCCAGAGGCCAGTTTCCAGGTATACGCAGGTCGTCTTCTACCTCTAGATTGCCCTGGATTCAACCTGCTTCACACACAGGTGAAGGGGAGGCTCGGTTGGGTGCCTAATCATGGCTATATGGTTGTGGATTCCTGATCTGGACCTCAAGTCGAGCTCGATGATGTCTCTTTGGAGTGTTGGTTGCACCCAAGAGGGCTCATGGCCGCTGGCCTACTACTGGCCAGCGCTGGAGCTAGCTGGCATCGCCCTACCTGTTCGGGCATAGGTAGAGGCTAGGAAGGGGGGAAAATGAAGGAGAAAGAAGTAGGAAGAGTAGAAGCTTCTTGGCTACTGGCTCGTGGCTTAGGGTGCCCAAATTCACCCCACCCCTCTCCAATCAGGCTGCACTTGTAGGTCGAGCTATAGGTTGGGGGCGCCGCTAGGCAGGGATGAGAGGGAAAGATGGAGGAAGGAAGATGTAAGATGAAGGGAGGAAGGAGTTCGGTGGCTAGAGACGAAGCTTAGGCTCGAGAAATCACGCTATTCTCATCTCCCCCTGCTGCTCAATCGAGTGCAGGTATGCGCTGCTTAACGGTGCCCTATTGTTCAGGTGAAGAAGATAAGGGAGAAAAGGAAAAGGAAAAAAAGCCAATAAATTGAGAAATTGCATCTTAAACCCAAGCTTCTAGAAAATGTTGTAACTCTCGCCTCGAGTGTCCGATTGAGGTGATTTATTTTACAAATTTGCAAGCACGAGGTCCTCTACCTTCGCAAGGCACGAAATTATGCTAATTAGAGTGTAACACTAAATCAAAGCACTAATTGCATCTGTGAGTACTTAACTTAAATGTAACCAACTAAATGATGCACTAAGCATTGTGATTACTTAACTTAATCATCCTAATGATGTTGTGATCATTGAACTTACTAGTTAGCTTTGGAGTGGTTCATAACAATATCCCTCCCTTATAAGAATTTCATCCCAAAATTCTTAAAGAGAAAAGGAAACTTGTTACACATCTCTGACTCAAACTCCCATGTGGCTTCCTCTAGGTTGTGGTTCCTCCATAGAAATTCCACTAATGGTACCTCACGATTCTTGAGCTTCTTGATCCTCCAATCAACTATCTGTATAGGTCCTTCAACATAGGTTACATCTGGTCTGAGTTGTGTAGGTTCTGGGTCCACTATCTTCTCTGTACTAGGGTAACACTTCTTCAACAACAATACATAAAACACATCATGTAGATTAGCCAACTCAGATGGAAAATCCAACCTGTAGGCTACAAGTCCAATCCTCTCAACAATAGGATATGGGACCATAAACCTAGGAGTCAGTTTGCCTCTCTTGCCAAACCTCAACATCCCTTTCCATGGTGAAACTTTTAGATGCACTTCATCACCAACCTCAAACTCAAGATGTCTACGTCTTTTCTCAACATAACTTTTCTGCCTATCATGTGTAGCTTTCAACTGTTCTCTGATCACTATTATCTTTTCTATAGTCAAATCCACTATCATGGTCCATGAATCTCTTTGTCACCCACCTTGTACCAACATACAAGTGATCTACACTTTGTTCCATACAGAGCTTCATATGGGGCCATACCAAGACTGGAATGGTGACTATAGTTGTATGCAAACTCTATAAGGCTCAAGTATTCTTCCCAACTTCCACTAAAATGCAAGACACATGCTCTCAACATGTCCTCAAGAGTCTGAATGGTCCTCTCTGACTGACCATCTGTCTGCGGGTGAAAAGCTATATTGAACCTCAACTTTGTGCCCAAAGAACGATGCAACTAATTCCAAAACCTAGATGTGAATTTAGGATCTCTATCTGATATAATTGAAACTGGGATACCATGTAGCCTGACTATCTCATCCACGTATATCTTAGCCAACTTAGGGACATCAAAGGTTGACTTAATAGGAAGAAAGTGAGCATACTCAGTTAGTCTTTCCACAATTACCCATATTGAGTCACAACCTCTAGGTGTCCTGGGAAACCCTACCACAAAATCCATTGTGATATGTTACCACTTCCACTATAGTATAGGAAGAGATTGCAAAGTACCTATAGGTTTCAGATGCTCAGCTTTAACCTACTGGTACACACTGCATCTAGCCACATACTCAACTACATTCTTTTTTCATACCTGGCCATGAGTATAACTCCTTGAGATTCCTATACATCTTAGTATTTTCTGGATGCATAGCGTACATTGATGCATGCGCTTCTCAAGAATCCTTTCTTTCAAATCACTATCTCCAATTACACACAACCTGTCATGTTGATACAACAAACCATCATCTGAACACCTAAACTCTGGTCTTTTTCCCTATGTCATGTCCTGCATGATCTTCTATAACTCACTGTCACTTTGTTGAAGTTCATTGATCTAATCATAAAAGGTAGGCTTGACTTGCATCTGTGCAATCAAACCACTATGTTCTGTCACCCCTAAGTCTAAGTTCAACTTCCGCATCTCTACTAACAGGTCTCTCCTGAAAGATGCCATAGATAATGCATCAGTTGTTGAACTTGACTTCCTGCTGAGGGCATCTTCTACCACATTCGCCTTACCAATATGATAATCTATCATCACATCATAATCCTTGATCAATTCTAACCATCTTCACTATCTAAGATTCAGATCCTTTTGGGTGAAAATATATTTCAAACTCTTATGATCCGTAAACACCTGACATGCCTCACCATAAAGATAGTGACGCCATGTTTTAAGAGCATGAACTACTGCAGCTAACTCCAAATCATGTGTTAGGTAATTCTCCTCATTCTTCTTAAGTTGTCTAGCTACATAAGCTACTACCTTGTGTTCCTACATCAACACTTAGCCTAGGCCTCTTCTAGAAGCATCACAAAACACTGTGTAACCCTTATCTACCTCAGGCAAAATCAACACTGGTGATGTAGTCAACCTCTTCTTCAACATATGAAAACTCTTCTCACAATTGTCTGACCAAACAAATGGTGCATTCTTTCTCGTTAAGTGTATCAGAGGTGACACTACAACACTGAAGTTCTAGATGAACCTCCTGTAGTAACCTGCTAATCCTAAGAATTTTCTGATCTCAGTAGGAGTTTTAGGCTGCTCCCACTGTAGAACAAACTCGACTTTCTTAGGGTCAACATTTACTCCATCTCCTGAGATGACATGTCCAAGAAAAGACACCTCAGCTAACCAGAACTCGCACTTACTAAACTTAGCATATAGCTGGTGTTGTCTCAACAATTGTAATGCTATCCTCAGATGCTGCTCATCCTGCTCGTCATCTCTGGAATAGATCAAAATGTCATCTATGAAAACCACTATGAACTGATCCAAGAACAGCTTGAAAATCCAGTTCATCATATCCATGAAAGCTGTTGGGGCATTAGTCTGTCCAAACGACATGACCAGAAACTCATAATTCCCATATCTTGTTCCGAAAGCCGACTTACGAATATCTGAAGCCTTTATCCTCAATTGATGATATCTAGATCTTAAGTTTATCTTAGAAAAAATCATCACTCCACGAAACTAATCAAACAAATAATCTATCCTTGGTAATAGGTACTTATTCTTGATGGTGATCTTATTCAACTATTTGTAGTCTATATATAGCCTCATAGTACCATCTTTCTTTTTCACAAACAAGACTGGAGCTCCCCATGGTGAAGAACTAGGTTGAATGAAACCCTTATTCAATAATTCGTGTAATTGAATCTTGAGTTCCTTCAACTCTGCAGGTGCCATTCTGTAGGCTGGCAGTGCCATAGGTTGACTACCTGGCAACACATGGATCTTAAAGTCTATCTCTCTTTCAAGAGGTAGACCTGGAAATTAATCTGGGAAAACATCTGTGAACTCACAGAACACTGGCACATCCCATAGACTGGTTGTGCTATTCTCATCTCTAGTATCTACTAGATGTGCCAAGAACACCTCACAACCTTTTTGCAACATCTTATCAGCTACAACGGCTTATATGATACAGGTAGGTAAGACTTTCCTGTCTCCAGAAAAGATACAAGAAAATCCACTATGTTGAAAGACAACCTCCTTCTTCCAACATTCGAGATAAACTCGATACGTCTCTAGGCAATCCATACCCAAGATAACTTGAAAAGATCAACATCTAGGGGTATAAGATTAACTGTAATGGTAAAACCACCAAAAGTCAACAAACATCTGAGGCAAAACTCTGTCAACACTGTCAGTTCACCTAACAGAACCCTCAACAACAACTCAACCGATAACTCTTGGGTTAACAGGCTAAGCTCACAAGCTAAAGAATGTTGTAAAAACGAGTGAGTAGCATCCAAATCTATCAAAATTGTAACTGAAATGGTGTTAAAGAAAAGCATTTCTCCTGTAATTACTCGGGAAGAGACAATACCTTCTTGTGTTGTCAAAGAGAAGAAGCATCCTGAAGCTCTTCCTCTCCCACATTGTCCTCATTGTCCTTCCCTAGCACTGGGTGCTGCACCATCTTGGGAACCTGAAGCTATAGAGGAACCAGGTCCTCCAGCTGGAACATGTCTCAGAACATTCTAGTATTGTGATTGGGAACCCTATGATGCTGGCTGCTGTAATTGGGGGCAATTCCTCTTAAAATGTCCCATCTATCCGCACTGATGACATCCTTGAAACTCTATTCCCCAACACTATCCTGAGTGTGGTCTTCCACAAATATCACACATCAGTACCTTTCTACTTGGCAGACCTGTCACTGAAGCTGATGATCTAGATAACCTTCCTCTTGGCATATTGCTCCATCTCCCTGGACCAAATCTTCCCCTACTCTGAGAAGATATCACGTCTTCAGATCCTTGTTTACCATAACAACCAAATCCACATCCAAGCTTCGAGAAGAAACCACCACCACTTCCTTAGTGACCACTACTAGATCGTACTTTGTCGAAGTCTCTGGATCTCTTTCTATTCTCATAATGCTTATCAACATTCACAGACTCCTCTATGCATCTTGTTGCCTCATCCACATCATCTCCACCACTTGGACCCATCATCTGAGGGTTAGGTCCAATGTGGCTCTCAGCTTGGTCCTCACGACCTTGACTTAGAATAACTACATACTCAACCTATGATCTGATACCAAATTAGTTGTCATGCCTTGATCCCACAATTTCCACTAATCATGAGATTAGGGCATGACAAGAGGATTCAACTTAATACAAATACACCCTTAACTTTTTCTTTTCTTAATCACTTAAAATTTACCTAAAGGGGAATCTCATAATTTGGACAATACTGAAATCTTACTTAAACTTGCAGAAGCAAACTTACTGTTTTGAAACCTTGAAAGATACCTCAGAGTTTAATCAACATATTACATCTTACTTGCAGAATATAAAGTGCAACAGTTAATTGAAAACTAAAATACATATTACATTTCATTTTCTCTCTCTCTACCATACCACATGCCCAAGGACCGAGGGGAAAGGACTAAGAGACCTCTAACTAACTACAAACTAACTTCTAAGTACTTGGGTGATATGATCCTTCCGTTTCTTCATGCTAACGCTGACATGAAAAATGTTTCAATAGGTTGGTGAGCTACCGGCTCAGTGAATAGAATTTCACCCAACCATCACAGATAACTCATTTATGTTTATTAATTAGAATGAAATACCAGATAATACTATACTGAGTAGATCTAAGAAATATAATTTAAATGACAGGAGATGTCACATTTCATTTAGATAACAACTACTATAAAGCTGTAGATATGATTAAACAACAGAGAATACTAAAATTTCATTTAAAAGACAACTGCTGTGAAACTAACTCGAATTTTTCTTAACTCTTTAACTTATAGAAACTATGTGAACCTATATGAACATATTTATCTTATGACCTGATCATATATAGTGTACTCTACATATGAAGACTCGTAGCAAACTACGATCCCACCGTACAAGACTTAGCCGACACCCGGGGATAGCTAAGTGTGACTACTCTCGTGGTCTGCTACAGGAAAACTAGCTCTCTGGCCTCGACACTCCTATGGTGCCATAAATTGGACTCCTCCTCTAGGATGAGTACAAAGGTGAAGGGTCTGAGACGCTCTGTGGGCTTCAACTTGGTGCACTCTGTGGGTACCTCTGGGTTACCACCGGGACTTCCGATTCATGTTGGGTAACCTATCATTTCTTAGGAGACTTCCTCAAGGGATTCATCTCCCCACACACTCTGTGGGTGCATTCCGACCCCCGTATACTGGACGCACTGCCAGGGTAGGTCATTTCATCCCTAAGGAACATACCTCTCATAGAGATTCTACGGTGTCAGGGCCCTTAAATCTATTATTTTATTATTCTAGAAAACTCTTACTAGATTGTACATTTCTCTTACTTATACTCGACTCTGGTATCTCTATGGTATCATGTCTATTTACTTGAACTTTATAACACGACATGAATATCATTCTAAATTTGATAGAGCAGTTTATTCAAGCATTGCAAATGCTGAGAGATTCGACATATTAAGCATGTAGGAATATTTCTAGTTCTTAAATAGATGAAATACATGTCCACTTGTAATTTACTGAGAAATCAACATTATTATGCATGCAGACAGAATAAACTTCTTAAATAAATAGAATTTAGGTCAAATTGGCACATACACACTGAAATCATATAATTGAACATCGTAACACACTAATAAGAGTTAATTACTCGACATATGAGTAATTGTCGATAGCACATGTAAATTATCTATAATTCATCGAAAATTTTGCACATAAACCTAAGATTAGAGTTGTGCATCACATAACTCAATTAATAGTTAAATTACTTACTATGGCATGAGTTATTAATATTAATTGAGAATTTCAAATAAGTTCTTTGGAAAACGTGTAAATTTGTATAGTTATTAAACTACTCGCATTAAGTATAGTAGGGAGCGTGCAACTAGGTTTTCTTGAACGCTTTCATGTCATTATCATTTCTTTGTAATCGTGCATCAAATTAATTGCTAAAATTTCACAACCTGGGTTTATACACAAACTATACAATTATTGGGTGTGATCTACTGATTTTGGCTTTTAAACTGAATAACTTAAGTTTCGATCAACCATGTAATTCCACTAGTATGAACCACACTGAATCGGATAATAAACTAGATCATTCAAAGCGTAAAGAAGCAAATCGTAAAATAAAAGCAGGCGACACCAATACTACACATCACCTGATAACTGTTGTTACCAGGAAAAAATGCAGATTCAATCGAAATTATTCGACTTCCTGTGTTAAATCTTGCTTGGTGAGTGAAATTCTACTCATAGCAGGTGAGGTGACCACAATTCGATTGGAAACACATCCAGAGGCCAGTTTCCGGGTATACACAGGTCATCTTCTACATGTAACTTGCCCTGGATTCAACCTGCTGCATGCACATGTGAAGGGGAGACTCGAGTGGGTGCCTAATCGTGGCTACATGGCTGCAGATTCCTGATCTGGACCACAAGCTGAGCTCGATGGCATCACTTTGGAGTGTTGGCTGTGCCAAAGAGGGCTCCTGGCCATTGGCCTATTGCTGGTCGTCACTGGAGCTAGCTGGCGTCGCCCTAGCTGGTGGGGCACAGGTAGAGGATAGGAAGTGGGGAAAAAGGAAGGAGAAAGAAGAAGAAGAGTAGAAGCTACTCGGCTGCTGGCTCATGGATTAGGGTGCCCAAATCCCCCTTGCCCCTCTCCCTAACCTGCTCGATTGGGCCGCACTTGTAGGTCGAGCTGTAGGTTGGGAGCACCGCTAGGCGGGGATGAGAGGGAAAGATGGAGGAAGATGGAAGATGAAGGGAGGAAGGAGTTCGGTGGCTAGAGACGAAGCTTGGGCTCGAGAAATCGCCCTATTTTCCTCTTCCCCTACTGCTCAATCAAGCATAGGTATGCTCCACTTAATTATGCCTTTTTGTTTGGGTGAAGAAGATAAGGGAGAAAGGGAAAAGGAAAAAAAAGTCAATAACTAGAGAAATTGCATCTTGAACCAAAGGTTCTAGAAAATGTTGTAACTCTCGACTCGAGTGTTCGATTGAGGTGATTTCTTTTACCAATTTTCAAGCATGAGGTCCTCTACCTTCTCAAGGCACGAAATTATGCTAATTATACTGTAACACTAAAGCAAAGCACTATTTGCATCTGTGAGTACATAACTTTAATTTAATCAACTAAATGATGCACTAAGTGTCGTGCTTACTTAACTTAATCATCTTAATGATGTTATGATCATTGAACTTACGAGTTAGATTTGGAGTGGGTCATTAAACCTTAGACATAAAGCACATTATGCTATGTTGTATGAACTATGAGTTGCTTGAGTAGTGTGAAAACATGCAAATTCTTGAGATGGTAACATATATTAAGAAAGTGAACAACAATCATACAAAATAAGAAAGGTGCAATGTCTGAAAGGTGCTTTTTGAGTGTAAGATGACAAAGGTAGTTACAGTAGAGACCCATGTGCTAAATATGATTGGATAGGTGCAACACTTAGAAGAACTGGGATTCTCTTTGAGCCCAGAGTTGGCCACATATATGAAGCTACAATCATTGCATAAATTATATATCCATTTTTTCGAGCATTTCCACTTGAATAACATGGCCAAACCGTTGTCAAAATTGATTAGAATGCCGATAAATGTCACAACAACAATGAAGAATGGAAATTCCATGTTGGTGCATAGCAGAATGGAGTCCAATGATGAAGCAAAGCCAAGAAGAGTTCTGAGGTTAAGCATAAATCTAGATCTTCAACACTCAAGATAAGGAGAAAGAAAAGTACAAGAGAAGTTTTTCCTTTGTACTTGAAGGGATTCAGGAACATGAAGTCAGGGATAGGGATATCCATATATATGTTATTGAAATAAATTTGTCTACTTTTTCATCTTGGTTACTAGATACCAGATGTGGATCTAACATATGTTCAAATATGTAGGATCTGAAAAGAAATAATCCTTTAAGAAAGGGTCAGGTCAAACTATGAGTCAGAAATGGACCAAGAGTTCCTGCCACTGCAATTGGAACCTATAATTTATATCTTCCCATAGGTCTTGTAATAGAGTTAATGAACTTCTAATATGTACCTACCATAAATAGAAGCATGATTTTAGTATCTTGTATGGGCAAGGATGTATATGAATTTCATATTAAGAATAGTCAATGTTCAATTGCAAAAGATGAGATCTTTTATGGCAGTGTCCCAATGTCTTATGGTCATTATTTGCTGGATCTAAAGACAGATGTTCATGATGTAAATACCTAAATTTTAAAACTTGATATCTCTTACAAAACATATATTTGACATTGTTGTCTAGGGCACATCAATGAGAATCGCATATCTAGCCTCCATAGACATGGTTATCTAGACTCTTTTGATTTTGAATTAATAAAGACATGTGATTCTTGTTTGTTGGGCAAGATGACAAAGACTCCCTTCACTGGAAACAATGAGAGGGCTAGTGATCTATTAGGACTCATACATACTGATGTATGTGTCCTTTTTAGAACAAATGCTAGATGTGGGTATCAGTACTTAATTACCTTTACTGATGATTTTAGTAGGTATGGTTATGTTTTCCAGATGAAACATAAGTCCAGAACCCTTGAAAAGTTTAAGGATTTTATCAGTGAAGTGTAAAACCAACTAGACAAAAGTATAAAGGCACTTTCTTCTAATTGAGGTGGAGAATACTTAATCTAAGAGTTTGAGGACCTTCTGAGAGACTGTGGTATCATATAAAAATGGACTCCACCTCGAACACCTCAACATAATGGTGTATTAGAAAGAAGGGATCACATATTACTGGATATGGTGTGATCAATGATGAGTTTAGTTGATCTTCTCACTTCCTTCTAGAGTTATGATCTAGACATCATTGTATTTACACTGAACTGTGTACCATCTAAATCGGTTCAAAAGACACCATATGAGATATGGAATGGGAAGCATCCAAATGTGTGTTGTAGGAATATTTGAGGTTGTGAAGCTTATGTGAGAAAGCAATTTCCCAAAAAGCTTGGACCCAAATCAGAGAAATGTTATTTTATTGGATATCCTAAGGAAACCAAAGGATATTTTTTTATTCCCTATTTGACAACAAAGTGTTTGGTACCAAAGATGTTGTATTCCTAGAAAAGGAATTCATTTGCAATGGAATCAGTGGGAGGAAAACAGAACTCGAAGAAGTCGAGACCAATAAGAAAGTATTGAACCTTTCGAGGCACAAGAGGAACATAGACAGTCAAAAACCATTATGGAGTCTCAAATTCTTCAAGTAAAACAAGAACCTCACATATCTAGTAGGACACGCCTTTAGACAAATAGATTTAGTTATCTAGTGAATTTAAGAAGGAGATGAGTCGGTCATTGATCATGAGCCAACTACCTACCTAGAAGTTGTTAAGGGAATACAGTTTGAAAAATGACTTGAGCGCATGAGATCTAAGATGGAATCCATGTACATCAACAAGGTATGGACCTTGGTGGTTCCACCTGAAGGGGTAAAACCCATAGGGTGCAAGTGGGTTTTCAAAAAGAAGACTGACATGTATGGTAATGTACAAGATTATAAAGGTCGATTGATTGCAAAGGGTTTCAAACAAGTTCAAGGTGTTGACTATGATGAAACACTTTCTCCATTTGTCATGGTTAAATCCATCAAGATCATGCCTACCATCACATCATATCATGATTATGAGATTTGGCTGATGGATGTTAAAACTACATTCCTTAACAAGAATCTTCTTGAGGATGTGTACATGACACAACCTGAGGTTTTATAAATTCAAATAATTCAAATATAGTTTGTAAGTTACAAAGGTCATTCTATGGATTGACGAAACCATATCGGAGCTAGAATATTCAATTTGTAGAAATAGTCAAAGAGTTTAGATTTATTCAAAATGAAGATGAATCTTGTATTTAAAAGAAGGTTAGTGCGATCATGATTGTATTCCTCATATTGTATCTGGATGACACACTATTGATGGGAAATGACATTCCTACCTTTATATATGGTCAAGTCCTATCTAGTAAATACCTTCTCCATGAAGGACTTAGGCGAAGTATCCTATATTTTAGGAATCAAGATTTATAGAGATAGATCTAGAAGGCTTCTTGGACTATGTCAAAGCACATACATTGACAAAATATTGAAGAGTTTTAACTTGGAGGACCTAAAGAGAGGAAACCTGCCCAGGTCTCATGGTGTCACTATCTTTAGAGCTCAATGTCTCAATTCTTGTAAAGAAAAGGAACACATGAGTAGGGCTTCATATGCTTCTACAATTGGATCCATCATGTTCGCAATGTTATCTACTCATCCCAATGTCTCATATGCCATGAGCATGATGAGAAGATATTAGTCAGATCCTAGTGATGCCCACTGGAGTTTCGTGAAGAACATTCTTAAGTACTTGAGAAGAAGTAAGGATCAATTCTTTGTCTAGGAGGAAGAACTGGTGGTAAAGGGTTACACAGATGCAAGCTTCCAAACTGACAAAGATGACTATAGATCACAATTTGGATTTGTGTTTTGCCTCAATGATGGAGCTGTGAGCTAGAAGAGTTTCAAGAAAGAGACAATTGTATATTCTATAATAGATGTCAGGTATATTACCGCATCTAATGTAGAAAAGGAAGTTGTTTGGATCATGAAGTTCATTTCAGAACATGGGGTGGTTCCAAGCATTAGCAATTCCATTGAGATATATTGTGACAAGAATGGATCTACTACACAATCGAAGGAACCTAGATCGCATAAACATTCCAAGAACATACGAATGTGGTACCATCTCATAAGAGAGATTGTATAGCAAGGAGATTTGACCCCTTAACAATTGTACTTTCATAGAAGAAGCATGAAGGTCATGTTAGATCATTGAGACTAAGTACATGGGTGATTGCATCTAAGTGCATGTGGGAGTCTATTGGTATGTATGATCAGAGAGACAATCATGTGATGATTGTAATGGCATATGTTGTAAATGATTTGATTAATAATAAACTCAATCTTCTAATTTATTCTATTTTATTTATTCATTAGATAAAATAATAAATGTCTAAAGAATAGTATTACTCAATGATTTATGTCTTTGGGTTGAGGACCTGAAGAATGAGATCATATAGATGTCAAGAGTATATACATTCTTGTTGTGTCCCTAGTCAAATGTTTTTGTGGAAGGCTGATAGACAACAATAACACATAAGACTAGAGTGTGTTTTGGTTGATTACAAGATCTCATTAAGTCGTGATATGTGATATCAAACCAAACACATAAATACTTGTTAGAGAACAATGTATCAGACAAACTACCTTAAGAGTGATACATGGAAACCATGATTGGTAGTGAGAATCATCTCTTATAGTTTTGGTGGTGATTATGGTTCTTAGACATGAAATCACTGAACTCATGACATGCCATTTATAATACTTAGATATCATCCACTGTGACCTTGAATAAGGGTTGCCATAAAGGTGGTTCTTAGGTACATCATAACACATGGGGATGATTGTGAGTCACGTAGATGGGATTTATCCCTCCTATATGAGTATGATATCCTGGCCACTTGATAAGAGAGATTTAGAAATGCATGGCCATGATCATGTGAGTTAATATGTGATATTGAGCTTACATATATCTCAGACAGTCTTCTCTAGTTTAAGGAACTTGGATTGAACGTTGAAGAGGATGACTATTCCATGCCTTGAGTTCAATCTGGATGCCAAAGAAACTATACAAACATTATAACACCAATCACATATTGTAGGTTGAAGTTATTCTCCAACTTTCTGATTACTTGGGTAGAAATGAAGTCTTGCTAAGTACCAATCATTTCTTGTGATGTCATTAATTGGTTATGTACATTCACTACCAACGTAACTTGGAACCAATAGGGTCACACACATTGGATACACTTAGAATAGGAGTTTATTCATGAAATAGTTTAAACTTGATTATTAAAGAGTTAGAAATTCAATTTAAATGACAATATTTGAATTTTTGACTAATAGGACTGTTAACCATCTGGTTCAAATGTTGAACCGATTGATTCAAGTGTTAGGTAAATTGAACCAACTTTGGCAAATAGAACCATGAGATGACTGGTTTAGCAACTAAACCGATCAGCTCAGGTATGTGAATCAACTAGTTGGTTGATCAATTCGATTGGATAAAGGATTAGTGTTGACGTCATTTTATGCATTAATTGGAATTTAATTTCTAATACAATTGTGATTGGGAAACATAGTGAAACGACTGGTTCAAGGGTTGAACCAATCAGCTCACATGCCAATCAATTAGTTCACACTTGAACCGACCATTTCAATTTTCACATGTTATGAAAAATCATGTAATTCCATCCACTTTGACTCCCACTCAGACTAGAACTCATGACCCTAATCCTCCTATAAATAGAGGGGTACTAGAGACTTTCTAGAGACACAACAATAATATTTGACAATTGTTGTATTCTATGATTATGGTAACCAAGAGAACCCAAGCAAGTCCTACTCGTTAAAGGGAGGGATAGCAAGGGAGAGAAAATTAGGAGACAAAATCGACGCTAGCATGCTGACTAGAAGGGATAACTCCATCTTGTCTGTTCTTCTAGAATGATAGGATTTCTGGTGGTTCTTGTGGACTACTATAGAGGTGAGGAGGTTGTTGCTTGTCACTCAGAGGACATAGTCAACCAATGCATGTGATGATCAACTAGGAGGACATTGTTGACGTTGGCCAGGTGAAACTTGAAGAAAGGGACACACTACTACAAGGAAATTGTTGCTAGACTTGCTCCAGGACCAGTATAACCTTGCAACCATCATTCCCATTACATAGTTGTTGATATGATCTTTTGTTCAATGGGGAATATTATAGTTAAGTTTTTGTTTCGATTGTCTTATTTGATGCCATAATTCCCTGAATTAAGATGGCTCTTATTTTTTGTTTTTGTCAATGATGGTCTAGTAAGCCTTGGGTTTTTGTGGCAGCATAAACATCTTGAAAGAATCCTATAATCTTAAGCAGAAGGACATTGAAATTAAATATGGAATGTTGTTTTGGAGTTTTGTTACCATTATATGCATGCAAACGAGACATATATATTCCAAGTATGCAAAGTTTATGTTGATAAAACATTTTATTTGCCTAGACACGCCATATAAATTCTAAGTATGTGAAGTTTATGTCAATAAATCATTTTTTTGTCTTAGACACGCCATATAAACAATTTGACGTTAGGACTCATATTATATTATTATAAGCTTTTGTTGAAAGGGATTGTGGTGTCACTCAAAAGTAAGGAATGTATGGGTTTTATTTGTTGTAAATAAGAGATCTCATATCTAGTATATTAAAAGTCAATTTTGAAGATAGAAGAGTTGAGTTTTGATATAATGAATGATTGTGAGTGGTATAAGGTTGTTAGCAGTTGTAGTGTTAATATTTTTGTCTTTCTTTGGAGGTATGTTGTTTTTATAAAAGTATGTAGGTAAAAGATGGGTGTTCGATATTTAGGGATAGCTTAAGGTCAAGTCCCTCAAACAAGGGCCTTTCCAAAAGAATTGTTGAGTGAATTATTGGTTGTTATGTTGTTGTAATTTTCATTATTTTGTTTTCTTAGAGATGTTATTTCATATAAAGGAACACTCGTGGGTGTTAGTTTGGCCTAATATAAGAGGCATTGTATTTTTGTTGTTATAAGAGAGACCTATTGTATGCATGATCTATGATGTGTAGGTTTATAATGTAAAGGAATGTTTCTTGTAGAGTTACGTCTCTTATATACATACCACTATCATCCTTGGGTTTATATATTGTGGTAAAAGATATTGAATGCTTCTTATTGTGTCACTAAATGATGTTTCTACTTAGCTTGTCTAGGGTATTGTAACATCCTCAACTTTTCACCATCCTTTGAAATTCTTTAATTACTCTCATTATGTACACATGAGGTTCATTAATTGAACATTAGGTTTTCAACTAGAAATTGCACAAGTTAGTTATTTCTTTTGCCTATAAAAATTGATGGAAGAAAATAAAGGATATCTTGTAGAATTATGCAATTTAGGAGATTTATTTTTTTATGGAGAATTAGTAATAAAGGAATCCCTATAAGACTCTAAATATTGAAAACAACTACTTATGGATTAAAAATAGAAATTCAATAGATAATTAGTTTCCTCTCCCTTGTGAAATCTACATACCAAATTAAAAAAAATTTGAAAAAAAAACTAATTTGATTATTTATAAAACCTTAAATTGGATACTCATATTTCACTGACATTGCTTTAATATCTCGGGTTCTATCTTAGTTGTGCTATTAGGATAATAGGGGTGGGACATTGTCCCCCTCCTCGTTCCCTCTACTACTCAAAGAGAGAACGGTAACCCGACCATCTTGCAGTTTCATTACTCCACCTCTTTACTCAATGATCCTCACCCCTTATTCTTATCGCCTTCAAATTCCTCGCTCACTCCCAAACCCAAAGAACCCTAGATTATCCTTTAGAATATCGTATTTAAAAAATACCCAACTCTGTGTTCCTCCCAATCTCTGGCCATGACTATCATTGGTGGAAGAGATAACACCTTATACGAGGCATCTGGAACATGACCCCTGTCCTTCACAACCCCAAATATTGGCCAATTTCATCCCTTTAGCCCAGTGCACGCGAACCTTAGCCGACTTCAACCTTCATCTACCTTGTAGAGAATATACACCGTGGGCCATACCAGGCCAATCCACTCAGCTTGAGCCATCCCCAAACCACCACCAACCCTTCACAGTACCTAGAATTGGACAAGAAACTCTAGTCCTCCAAACCGGTGAGTCTCATAAAGAAGCTTGCAATCAGAGCTCGGGAGACCAACTCTAGCTTCTTGGGATGATAGATAAGGATAACGACACCCCCTCATACCCCCACAAATCTCCTGAACCCTAAATTCAACCCTATATAAGGCAATTCATGTTTGCCCAATTTCGAACTTTTATAGTGTTTTTTGGAAATCTCTAGTTTTCGGTCATCATTGTGGCCATTATGGTGTTTTGATCACTTGGTGGTGACCCCACAAAGTCATTGACATTGTAAGTTTGCAGAAGAATGACACTTTGTGTGGACTTCAGAGTCAACTTTGGAATTGGAAACTTCTAACAGCCACTCTAGGCTGCTTTGGCCAAGGAAGGTGATGAGTCAATGCCTATTCAACTCAACCTAGTCTCGCGAGGAGATCGCCATGCTTGGTTTTGGCTAGATTGCATCACATATTAATGGATAATCAATCGAAGGTCTAGTTGTTCCTGACCTTGAGAAGAACAATCCATTGTCTTGTTTTTGAGTCAGAGAAAGAATTAACGAGAATATTTTCCCATTATCTCACATTTTAATGCTTGAAAATCAAGTAACTAATAAATACAAATTTTTTAATAAAAGATATGCAAAACTCAATTTTTATTATCTAGGAAGGAGGTAGACTACCTACTTAATGTGTGGTCTAAATTTGGTTTTATGTCACTACTCAAATAAATGTAAACATAAGGGCAATTCATTTAACACATGCAAAACCAAAATAATGTAAATGTAGATTAATATTTGTTCAAAATTAGTTAGCATGGAAACTATATATTTGAAATAGTAGAGTGGACGTTGGAAGGAGAGTTTGATTACTTTCTTTTCAACATTCCAAAGTTTGAATAATTGAATACAATGGGATCAATGTATTAATTTGAAACTATAAAAAATGTATCTTTTGACATGGTACCTTTCCAAACAAGTAGGAAGTGTTATATGAAACCAGAAATGTAATTATGGATGAGAAGATGTTATGTACGTCGGAAAAAAAATTGATTTATTTAATATGGATAATTAAAAATAGTTTATTGGTCCATAATCATAACATCATTTCAAACAAATATGAATTATATGGGAGTGAGTAATGACATTCAACAATTTTTAAACAACACATTGAGACCATGTTGTAGAGTATTGCTATACAATTAGTGCATATAGATGTAAAATAAAGTTCTTTTTCTCTTTCCTCCATTTTGTTATTTTTTTTAAAAATGAAATAATGTTTATTCATCTTCATTCCATGGAACTAAGACATTATGAGATTTTAAAAGGAATGGTTCAACTCTCTCACTCTTCTCTCTCTTTTTAAAAATACAATGTATGCATAATTTAGTTAAAGTCATACTTTTGATAAACAAATAAATGTAATACATTTTCTCTTATTTTTCTCTTTCCTCTCACCTCTAAAGTAACTCATTGAAAAATATATTAGAAGATAATAAAGGAATACCACAAAAAAGAGATAATTAGTTTGACCACAAAGTTGGAAATTAGTAATTAACAAAGGAAAAGAATTTCCACCTATATTTATCATTTAATACATTTAAATTTGAAATAACATAATGAGAAATGTTAAATTGGAGGAATAAGATATTAAAAGTTTAATGCAATAGACAAGAAGATTCTAGACCAGTAAAACCTATAAAAGAGACCCCCTTGATCCTACCATACCAAGGAAATAGACACTAGCCTATGGTCTTGAAAATGACATCCAGACACTTCCTCAATACTTGATCTACAGGGATTTCAGTCAGCCTTCATTTAGGGTGATTGGATCTCTGTCCACCTAGGAAGAAAAGTGGGATCTCCTATAAGATAAAGTAAGTGGTCCATGTTAACTGAGCATCAATATTGTTTTTTTTATGTATGTATTGGAATTGTACATATAATGATATGAATGTAATACATATTGTTTCAAGTGCGGAAAGATGATGAATCTATAATGAACTAAATGTCATGTTTATTGTCAATATTATTTTATCATCTTACATACACATTAAAGATAATGTCAAAAAAAGATCAAAAATAAGTTAAGAGTTTACAAGAAAAAGAATGTTAAAAAATAACTTATATAAGATCCTCAACTAAGAGGCACTTTGGTGTATAAGAGAACATGCACTTTCATGCATCCCAAAAGGGACTTCGATGAATAAGAGAAGAGGCACTTTGGTGCAACCGAAGAGGCACTTCAGTGCCTAAGAGAAGAGCCTTTTATGTGAAAATCACATGATTCTTGTATAGGTCAAGATAAAAGAAATGGTCCAAAGAAAATTGTATATGTTTTTAAATGTTTAATGTTTAAACTTTATTTTCAATTTACATGATTCATTTAAGCTATAATGTGTTTAGTTCCACTTACCGTTGGTTTGAATCCTGGTTGGGGGCACAATGCCCGTTGGTAAGGAGCAAGATTAGGAGGAATAAGCTATTGAGAATGAAAGAACTAGTACAAGGAACCTCAAGGAAGGAATCGTCTTGGTAGGGTGCCAACTGTAATTAGCTAGAATTTCCTTTCACAAGAATTATGTCTTGTTAAATGTGTAAATTTGTTTAGGATTTGAGAATGAGAATCGTAATTATTATCTTGTAATGTTTTATCCAAACTTTATTTTGAGCTATGAAAATAATGTTTGTGACATTCCCCTTGAAGTGAATAAAATTATCGACTTCCACTCTATGTTGTAAATATTTTTACAAGTGGGGTCTTACGTGTTTAGACCCCCAAATAAATTTAGAAGGAAAAAATAATTTGAACATCTAGAAAACCCTAAATAGAATAATCTTATGTAATTGACTTTGTTTTAATCAGATTTTGACTGAAGTATCTGTCACACATTCCTTGGGCTCTATCTAAGCAATGTAGTCTGGATCCAAGGGACATGACATTGTCCCCTTCCTCACTCCTTCTCCTATTTGGAGAGGGAATAGTAACCCAAACAAGGTTATAATATCTCAACCCACCTCTCTCCTCTCTTATCATCACCCCATGTTCTTATCATCTCCAAATTCTTCAATCTCTTTTGAACCCAAAGAACCCTAGTTTATACCCCAGAGTCATGTATCTACAAGACACCCAACTCTGCATTTCTCCCAATTTTCTATCCATGATTGTCATTAGCAAAAAAGATGACACCTTAAAAAAATGAGGTATCCGGAATGTCAGTTGCATCAATCACAACCAAAACATCTGCCAATTTCACCCATTTATCCTAGAGAACGTAAACCTTAATCGTCTTCAACCTCCAGTTGCATTGCAAACAATATTCATCATGTGCTCCAGTATGATAGGTTAATGGGGCATATCTTTTAGTTCTAGATCCTTATTTTATATTTAAACAAGTGCTCTATCTCTCTATCTCTCTCTCTCTCTCTCTATATATATATATATATATATATATATATATACACATAGATTTTAAACGTTCCTTAATGCAATAGTTAACTACATTTCGATTCCCAAGTACATAAGGAATGATATGTTTAGTTTGAGAACTATAGTAATTTCTTCTTACATGCCATGAATACCAAGAATTCAGATTCATTAGTAGAATTATTAGTTGAAATTCTCATCATAGATTGCAAGTTCTTATTTCTTCATATAATGAATATAATAACTAGTGTATAGAATTTCTTTACTTTATTATTATTTTCAAAATTCAGAATATAGCTTCTATATCAACATATGGTCTCAAAATTTACTTCAAAAATTGAAACAAAACTAAAGCGAGCAAAAGAATAGAAAAATAATACCAAAAAATAACTTAGTATTATATGATAAGTCCTCACAAAACAAAAGTATTGTGGGTTTCATAGTATAAAACACCTAGTGCCATAGAAGGCATGTAATTCCAAAGAAGGTGTATGACATCAAGGAAAGGCACATAATGCCCTAGATGGTTCAATATATCATAGAAGATGACATCATATAATAGTGGCCATAGAAAGATAAAAAAGGTAAATAAAATATGTTTATTATAGTTGTAGATGGAAAGTTTCATAATGTTGTATTTATTTTATGTTATAGGATGTAATGCCACTTACTCAATCTTAGAATTAGTTTAATTGTGAATGGATTGGGATGTGAACTCCACAAATAGGTAGCAATATATGAGGGATAACTTGGTGGAATTTCACATTTAAGAAAACATGATATCTATCAGTGGAGGGATTTATTATAGGAGATCCTTCTAGATTAGGACTTTATTATTTCTCCTTTCCTTTTAGTTCATGAAGGGAGATGTGACTCCCATACTATTAGTTTCATAATATTTGATCTTACCCCTTTAATTATGTTACTATGGCTTGTTTTCTTTTTAATGTATGCCAAATGTATGATCTCTTCCTTAGAAATTTATATTGTATGTGTGTTAGTGATTCCATATGTGATTTATGGTTGATAAATGGGCAAGTGTGATAGGTTTTTTTATACAAAAATGTGAAATATTAGATATGGTAAAATGGTAATTGTTACACAACCACATATATGAGGAAAATCCACCCTCTGGTGATAATGAATGTATTTCCCATCTCATCAAATTTTTCTTATATATTTCTATTGTATTATGTTATGATTGTGCTATTATGGCCAAATGTGCTAGAGAAATGCCAAGGTATTTTGTTAGGCGGCTTGCGTGGCTAGATAACATGATGTAGGAGCATGTGTATTAATAATTTGAGGTGTAAAAATCTGATAATTATTGATCTAGAATCATAGATTTTGAGTCTTGAAAGTGTTCAGAAGAAAGAAAAAATGTTCTTCATGTGAAAGATGTTTTATTTGCTAGGTTGATAAATTGTAGTAAATCAACAACAAAGAGTAATAATGTTTCAATATTAAGTCCATTTGTTTGTATAAAATCCAATATTTTGGAAGAAAATGCCATTTGGAGTAACCTCATGAGGCATTAATGGCAATGCCAAAGAGTTCAGGTGATAGGGGTCCCCTTATTTAAGGACATATGTATCCTTTTAGAAAGCCATGAGGTTCTTTGTCTATGAGTATCGAGAAGGTATGTGTGGCAATACACCCTTTGAGTAGAGTTGTATACAAAGTGGGAAATGTATAGCCAGCCATTAATCTTCAATGGAAGGCCCACTTATGTTGAGGAAGGATTTCTCATTGTCTGTGTTAAGAATATATAGAAGCAAACTATTTTTTGGTGTGAATGGATCATCTTAGGAAGGTAGATATAGTAAAATTCGCACCTCTGAGAAAGGAAGATTTATTTGTAGACAAAATATTTTTTAGTATTGTTTAGATTCTTGGGATGAGGAATTTAGGGAAAACATTATAGTGGAAATTTTAAATGTTTATGGGTTTCTAAGTTCAGATGAGTTTATCACTTTTTTTCCAGGGATCTAGCTTGGTGTGTTGCATTTGGTCGACATGATATCTTTGAATTGTTGGGATTGATAGGTAAGGTATCACTGATGTTTTCCATGTAATTTTTTCATAGGATACCAGTAGGACGTGCAAAAGAAACTAGAGATAAAGACTAGAATATTTTTTAGGTTAATGATTGTGATAAGCATCCTAATTAGTCAGTTACAATGGTTGGATGAGTGAAAATGGGTCGATGAATTTACCAAATGTGAAATATGTCATTTTGTATAAAGTTTGGATAAGTATCACTACTTGAAGGGTACTTATTAGAAAAGGTTCAAATGATAAATTATGTTTTTGATGATATTTTTTTATTTGTATGTGGTAGGTCATTGATTATTAATATTTAAGTTAAGCTACATATTTTTATGACTGGTCATTTTTGGTGAAATAGGTATATATTGATTTCACCTTGTTTCAACTAATGATTATTTTCTCTTGTTACCAAAAGGTTTACTTAGCTAAATAAGATCTCTTTTTGTTGGTTTGTGGTGCTAGTTCTCCATCTTGGATTGTTGGTATCTTATCAAGAGATTCTACATTATTGAGAGTCTATAGAGTATAATAATAAGTTCTTACAGACTCATTAGACAAGCTATATGTAGATGAGTATTACACATTGAATTAAATGAGTGGGTCTCAAGAGAGCATCACTCATTAATAAAATAATATACTAAAACCCCAATGATGAACAACATAATCATTCTTTTAAAAGGATACATATTCCAATATATTCAATAAGTATGTTCTCAAAACATTAATGTGTAGAAATATAAGAACATAATTGAAATATTTTTGTTTTTTATTATCATAAGGCTGAACACACACATGGGTGGATACATGAAATAAAAGCTATGAACCAAAACTATGATTATTTAATTGAAGAGGGTAATCTAACCACTTCAACTTTATTTATCAAACAAAAGTTATTTCAATACAAGTCCACGGTAAAAATTTACATGTTATCTGTCATCCATATGAAAAGATGTAAATACTCATCTTAGGTCGGTACGTTCATATAAATAGTAATCTAACCATGTTAGGGTAAAAGGACATTTATATGTACATTTCTGACCTCTAATGTCACTTTTCTTGATGTTGGTTCCAACACAAAAATGACAGCCAGACTAAAGAATGTCAGTTTTGAGCATAAATGTCACCATTGATCAAGTTCTAACGTCACCATTGATCAAGTTCTACCAATTTAGAAAAGACATAGGTATTGCTTTTTCTACAATGTTGGTTTTATTTTACAAAAATTGACGTCTAAAATAACTCACAAAATAAAAAAAAAAAGTAAAAAAAATTCCTCTAAAAATTTTAAGATTAGTATTGGTCTTCAAGGAACCGACGACAGACACCTTCATGTCAAATAGATTTTACCTCCAAAATACTTCTGACGTCAGTTTGGCTTTCAAAAAATTGACGTTGATGCTTAGAAAATATCATGAAAATTGTACAAACGATGTCGGTTTGAGTCATGAAATTGATGATAGAGGATTGGCACCACGCCCCTGTGAAAAAATGTTCCCCACAAATTACTCTCTACAGTTAGTTTGTTGAGAAAAAACTGACGACTAAGGCCTTACTCAGGCTTTTTTTTCATTTGAATAAGGCCCTCTGACATCAGTTTCTTTCAGCAAACCAACTTCTAAGTCCTTAACTTAGGTGTCAGTTTTAGATAACCAAATGATGACTAAGGCCTTACTTAGACTAATTTTTTTTGTTCAGATAAGGGCCTCTTGTATAGGTTTTTTTGTTCAAAATGAAGTCTAAGTACTTACTTAGTCTTTGGTTTTTACAAAATAAATTGTCAACTAAGCTCTTATTGAGATCGACTTTTTTGTTTGGATTAGGGTCTTTGTCATTGGTTTTTAATCCCAAACAATGATTATGTCATTATGAGGTTGGTATTTTCTAGTAGGAAAAGACCTCAGTCATCATTTTTGCTTACATAACCGACGGCTATGGTCACTATCATCGGTTGTATCAAGAAACCAATGACTATGTCCCCCACTTAATAACACCCGCATAATTTCTTTCTCCCATTATTCTATTTCATCACATGTGCTCCTCTGCTCTAGCAATTTCTCCTCTATCTCTCTTCCACTATTGTTGTTGTTACTACTACCAGAGCTACTACTACTGCTCATATTCATTGTCATCTCTCCTCTGCTCGAGTTGCTCACTATTGTAACCACTAGAGCTCACTGTCACTGTTGGAGCTTTTTGTTACCACTGGAGCTCAGCGGAGCTACTGCTCCAACCCCACCATTGCAACCCCTGCCTCTGTCTCCAACACTGACGGTGTGTAGGAGAAACTCAACCCCACCGTTGAGAGGTAGATAGAGCCAACCCATCTCCTGTTCTATTTTTCTGAATTGTATATAAGTACCAAAGTCAAATATACCACACTTGTGCATATATGACCTAGACAATGGTATGAGAAAATGATGCTCCATTTGAAATCAAAGAAGATAAATGGAAAATAAAATAAGGGACATATATGGAGAAATCATATTCAATGGATTAAAACTCGAGTTATCTATGTTATTGTGATGACCCGACATCGAATCAAGCCAAATGGCCACCAGTAATAATTACAAAATAATCATAAGCAGCAGATTAAGAAAATCACTAAAAATTAAAACCATTTTGCAAAGTGATCCATTTCTAGGAAACTCTTAAAGAAAGAAAAAAACTTTATATACATCATGTCACATTGTACATACATTGTACCATCTCATCTCGAGGATAACATATAACATTTACTTTGCCAAAACCTATATATAAGCAACATAAAACCCTCGAGGCAATCAAGCCAAAACTTAGATCGTTCATAAAACCATCACATACTAAATCCAAGGACCTGAGAGTACAAAGACAACAGATAGCACTTCTATCTATAAGACACGACATACATTACACTATGCAGCCCCTACAGTTGTTGTTCTCCCTCTGTAGTATGGTCTCTACCCCCTCATGCACATTCACCTAAAAAAATGTGGATCCCACAGGGTGAGACAATTGTCCCAGTGAGAGATATAACTCTCCACCAACAATATTATTATCACAGGTAAACAATATAAAACTGAACAGAGGATACTTTATGAAAATAGGCAATATTAATCACTATTTATAAGAAGAATAGAGTAATCCCTTTTCTTAAAGTAATGCAACTATCTATGATAGATCAATAAATCATCTATTCACTTTATAAAGAATATGAAGAACATATATAACATATATCAATTTAAGACGTATAAAAGAAGTGTACATCAACCAATGTCTTCCATATTCGATCCTTAAGAAAATATGCTACACGGTTGATTACATATTTATAATCACACTTATGCCCTAAAGAGATGAGGTATACCTCTCATACTCCAACTGACCATTTCTTAGTCGAAATCGGTACCATACAAGGCCAATGGAAGAGCCGACTACCAAGACCTCTCCCGCCTCAGTTAGTACGAGACAACTAGCAGGACATCTTGTGTCAACTGCTGACAGGACATCTTTTGTCAACTGCAATTAGCTTACAAGGGTATACTGGTATCTTCGCTATAGAGTTACAACCACATCATGCACTCTCTTCAGGAGAAGACTACTGAGCTTTCCCGAATTATAAGGATAAGGAAGATTATACATCAATTACTCACCAGGTCAGGAGATTCTCATCAATCCTAACAACACATAATAATAATGAAAAAGAATTTACACATCAATTCCTCATTTGGTCTAGAGATTCACATCATCTCGTTATAAATAAGGAAGGTTTTACATCAATTCTTCATTAGGACATATGGATATACTTTGTCCTTCACCCCCACAGATTCAAAAATATGCTCTCCACGTTAAACTCGTTTCACCATTCAACAAATTCTGACACTAAATGGATCTATGTTCACAACAACTACATGATGAGATTCCACTTGATTAAATAGATGCACTACAATACCTTTTAGCATAAACCAAGTTTCAAACATGAATTATAACAAATGCTATAAAGAAAGATGTAATACATTTATCAAGTACTTTTATTACCTTTTGAACACTTTGAATGAAAAACACTTGGGATCTTAGTCCCTTATCACATTACTGGGAATTCTCATCCCTTAACATTATCATCATCATGATTACTAGATCTGGGTTTTCAAACCCTTAGTTCATCACTGAACATTGTTACCTCTTATCAGGCAACTACTACCTCTAGGTCCTCAGACCAAGGTATTCATTACACTTGTTGTACAAGTATTTCACATAGCTCATCAAGCCAATTAAACATCTTGTCACCTCTCACTAGGCAACAACTATCTTTTAAGATATCAGACTATATAAACATTATACTTGTTGTACAAGTATTTCTCATGGCTCACAAGGCCCATTAAATATCTTGTCACCTCTCACTAGGAAAGAACTATCTCTTTAGGTCTTCAGACCTTTATACTTGTTGTACAAATATTTTACATGTCTAACAAGGCCCATTTAAATCTGTATCATATAAAACATCATAGCTCATACCTTGCTACACTCATCATCTCATGATTCCTACATGGTTATCACTTCATGATAAAAACACTAGAGGTATATGACATCACCATGCAATGCAAGCGAAATACATCCTTCCCATTATTAGGGTTAGGATTTCCCATTTTAACCGAATAGGGTTTCAGATTCACATCATCACTATGTGATACAAGTGAAATACATTCTTCCCATCATTAGGGTTAGGGTTTCCCATTCTAAATCATATCATCACCCTTCATTAGGGTTTAAGTTTCCTCTATTAATCCAATTAGGGTTTCAAATCATATCATCACCCTTCATTAGATTTAGGGTTTTCCCCTTATTAACCGATTAGGGTTTCAAGATCATATTATCAAGAATCAAACCCTCATTCATACTCCACTCATATTAGGAGTATAAAAGTATGATCATTAACATGATTCTTACATATGTAAAAGTTTCTCTCTCATATTCACTAGGATGTTGATTGCATCATACTCTATTCAATTGGCTCAACCCATTCTTCAAGGTACATTGGCATACTTAAATAAAGTGTATTAAACTCTTTACATCTTAATGTATTACTTGGCATAACACACTTCATGTGTTACTCCATCATGTGCATTGAATTGAGGTGCTTCCATCATATCGTGCAAAGAGGTGTGTGTATGCTTCACACCATATCAGGCAAAGAGGTGTGTGCACGCTTCACACCATATCATGCAAAGAGGTGTGTGTGTGCTTCACACCATATCGGGCAAAGAGGTGTGTGCGAGCTTCACACCATATCAGACAAAGAGGTGTGTGCGTGCTTCACACCAAATCGGGAAAAGAGGTGTGTGTGTGCTTCACACCATATCAGGAAAAGAGGTGTTTGTGTGCTTCACACCATATCAAAAAAAGAGGTGTGTGTGTGCTTCATATCATATCGGGAAAAGAGGTGTGTGTGTGCTTCAACCATATTGGGAAAAGAGGCGTGTGTGTGCTTCACACCATATCGGGAAAAGAGGTGTGTGTATGCTTCACACCATATCGGGCAAAGAGGTGTGTGTATGTTTCACATCATATTGGCTAAAGAGGTGTGGGGTTCTAAGGTATATCAGTTTTCATATCATATTGGGTTCCATCACCATATCGGGTTAGGGGTGTGTGCTTCAACTCAATATGAATTTGTACCTTGATGATGTCATCATCATCAACCGCTACACTCTTGTTCTTACTGTTCTAGCTCATGGAAAGCAATCCTAAACAGCGTTTAGAACTCATAGGATCATCAATTATTCAAGGGAATTCGAAATATAAAGTAGATCAACAAGTATAACATAATTGAAGATGAATAATAACATAATTGTGTTCAAGTTATATAATCCACCTCAAGGACAACTTCAAAGATCCAAGATCCAAAGCTTCACATTCCTAAGGTTGAAGATGAGCTTATCAAAGGTCGAATACTTTATCTCCTCAGCACTATGCATGATACATCACCACTTGTGGCCGATATCACTTTGCTATGTCCTATACCACCTCACTATGGCCAATACCAAGGCTCGATGCATGATACCTCTTCACCTAAGCACGATACCAAGACACTATGCATGATATCTAAGAGTAAGAGGGTGGTAAATTTCCAACAATTTCACTAATAGGTGAAAAGAGTGGTATATATAGTTGAGGTTCATGAAAAAGAGTGTATATGAGGTGTTATCTTTTTAAACTACTAGGTGCCAAGTGTACATGCATGGTTGAGACATGTACATGCATGCACTCTTATTTATGTTGAGATTCAAAACACTTGAGGATAATCTAGACTCTAGAGATAATATTTTGGCCATCACTTATCTCTTTGGATAAGATATATCAACTCAATCACCACTTTATTCACAACCCGATACAACTTTTTCAAGGAAGTTGTAAATTGATATACTTCACCTCCTTGAGGTTATTAGGCCATAATGGACAAGGCCAAGAGTTCACAAACTGATATGAGACTCCCCCTATGTCTCCTTGGCCAATAGGCACTCTCATGTGAGCTCTACAACCCGATACAACTCATGTAAGGGCTTCAACTATACATCATCTCTTGGTCTTTTCATCACCAAGAGTACCATTATTCAAATATGATTCAACATGGTGTATCCTTGTTTATCTCTCCTCTAAATGATATATAGAGGGAGGAGGGACACTCTAGAGGTGGTAATTTGCTTATCAACCCTATATTTTAGGTAAATTACAATTTGTACCAAAATTAGTATACAATGCACTAGCATTATTCAAACAAGTTCAAACTTGGAATTTAGACTTTCCACAAGTTATGATGCTAAAACACATGACATATATTTAACATTTGATATATTGCAATATAAACCCTCATCTTGGGTAAATTACATTTTGGTCCAAAATAAGAGAACATTGGTTAAACAGTATTCAAATAGGACCAAACATGAAACATAAGTTTGTCACCTGATAACAAAACACTTTGGAGGAATGTATTAAAGTTCTAAGAAACTTATTTAAGCCAAAAAATAGGGTTATCCCTAAACTCAGGTCACGGATGTTACAAGTTATAAACCCCTAACAAGGATTTCATCCTCGAAATCCCAGATGAACGGAGACAATTATTATTCATGCTTTATATCATTAAACCTCCACATAACATCTTGATGTCATGGAAATGTCATAGAACTTTGACCAGCACAAAGTCCTTCCATTTAGGGTCATCATAGAATCTGTCATACAAGACACATACTCAACTGCCCTTTTCATCAATGATTGTAGTGTCAATTATGTGTCAGGTAACACTTTCTAAGTCAGAGAAGTATTGTTCATACTTCAAATAATTCCGGTGTTAAACCTCATTAATTTGTCACTTTCCCAGCTTACATCTTTTATGTAAAAAATATCATGACCTTGGGAGTCTTCCATACCCCTCACTTAGTTTAGCATTTCTCCTCCAAGGAAAGACTAGAGTTTCATTCTGTCACCCATTTGGGACTACAAGTCTTATCATGCTTCCGTTGTGCCACTCTAATCTGTGGACACAATACTAAACTTACTTATGAGTTGTACCAACTATCTCGTTAGCTGTTTATTTTCTTGTCATAAGGAGAGGCTACTTGTCAAAGAAGAACTATCTCAGAGGTATCTCTAGATGTTATTTGTATAAGTTGTCTCAACAGGTCTATGTAGGGATATTCTAAGGAATTATATTTAGCTTGATAAACTTTTTACCAAAGCGATTCTACAATTGTTCCTTCAATTAATACAACCTAATCGATGTTATGTTTATGTAGAGAATTAAACCCTAACATATGGTATCCGTACTAGACTAATCTCAAAGTTGGCCCTTCTAGGTAACCAAACATTAATCATCTTACTAGGAGTCATGTTCTCCTTTTCTCATACTATTGAAAGTTCTTGGTTACTAGGATTATTTTCCTTGGTATCCATTACATGTGCTAAATACAAATAACATCCTCATCATTTCCATCTCTTTGTTGTTATTACCAAATCCAAACATATAGTAGGACCTTTCTTTCATCTTGGGACATTACTTATCACATATAACTTTGTCTTGGAACCAAAATCCAAGACTAGATGATACTTTTCAAAGTACCCATCTATAGATTACTTCTAATCCATGCTCATCAAGTATCATAAGACTTACTTAATTGTCATGTCCCTACAAGGAAAGAACACAAGGAAACATATTCCTTTATATTGCCCCATCATTATCCAGGGTTGTTTATCAAAGAAAAGAGATTATCACCTTCTTTGATTATTGCATGAACTTTCAACTGTTCATGTGTCATTCAATCTTGTTTCATCTTAGGTTCCTTGCCATTAGTATAGGAATTATAAATATTATTACATGTCATCATTCCTTTGTTTATTATTGTCTAGTATGTTCATCAATATTTTTTATTTATATTTATATTCACATCATGGAAAGATCTTTATCCTTCACAAATTCTTTATTGAACAAGGATCATCTTGCTTGTTCCCTTTCTCTTATCATGAGAATTGTACTTTTTACTTTCTCATACACATAGATTGGTTTGAGATAAACTCAATTTCTATTTCATTATAGTTAGAATGTGATAGAAAAATCAATGCCATCTTTTCAACTTCATTATGCTCTTTAGATTGTATCAAAATGACTACTTGATTAGACTAATAAAAAATACCAATCTAAGTGTCCCATAATTACCTTTCCTTCTGTAGCGACCATCATCAAACTGACAGCCAAATCATTACTAATTATGCGGAACAATCATAAACAGCGGATTAACAAAAATCACTAAAATTTAAAACCATTTTGCAAGGAGATCCTCTTCCAGGAAACTCTTACTAAAAGATCTAAAACTTATACATATCATGGTTCACATTATACAAGCATTGTTTCTACTCATATTGAGGACAACATATAACAATTTCTCTATAGACACATGTACTATAGCAACATAAAACCTCGAGGCATACAAGTCAAAATCTTAGATCATTTCAGAAACTATTACGATCCGAATCCAAGGACCTGAGAGTACAGAGATGACACATAGGACTTCTATCTACAAGACACGAAAAACAATACACTCAACATGAGCTATCATTGTTTCCTCAGCTGTTGTTTCTCCTCTGTAGAAAGGTCTCCATTGCCTCAGACACGTCCACCTAAAAATTGTGGATCCCATGGGGCGAGACAATTGTCCCAGCGAGAGATATAACTCTCCGTCAACCATATTATTATCACATATAAGCATTATAAAACTGAGCAAAGGTTCTTTTATATTAACAGGCAGGATTAATCATTGTATGAACAGAACAAAGTAATCTCTTTACTAAAGGAAAATGATGCATCTACCCATGGTAGAGTAATAAACCATCTATCTACTTTACAAGGAATGTAAAGAAACATAAATAACATCTATGAAGATAAGATGTATAATTGAACTGTGCATCAAACAATGTTTTCTGTATTCGATCCTAAAGCAAATATGCTACACGGCTAGTCATATTTTACAATCACACTTATGCCCAGAGGAGATGAAGTATACCCCGTTCATCTTAGACTAACCACAAACTTCTCACAAGTCGATACCATAAAAGGTCAATGGAAGAGTCAGCTGCCAAGACCTCTCCTGTCTCGGTCAGTGTGAGACCACATAGATTTAGCAAGACGTCTCGTGTCATCTACTGGCAGGACATCTCATGTCACTACAAAAGAGCATCCCAGGGTACTAGGAATCTTCACTAAGTGTTACTACATTAGCATGTACTCTCTTAGGGGAACATCTGCTAACAACCGTCCCCAGTTATGAAATTACTGAGTCATGGCATATAGCCATACTCTGAGCCATGGGCCAGTTCACCGTTCTCAACATAGAGTCTACGACCGTAGCCACACTCGAGCTAGGATAAGGCATATAGCCAAATCCCCATTTATTTTGAGTTTGTAAGGGGATCGGCTCACACATGGTTGTCCATTTATACTTACTCCCCCACATATTCAAAATTACACACTCCGGGTTATGTCACGGGAAATCAGTTTCACCATTCAAAAAATTCTGATGCTGATGGATATATGGTGAAGGCAACATTTTATTGTTTCTAATGATATAATAAGTGCATTAAAGAATTCCTTTAGCATCAAACAAGTTATCATTATTAATCACAACAAATTCTACAAAGAAAGGTGTAATACATCTATCAAGTACTTTTTAAATATTTAAAACACATTTAGATACTGAGCACTT
Organism: Alisma plantago-aquatica; assembly: GCA_963693085.1. Classification (NCBI taxonomy): domain Eukaryota; kingdom Viridiplantae; phylum Streptophyta; class Magnoliopsida; order Alismatales; family Alismataceae; genus Alisma; species Alisma plantago-aquatica. Next base: position 172,494,155 of record OY856410.1, read on the forward strand.
GGGATCTCAGTCCCTTATCACATTACTGGGAATACTCATCCCTTCACAACATGATTATCATGATTACTGGATCTGGGTATTCAAACCCTTAGATCACCACATAGCATTATTACCTCTATAATAGGTAACCATTACATCTAGGTCCTCAGACCAAGGTATTCATTTCACTTGTTGTACAATTATTTCACATAGCTCACATGGTTTGATTAAGCATCTTCTCACCTCTCACTAGGAAAAAACCATTCAAATGGCTCACAAGGCCCATTAAACATCTTGTCACCTCTCACTAGGCAATAACTATTTACATCGCTCACACTTTGTCACCTCTCCTTAAGCAACAACTATTTTTTTAGGTCATCAGACCTCATAAACATTATACTTTTTATTCAAGTATTTAACATGTCTTACAAGGCTTATGCAATAAGAGGAATACAACCTTCCCATTATTAGGGTTAGGGTTTCCCTTTATAGCCGATTAGGGTTTCAAGTTTGTATTATTAATCCAAACCCTAATTCATTGTTCCACACATCTAAGAGCATACATTGCTATCATAAGTATTCAATCATACTTATTTATTCTCATCATTTATCATTAAATGATTATAAACACAAAGTATGAGTTTCTCTCTCCTCCTCACTAGGATATTGATTACATCATATCTTTTGGTTCAATCTTCCTCTTTGAGGAATATTAGTTCATCATTAACAATTCACATCATCTTTTATACTGCAACATATGCCACTCAATCAATCACATATGATTGAAGTGTCTTTACCCTATTGGGTATCAAGATGTGTGTATATTAATATATTATGCTTTAAGCTACATTCTTTACTTCATGTTGTGTATCCATATCGAGCATGAGAGATAATCACATCACCATGTCATGTTTTAGGGTGTATGCCCTAATCATCATATAGTGTTCCCATATCAAATTGACTATCACTTAGTTCTTATCATTTCAAAATAACTTCATATTGGGTATGAACTAGGTGCTTGACCCCATATTGGGTATAAGCTATGTGCTTGGTGCCATATCGTGCACAAAGTGTGCACCATATAGGGCATAGAGTATATGCCTCATCATGTATTATTCAAGTGGTATATAGAAGATACCATATCAGTTTCCCATCTAAGTTTATCATATCGGGTCTCCATGTTGGGTAACATATCGGGTTACCATGTTGGGTAGACCCTTAGGATCATAACCTCTGTATACCTTCAAGGATCAGCCCTATCATATAGTTAAATAACAAGCTATGTGTCTAATTGAATTCCCTTATCACAATCTATTACTCAAAGGATAGGGATATCAGATTTCTATCCATCATCTAGGGTTATCCATCATATTAGGTAGAATGAGTCATATCATACATGAGGCATGAGTTGGACCTCATATCATTTACAAGATAGAAGTAGGTGATATTCCTATTATCCAAGGGATATCAATCATATCATACATGTGGTATCATTCACCACTTATATTGGTTTACCCATCACCTTGGGTTTCCAACTTTATGTTGATTAGAGTGCTTACTACCTCTATATCATGTAAGAGGTATAGCTCTAGACTTGTATTGTGTATAAGGGGTAAGTGGTTATCTCCCACATTTTTTATAAAACATGGATCATTTTGTGTATGTGCTAACGTCTATCCCCATATAGGTTTAACCCCCATCTCGGGTTTCATATCGGGTTGAGGTATTTCAACCATATCAGGTTATATGTTATATTTGAATTCATATCTTATATGGGCATAAGCATATGCTCAATCAATCATATCATACACAAGATGTGTGCCTCAAGATATCATGTATTAGGGGTGTATTTCATGATCATATCATGTAAATTACCATATCGGACTAGAGGTACTTGTTTGTATGCTTGAACCTAATATCACTTTATAAAGTGATACCATCTTCTTCAAGCTTTAGACCTTCGTTCGAACTATTCTAGTTTATAAATACTAGGTCTAGGAAATTCTTAGAACTCATGGATTCATCAAGTATTCAATAAAAACTTGGAATTTAAAGTAAATCATCTAGTATAGAAAATTAGGTGGTAAATAATAACATGATTGGGTTCAAGTTATATAACCCACCTTGTGAACAACTTCAAATCTCCAAGCTCCAAAGATTTACATCCCTAAGGTTGAATATGAACTTCTTCAAGATCCAAGGCTCGTTAATTACTCTTCCATAGACAAGAAATGACCATAGTTAAGAACTTGGTGAAGAAGGAAAGAAAGAAATATCCATAACCCGATATCCTACTTCAACCAAGGTCGAAGATGACCAAAGCCTTACCTTGAGCTTGGTGCTCAATATATCCTTTCTCTTGAGCTACTTTGCACGATTACTAAGGGGTTTTGCATGATATCTCCAAGGGAAGATGGTTCTGGGGTTCGTAAGCTTCCATAAGTTGGCAGAAGGCGAAGTATACATACTTGAGTTCATGAGATAAAGTGTATAAGAGGTGTCCTCACCTCATGCTACTAGATGACACGTGTCCATGAATGGTTGACACATGGCCATGAATGCACACATACATATCTTGCTATGCAATAGTATTGAGGATAAGCTAGAGACAATATCTCGGCCCTCCTTTACCTTGTTGGATATGTTTCCTCATCTTTAGCTCATCAATAAGGCAACCTGATACACTTTATGCAAGGGAACTTGCAACTCATCATGTGCCACCTCCTTCAGGTGCTCTATCCATAATGGCCTTTTCCAAGGCTCAGAAAATAGATAGGAGACTTCTATAATGGATTTTTGGCCGATAGGACTCCTATATCAAGTCCATAACTCGATACAACACATATATAAAACATTACCTTCATTCCTTTCATGGTCTTTTCATCATCAAGAGTATCATCACTCAACGGTGATTTTAAACATGGTACCCCCTTTTTTCTCTCTCCACAAAATGATACATAGAGGAAGTAGGGACACTCTAGAGGTGATAATTTGCATTTCTACCTTATATTTTGGGTAAATTACAAATTGTACCAAAACTGGTGCACATAGTACTAGCATTGTTCAAACAAGTTATAACTTGGGATTTAGGCTTTTCACAAGCCACCACATAGCATCATACTCTGTCTTATGATACTAAAACACTTAGAACACATTCAACAATGTGACATTTTGCAATGTAACCCCTCATCTTGGGTAAATTGCACATTTCACTCAGACTATCAATTAATGCACAAACTTGACAATAAACTTCACAAGAAGCCTTAATTACTTTTCAAAAGATTAGAACCAATTTGTAACTTACTTAAGAAAAATTCCTAGGGTTAAGCCATAACATGCATGGGTCAGGGGTATTACACCTTCAATAGATGAATACCTGGCCAGGGTATACAAGTACTGAGATTAGGTAGTATGCACCTTCTTTATATCATATACCTTTCTTTTCATATCATCTAAATCATAGGACTTAGTTGTTGGGTTTTAGGGGAGGCAGAGAAGGCAGTGGAAACAAAAATTTTCTCCCCCAAACCCAGAACAAGGAAACGTGTCAACGTCTATACAATATGAAAGGGATGGTTTGTGGAATCATACCTTGTCCCGAGGCTTGCTCGGCGACAATACCTTGCGCCTTGTGCAGTTTTCACCTCCGGTCTTGGACAATGTCTGTGAAGCTCCTGGTCACACCAGGATTGACGGGATTGAAGGTTGTCCTCCTAGTGGCAGAAACCTCCCGCCTCTGAAGTAGTCCACACGGACCACCTGGAACTCCAATCTCCTTGTCACACAAGGAATTGGAAGGAGTCGCACCCTCCTGTCAGCGTACTAGTCACCAACACACTCTCTTGCCACCAGTCACAACTGCAGTTGTCCTTCCCTTGCTGTGCATCCCTTATCAGGTAGCACTTTCTCGGGCTCTCTCTTGGTTACCAAAACCAGAGAGAACGAAAACTTCACAGAGCAACTGGTTGCACTGAGTTGTACTTTGAGAAGCTCCCAATACCCCTATATATAGGAGGGTCATGGGATAGGGTTCTCCATCCTGGGCAATGTGGGACTAAAAGCAGGAGTAGAAGGGTTCGAGATTTTCCACAAAACAACCAACTCGTAACCTGAACCGATCGTTTCACAACTAAAACGGTCAGTTGGGGATCTGAGCCAGTCGTTGACACCTCAACCGATCGGTTGGGACCCATGAACCGGTCGGTTCACTTCTGATCCTATCGGTTTGTGGTCCTGACCAGTTCCCGATTGACATTCCTTCTTTTGTTTCTAATTGGTATCGAATACCAATCCTATTTCCCAATCAAATTGGGCAAGTGAAACGAAAGGAAAATTCTCACCAATCTTACTTTCCCAACTTGCTCGGTTTCGACAGTTGAATCGATCGTTTCAACACTTGAAGTAATCGTTTCACCCTGTGCATGAGACGATCGACTCACAACCTGAGCCGACCGGTTCACCAAGCTCAGCCGATTGGTTCATCACATGAGCCAATCAGTTGGGAGTGCAAATTGTGCAGAATCAATCAATTGTAGTTTCAAACAATCGGATACTCTAATCAATCTATCCAACACATTGAATACTATGATTTTGAGCTATCAATCAATTGAGTGTTTAATTGAACTACTAAACTCCTTTAGTAATCAATCTAAACATTGTTTGTGGACAAAACTCCTATTCCAGGTTAAATCCTATGTGTGTGACCCTGCAGGTCCTTTTCACATTGGCAGTGAAAGTCCATAACACTTATGACTTCACAAGCAAAGAGCGGTGCCTAGTCACACATCAGTGCTACCCAAGTGAAATACAAAGTTGGATAACAACTTTCAATCCTACAATCCGTGAATAGTGTTACAGTGAATGTATAATTCCTTTATCACTGATATCTCGAATGAACTCGAGGCATGGAACAATCATCCTGTCAACGTTCATTCACTTTCTTGATCTCAGACCAGATTGGAAGAGATATGTATGACATCAATATCACATATTGATTCACACATGCGTGTGCACACCTATTTCAATCCTACTCATCAAGTGGCCTTGGATATCAAACTCCCTCAGGAGGGACAAATCCCATATCTATCACTCACCCCTCAAAAGCCCCATGTGTCAAATCCACCCAATCATCACCTTTATAACAACCCATGTTTTAGGACTGCGTTTGATGATGTCAAAGTGTGGCCAACGACATGTGTTGAGTGTAGTGATTTTAGGTCAAATAATCACACTCACCACCATCACTGTGAGTACTGACTGTGACTACCATGTCATGGTTCCATGTGTCAAACTCACGGTGGGTCTGTCTGATACACTTGTTCTCTAACAAGTACCTATGTGTTTGGTTTGATATCTCTATATCATGACTAATGAGATTGTGTCATCAACCAACACCACAATCTAGTCTTGTGTGTCATTGTTGTCTATCTACCTTCCACAATGACATCTGAATAGGGACATAACAAGAATGTACAAACTCTTAGCATCCATATGATGTCATCGTTCAGGTCCTCAACCTGAAAGCATACGTCATTGAGTACGTTCATTCTCTAGACATTCAATTTGTTCTATCACTATCCCTTATGACTGAACCAGAAAGAATTGGAAGCTTGCCTTTGATGTTTATCAAATCAATCTTGATGTATCCCACCAACCATCCCATGATTGGCTCTCAGAGCATACATACCAACATACTCCCACTTGCACTGCGAGCCAATCACCCTTGAATCATATTCATAGTGATCTTCAAACATGTCCCACATGTTACTGCGCTCTTGTGCCAATATAGTGAGTTATGGCAACACCTTGACAAAGTCAGTATAAATTGCATGTCTCACATCTCTTCGTTGTACGTCACACGTATGAGATGGAGTTGCCATAATATGTGATCTTGTATTCCTTTGCTAACCTTTAGCCACATTGCATGATCAAGGATTCCATACTTGTCATCAATGATCGGAATATCTATAAGTTCATCTCATGAACTTCCAGATCCATATAGTATCCACTGCTGTTCTCTAACACACGTATGCTCGGCATTTCCTTTTAAATGGTTTTATTGGAACACTTACAATTATCAACAAACTTTCACTTTTATATATCCTATATATATTTTGCGATTAATTTTCTATCCTTTCGGAAGTTCGCATTAATGTAACTCTTTACATTGAACTCTTCCTTATCTCCATAGAACTAGTACTTCTCAAGTATGTATCAAGTTCTTATGGTTTCCAGTAACCCTTACTAGACGTAGACAAACATCCACTCGTCATGTCCCACATACGAGTTATCAGGATGAGCACATCATATTGTCATGTCCTACATACAAGATGATGAATGCATTTTATTCTTGTCATGTCTTTACATGCAAGATAATGGGATGATTACATACATGATAGATCCATATCTATTCTTAGTGTTCCTATTCTTCATAACAATTGGACACTTGACCTTGGGATACTAACTCCATGTAACATGGACAAGTTTTCTCCCACTGAATCTTACTGTACTGAACCCTTCAGTACAGATTGCCATTGTATGCTCTCTCTTTTCAGGTCAAGAGGTTTTTCGAGAACTATCTCTATAGATATCTATTCCTATCACATAGGAAACATCTCTATCTTCCTTAAAGATAATTTCCACTTTGGATTTCCATTCTAGAACATTTCCATTTCATATCAATATGTGGAATGTGAATACACTCCCACTAAATTACATATCCCTTCTTTATCTTTGACATATCAGTTAAACCCTTTGACTATATCATCAAAGTAAATATCCAATTATGAGTTGCTTGTACTCAATCAATCACATTGATTAGTCCATTGGAACTTACATACTTCATTTGCATTAGTGGATTCATAAACCTTATAGGTTGTGTCACGTACACATCCTTGTTTTATTCCTCATAGGAATGCAGTTTTAGTATCCATATGCCAAATGTCTTAGTCATTAAGTTGCAATCAACAAGCATCATCCTTCTCAAAATGTTATCCATGTTTCTTAACACTTAAGACTTATCCACACTTATGGATTTCATCCAATGGGTGCTACCATCAAGGTCATACCTTATGGTTCACATGGATGTCATTTAGGATGTAATGGTCATAAACCATAACTCAAAATTCGGTTCCTCATATTCATCTAGATAGTTGACTCATCACATGAACAACTCATCACATAGATAATTGAGGTGTATCTGTCAAGGATATAAGAACTCACAACTTCTTGTGATTCTCAATGTCCTTTATTAGTGTGGGGTATTCTTTTATTAAGAAGAATTCAGTTATTTGATAATCATTCTCTAACTCCTTAGAGTATGATTCCTTCTTGATTTAGACATCACCATGCCTTAATCATGAGTTCACTATGATACACTATCATAATCACTCATAAGGATCTCAAACATTTGGTCCAGGTATTTTATTCATTGATCTCATCAAGAATTAACACTTTACCAAATTTGCACTTCATCTATGATAATCTTGAACACTTCAAGATATTCATATTGGTATTTCTCTAAACACCATTTGAAGTATTAGCATTTGTTCCAATAGGTATGTAAATACATCACATGTATCATACCTAATAGGATAATCATTCTCCCACTACCTTTAGTGAAGATTGATTAATCATGTCCAAGATATTCATGTCTCTTACTAGTTCTCTAACCAATAGAGTCTAGATTTATCCATCACATGGACACTAGAAATGAATTTCTCATGATTGATGCTAATTTGATTGTTTGAGTTATCTATAACTATTAGGTATCATTTTATCTTATGCATATCAAATACCACAAGATAAACAAGGCATTGCCACAAATATCATATCTTTAAGATTGAAACATCAACTTTATTAATTGCCATCATTGTTATACAATATGCAAAAATAAAGTGTTTCTATCTATTGGCAATATATGAAATAGTAGTTCTCAACTCTATTATGTGCCCTTTAGGCTGAAATAAACTGAAAGATACTCCTATCTATGGCAGCAACACTTGCCCCAATAATGAGTACTTCTTTCTCAGTCCTTTCACAAAGGCCATCACTTCTTTGTGGATCTTGCATATCATATATGATAGATCCATATCTTGGTATCATATACCTCAGATAAAGAAGCAGTTCATTTCATGATACCTTAGGTGGAGACTTCCATCCCCTCCTTCATCTTCTTTTGTTCTTCCAGATATAGATGGCAATTCCATCATACACCTTTTCCCATGTGCCTTGAGGCTGAAGACAGCTTGCATTGCTGGCTAGCATCAGAACACTTCTTTTCTTTACCCTTGTCCTTGCCCTTAAGAATTACCTTTTCTTTGATCACATCAAAGATTATGGTTTGTCTTACTTCATCTATTCCTCTACTATCCTCAACTTGTCCAACAACTCTGTCAAGCTTGTCAAAGTTGCTCATGTTGTAGCTTATCATGAATTGTATGATTCTTGCAACATTTGCAGTATCATACCAATAGCCAACTCTTGGCTCAGAGGGAATCCTTCTTAGTAAGGTTTTCCACATACCCAATCACATTGAGTGTGTGAATACCTTACTAGATCTCCTTCTGTCATGACATACTAGGACAGTGTCTTGGAGACATCATATGTCTCATGTTGTCTCTGCAACTCATAGTTCAGAGAACACAACATCAAGCATTCCTCATCAATGTCTTCCTCGGTATGCTTCCATAAGCATACTTTTAGCCATTGATGTGGTGGGATTGAGTTCATCTGGTCTTGGTATAACTAGGACTTAGAGCTTTCTCTCTTTGATTGAGAACACTTCTCATCATCCTAACCAGTCGTGGAATTATTCCCATTTAATTTGTTGGTCTCAAAGACCGATCGCAAATAAAGTGATTATTTTTTATTAACCATTTATTTTAACAAAAGGGAATATATGCAATTTTAGTCCAAAACTCTTTTGACTTATTTGATTGATTTGAAAAGTTGACGATAAAAATTAGGCCTTTAATTAATTATCGCTCCCACTATTTTAGTTCAAATTGATAGCCCTCACCATCAATTCGGAAGATTGCAGTGTACAACCTTCTAGTGGGCAAGATCCTGAAATCCTCTAAGTCATGAACCAGCTAGGGTTGTCACCCATAACTTACTTCTCTCAGGTAGGCAACTCTTGCCAACTGCATCATATGCAACTCTTGAAAAGATGTCATATGCAACTCCTTGCCATGAGAATCTCCATGCCTCAATGCGCTAGATCCTATCTAGGTCACCTTACTAAGTCCGACCCAAAGCCAACATGATGAATATGCACCCTGCTTGGCAGACCCACACATTCATCCTTCACGCTTCCACGAGATAGACGGTGCACCACGCTTGGGCGTGCCTACACTTGGTCGATCAAGCTTTTCACGTGTGTCACATTTGGAAGGCATCTAAAACTTAATATTTAATGAGGGATTTGGTTTTTATATACATATACATATCCAATCACCACAATATATAGTATGTATCATATACATGCTATATCCCCCAGAAAACATGCAAAACGATAAAGCGATGATTATGGCCATCCTAATGTGATTCCTCGAGCCAAGAGGAATCACGGTCATCTAGGTCTACATCACATGCAACCTGTATAAGATGAACTCTGTGCTTTGCCTTTCTGGGTTTGATCAATTCATCATATGAATGATCGGCTCGCCATCAGACTGGTCGGCTAGGTGCCACTAGCCGATTGGTTGGCTCCTCCAACCGATCGGTTTGCATGGTCGTCGTGCATCTCGTCATGGCCACCACCCACTTGTCTCGCTCCTCGAACCAGTAATCAACCAATCGGCCACACCTTGAACCGATCGTCTCGAACGTCAACCGATCGGTTCACTCCTTGAACCGATCATCTCAACGTCGTCAGGATGTTCGCCATTCTTTGACATAATAGGAAATAAAATTATATCCTATTTTACATTGTAAAAAGTGAAACCTCGAGTTACATTCGAGGGGAGCAAAGGTAGGAAAGAAATCTCGAATTATTTCGAGTTACATCAGGAATAGGAGAAGGAATATAAGTGCGCAGACCGAGATGCAAGCAACCACATACAACCACACACAGATAGGGTTTATTGGCCATAACCACACTATACATCCACCACAAAACTCGTTTAAGGGAGACACGTATCGAGTGCATTAATATTACATATCATATATGTAAATTGGGATTTGTGGATTTAGGATTGGACATGCATAAAGCCAATTTTATTCGCATCATATGCAATAAATAAAGGTGACAAACCAAAATCGATCATATCGATAATCCTAAAGTATAGAGCAGTTGACATGGCTCTAATACCACTGTTGGGTTTTAGGAGAGGCAGAGAAGGCAGCGGAAACAAAAAATTTCTCCCCCAAACCCTAAACAAGGAAATGCGTCAATGTCTATACAATAGGAAAGGGATGTTTTATGGAATCATACCTTGTCCCAAGGCTTGCTCGGCGACAATACCTCGCGCCTTATGCGGTCTTCACCTCCGGTCTTGGACGGTGTCTGTGTAACTCATGGTCGCACCGGGACTGACGAGATTTAAGGATATCCTCCTAGCGGCAGAAACCTCCCGCCTCTGAAGTAGTCCACACGGACCACCTAGAACTCCAATCTCCTTATCACACAAGGAATTGGAAGGGGTCACACCCTCCTGTTAGTGTACTAGTTGCCGACACACTCTCCTGCCACCAGTCGCAACTGTAGTTGTCCTTCCCTTGTTGTGCCTCCCTTATTGGGTAGCACTTCCTCAGGCTCTCTCTCGGTTACCAAAACCAGAAAGAACGACCACTTCACAGAGCAACTAGTTGCACTGAGTTGTACTTTGAGAAGCCCCCAATACCCCTATATATATAGGAGGGTCATGGGACAGGGTTCTCCATCCCGGGCAATGCGGGACTAAAAGCAGGAGTAGAAGGGTTCGAGATTTTCCACAAAACAACCAACTCACAACCTGAACCAATCATTTCACAACTGAAACGGTCGGTTGGGGATCTGAGTCGGTCGGTTGACACCTCAACTGATCGGTTGGGACCCATGAACCGGTCGGTTCACTTCTGAACTGGTCGGTTCGTGGTCCTGACCAGTTCCCGATTGACTTTCCTTCTTTTGTTTCTAATTGGTATCGAATACAAATCCTATTTCCCAATCAAATTGGGCAAGTGAAACGAAAGGAAAATTCTCACCAAACCTACTTTCCCAACTTGCTCGGTTGCACCACTTGAATATATCGTTTCAACACTTGAAGCAATCATTTCACCCTATGCATGAGCCGATCGACTCACAACCTGAGCCGACCGGTTCACCAAGCTCAGCCAATCGATTCATCACATGAGCCGATCGATTGGGAGTGCAGATTGTGCAGAATCATTCAATTGCAGTTTCAATCAATTTGATACTCTAATCAATCTGTCCAACACCTTGAACACTATGATTTTGAGCTATCAATCAATTGAGTGTTTAATTGAACTACTAAACTCCTTTAGCAATCAATCTAAACATTGTTTGTGGACAAAACTCCTCTTCCAGGTTAAACCCTATGTGTGTGACCCTGCAGATCCTTTTCACGTTGGCAGTGAAAGTCCATAACACTTATGACTTCACAAGCAAAGAGCGGTGCCTAGTCACACATCAGTGCTACCCAAGTGAAATAGAAAGTTGGAGAACAACTTTCAATCCTACAATCCGTGAATGGTGTTACAGTGAATGTATAATTCCTTTGTCACTGATATCCCAAATGAACTCGAGGCATGGAACAGTCATCCTGGCAACGTTCATTCACTTTCTTGATCTCAGAGCAGATTGGAAGAGATATCTATGACATCAATGTCACATATTGATTCACACATGCGTGTGCACGCCTATTTCAATCCTACTCATCAAGTGTGCTTGGATATCAAACTCCCTCAGTAGGGACAAATCCCATATCTATCACTCACCCCTCAAAAGCCACATGTGTCAAAGCCACCCAATCATCACCTTTATAACAACCCATGTTTCAGGACTGCGTTTGATGATGTCAAAGTGTGCCCAATGACATGTGTTGAATGTAGTGATTTCAGGTCAAAGAATCACACTCACCACCATCACTGTGAGTACTGACTGTGAGTACCATGTCATGGTTCCATGTGTCAAACTCACGGTGGGTCTGTCCGGTACACTTATTCTCTAACAAGTACCTATGTGTTTGGTTTGATATCTCTATATCATGACTAATGAAATTCTGTCATCAACTAACACCACAATCTAGTCTTGTGTGTGAATGTTGTCTATCTACCTTCCACAATGACATCCGACTAGGGATATAACAAGAATGTACAAACTCTTAGCATCTGTATGATCTCATCGTTCAGGTCCTCAGCCTGAAAGCATACGTCATTGAGTATTGTCATTCTCTAGACATTCAATATGTTCTATCACTATCTCTTATGACTGAACCAGAAAGAATTGGAAGCTTGCCTTTGATGTTTATCAAATCAATCTTGATGTATCCCACCACCCATCCCATGATTGACTCTCAGGGCATACATACCAACATTAGTATCCTTGGATTTCTCCAAGCATCTATCTTACACCTCATCCTCTTTTTTATAGACAAAAGTAATTATAAAACATTTTAAAGATTGCTGGATAGAATGTAAGTTCTCATGCTTTTATCTCTTCCTTGTATCCTCATAGGACTAATCAAAGGAAGCTCGACAACAACTACTTTTCTTATAACTAATAGATAAAATCAGGAGAAGACATATAAGAATGAAACAATTTCATATGACCTGTCTCAACTCGTGGATCGACTACTACCTCAGGTTGATTCATTGCATAGAATCTTGTTGTTTCCAGTTTCCAACATCATACTCTATCGTTTGGTGCATATGAAATTACTTAGGATGTCTGTCCACGTCCTCCTGTGCCACTACTAAACCATTGCTATTGAGAATCTTGTTGACTCTGCCTCAATGGTTGGGTCATTCCCTCCTTTCTTTTTAGACAAGAGGATTTAATGTGTCCAATCTGTCCATGTCTATGAGATGTCTTATATGCACTCCCTAGTATTTTCAACCTTATAACCGATGTAGAAGCTAAGTTATGAGTTCTAATTGGTGAAACATTAGGCCCTTTTCCCTTTCTTGGTAGCCACTGCCCTATTGCACTAGGTGTTTGTTGTATTGGTGGTGCCAAAAACTACCTCTTTTTAGAGCTACTAGGCATATGTTCCTGAGTTTGGACATATCGTTTCTTAATTTCTACCTCATATCCTTTACTGGACAGTCTTTTATAAAATATTAGTTTTCCTACACCTGTAGCAGACTCTAATTCTGTGTCATATCCTAATCTTAATGACATTTTCTATTGTTCCAACACAACTATGTCGATCAAAAATCCTTCTAGAGCCCAAAATTTCATCATTGGGGACTGGTACTCTAGGTTGTATTGCATGTATCTGATCCTCTATAAACGTTAATGTTTTCATAACTAGTTCAGTGAGAGCATTAAAAGCAGAGTTCTCTATCATGGTGGAACCAACCTGGGGATTCTTAGGCAGTCATTCTTCTCTCGCCTAATCCCTTGCACCTTCTCTTGGTGCAACACCATTGCTCTCAGTAATGTGTTCCTCATGTTCTCCAGACATCTTTAAGCTTAACCCTTTCTTCTGCATAATAAGAAGTCACTATAAGATATACTAGAGGAGACTAGAACAGACTCAACACCTTAGTCCTATGTCTGTGTAGACTCAGTGAACCTTAGGCTCTAATACCAAAACTTTTTCACAACCCGACATCGAATCAAGCCAAATCGCCACAATAATAAATGCGGAATAATCATAAGCAGCGGATTAACAAAATCACTAAAAATTAAAATCATTTTGCAAAGACATCCATTTCCAGGAAATTCTTAAAGAAAGAACCAAACTTTATATACATACTGGTTCACATTGTACATACATTGGACCATCTCATCTCGAGGATAACATATAACATTTACTTTGCCAAAACCTGTATATAAGCAACATAAAACCCACAAGGCAATCAAGCCAAAATCGCAGATCATTCATAAAACCATCACGTACTAAATCCAAGGACCTAAGAGTACATAGACGACACATAGGACTTCTATCTATAAGACACGACAGATAGTACACTTAACCTGAGTTGTTACTTCTACCCCTGCTATTGTTGTTCTCATTCTACAATATGGTCTCTACCCCCTCGTGCACGCCCACCTAAAAAAATGTAGATCCTACGAGGTGAGACAATTATCCCAGCGAGAGATATAACTCTCTGCCAACAATATTATTATCATAGGTAAACAATATAAAACTGAGTAGAGGATACTTTATATAAATAAGTAACATTAATCACTGTTTATAAGAAGAACAGAGTAATCTCTTCTCTTAAAGTAATGCAACTATCTATGATAGATTAATAAATCATCTATTCACTTTATAAAGAATATGAAGAACATGTATAACATCTATCCATTTAAGATGTATAAAAGAAGTGTACATCAACCAATGTCTTCCGCATTCGATCCTTAAGCAAATATGCTACATGGTTGATTACATATTTACAATCACATTTATGCTCTGAGGAGATGAGCTATACCGCTCATACTCCAACCGACCACCGCTTTGTCAAAATTGGTACCATAAAAGGTCAATGGAAGAGTCAGCTGCCAAGACCTCTCCCGCCTCGGTCATAACGAGACAACTAGCAAGACATCTTGTGTCAACTACTGGTAGGGCATCTTTTGTCAACTATAATTAGCTTACCAGGGTATACTGGTATCTTCACTATATAATTACACCCGCATCATGCACTCTCTTCGAGAGAAGACCACTGAGCTTTCCTTGATTATAAGGATAAGAGAGATTATACATCAATTCCTCACCTGGTCAGGAGATTCTCATCAATCCCGACAACACATAATAATAATGAAGAATTTACAAATCAATTCCTCATTTGTCTGAGAGATTCACATCATCTCATTATAAATAAGGAAGGTTTTACATCAATTCTTCATTAGGAGGTATGGATATACTTCGTCCTTCACCCCCGCATATTCAAAAATATGCTCTCTGAGTTAAACTCGTTTCACCATTCAGCAAATTCTAACATTGAATGGATCTATGGTCAGAGCAACTACATGATGAGATTCCACTTGATTAATTAGGTGCATTATAGTATCTTTTATCATAAACCAAGTTTCAAGCATGAATTATAACAAATGCTATAAAGAAAGGTGTAATACATTTATCAAGTACTTTTATAACCTTTGGAACACTTTGAATGCATAACACTCAGGATCTCAGTCCCTTATCACATTACTGGGAATTATCATCCCTTAACATTATCATCATCATGATTACTAGATCTGGGAATTCAAACCCTTAGTTCATCACTGAACATTGTTACCTCTTATCAGGTAACTGTTACCTCTAAGTCCTTAGACCAAGGTATTCATTACACTTGTTGTACATGTATTTCACATAGCTCACAAGGCCTATTAAACATCTTGTCACCTCTCACTAGGCAACAACTATCGTTTAAGATATCAAACTATATAAACATTATACTTGTTATTCAAGTAATTTTCATGGCTCACAAGGCCCATTAAATAACTTGTCACCTCTCACTAGGCAACAACTATCTCTTCATGTCTTCAAATCTTTATACTTGTTGTACAAATATTTAACATGGCTCACAAGGCCCATTTAAATATGTATCGTATAAAACATCATAGCTCATGCCTGGCTAGGCTCATCATCTCATGATTCTGGCATGGTTAGCACTTCATGATAAATACACTAGTAGTATATGGCATCACCATGCAATGAAAGAGAAATACATCCTTCCCATTATTAGGGTTAGGATTTCCCATTTTAACCGAATAGGGTTTCAGATTCACATCATCACTATGTGATACAAGGGAAATACATTTGTCCCATCATTAGGGTTAGAGTTTACCATTCTAAATCATGTGATCACCCTTCATTAGGGTTAAGGTTTCCCCTATTTATCCAATTAGGGTTTCAAATCATATCATCACCCTTCATTAAGGTTAGGGTTTTCCCCTTATTAACTGATTAGGGTTTCAAATCATATCATCACCCTTCATTAGGGGTAGGTTTTTCCCCTTATTAACTAATTATGGTTTCAAATCATATCATCACCCTTCATTAGGGTTAGGGTTTTCCCTTTATTAACCGATTAGGGTTTCAAGATCATATTATCAAGAATCAAACCCCCATTCATACTCCACTCATATTAGGAGTATCAAAGTATGCTCATTAACATGATTCTTACATATGTACAAGTTTCTCTCTCATCCACACTAGGATTTTGTTTGCATCATACTCTACTAAATTGGCTCAACCCTTTATTCAAGGTACATTGGCATACTTAATCAATGTGAATTAAACTCTTTACATCTTAATATATTACTTGAGTTATCACACTTCATGTGTTACTCCATCATGTACATTGAATTGAGGTGCTTCCACCATATCTAGGAAAGAGGTCTGTGTATGCTTCAAACCATGTCGGGCAAAGAGGTGTATGTGTTCTTCATACCATATCGGGCAAAGAGGTGTGTGTGTGCTTCACACCATATCAGGCAAAGAGGTGTGTGCGTGCTTCATACCATATCGAGCAAAGAGGTGTGTGCGTGCTTCACACCATATCGGGCAAAGAGGTGTGTGTATGCTTCATACCATATTGGTCAAAAAGGTGTGTGTATGATTCACACCATATTGGGCAAATAGTTGTGGGGTTATAAGGTATATCAGTTTTCATATCATATTGGGTTCCATCACCATATCAGGTTAGAGGTGTGTGCTTCAACCCAATATCAGTTTGTACCTTGATGATGTCATCATCATCAACCTCTACACTCTTGTTCTTACTATTCTAGTTCATGGATAATAGTCCTAAACAACATTTAGAACTGACACGACCATCAACTATTCAAGGGAATTCAAAATTTAAAGTAGATCAACAAGTATAACAGAATTGAAGGTGAATAATAACATAATTGTGTTCAAGTTATATAACCCGCCTCAAGGACAAATTCAAAGCTCCAAGCTCCAAAGCTCCACGTTCCTAAGGTTGAAGATGAGCTTATCAAAGGTCCAAGACTTAAGCTCCTCAGCACTATTCATGATACCTCACTACTTGTGGCCGATATCCCTCACTTATGGCCGATACCACTTTGCTATGGCCTATATCCCTTCACTATGGGCAATACCAAGGCTCTATGTACGATACCCCTTCACCTATGCATGATACCAAGACACTATGCATGATATCTAAGAGTAAGAGGGTGGTAAATTTCCAAAAATTTCACTAATAGGTGAAAAGAGTGGTATATATAGTTGAGGTTCTTGAAAAAGAGTGTATATGAGGTGTCATCTTTTTAAACTACTAGGTTCCACATGTACATCCATGGTTGACACGTGTACATGCATGCACTCTTATTTATCTGGACATGCAAAACACTTGAGGATAATCTAGATATTATATTTCGGCCATCACTTATCTCTTTGGATTAGATATATCAACTCAATCACTACTTTATTCACAACCTGATACAACTTTTTCAAGGAAGTTGTAAACCAATATACCTCATCTCCTTGAGGTTATTAGTCCATCATGGAAAAGGAAAATACGTCACAAACCGATATGAGACTCCCACTATGGCTCCTTGGGTGATAGGCACTCTCATGTGAGCTCTACAACCTGATACAACTCATGTAAGGGTTTCAACTATACATCATCTCTTGGTCTTTACATCACCAAGAGTACCATCATTAAAATATGATTTAACATGGTGTATCCTTCTTTGTCTCTGCTATAAATTATACATAGAGGGAGTAGGGACACTGTAGATGTGGTAATTTGCATATCAACCCTACATTTTAGGTATATTACAATTTGTACCAAATTTGGTATACAAGGCACTAGCATTATTCAAACAAGTACAAACTTAGAATTTAAACTTTTCACAAGCCACCACCTAGAATCATTCTCTCTCTTATGATGATAAAACACATGACATATATTTAACATGTGATATATTGCAATATAACCCCTCATCTTGGATAAATTGCATTTTGGTCCAGAACAATAGAACATTGCTTAAACATTATTCAAACATGACCAAAATTGAAACATAAGTTTGTCATATGATAACAAAACATTTTAGATGATTATATTAAAGTTATAAACAACTTATTTAATCCAAACAAATAGCATTATCCCTAAACCCAGCTCAGGGATGTTACAATTATTATTCGACAACCTATAAAAGTTATGTAATCAATATTTTTTTATCTACATTTTTTTAATAATTTGATTAAATGTAACTAGAGTTTTGCATAACTTTGTTTTTGTAATTTGATGAAATATAACTAGAGTTTTAATTCCTAAATTGATATCATTTTAAGAAATTATACTTGCATATAATATTTCTTTTATAATTGAAATTCATGTATTAAGTGCTTCTATATTAGGTTGCCTTGTTCAATTTTATTTTGTAGAAGTCGGGAGGCATTCTTATTCATCCCGCCCTTCCCTTGCGAGCAAATTCAACTAAAAATTACAATCACTAATAATACATGTGGAAATAAATGAAGCAGTACTACTACCCTTACATAATTTAGACACTAAGAGATTCTGGATCTCAATTGGAGGGTGAGTGTAGCGAACAAATCCCCCATTACTGTTTTTGTGGTGCTTAGCCAACACATCAGATACTGTATTACCTCCCCTTTGGATGAAGTTCACCTG
The DNA here is from genome assembly GCA_963693085.1 of Alisma plantago-aquatica. NCBI lineage: Eukaryota > Viridiplantae > Streptophyta > Magnoliopsida > Alismatales > Alismataceae > Alisma > Alisma plantago-aquatica. The sequence continues at coordinate 172,512,920 of OY856410.1, forward strand.
CCACTGGGTCCTCATCAGTCATTTTATCTTTGTCAGCTGTTTAGCATACCTTGGGAATTCATTAGGCTTACGACCTACCATGCTCACTGCCAACTACGAGTCTGACTCCATGACTGCTAGTTCAAGGTTATTGATTGCGGCGATTTCCATGCCGAGCTCAATACTTGCAAGCTCAGCCTCAACGACGTCTGCTGTCTTGATCCTGTCTATTGTGCCCCCAACCCATTTCCCGTGCTGATCTCGCACTAACACTGCACATGAGGCTTGATTTCTTTTCAATGCCGCATCATAATTTATCTTCAGCAGACTATGGCCATGTGCCTCCCATTGGTAGTTTTTGGGTGTGTTAGTATGCTTCCCTTCGGCTCTTGTTAAGGCTTCCTTCTGAGCATCCGTGTCCTTAATGATCTTCTGAATCACTTGGTTGAACCTAGGTATTACCCCTTTGAATACCTGGTTGTTCCTGCTCAACCAAATCTGCTGGGCTGCGGTGAGGAATAGAACTGAGCTATCATCGTTTGCTCTGAGATGGTCTCAGACCCACTCCTTCAACGAATTCATGTGAAAGAATCCAGATGCGTGCTGCCAAGCTCTGGTCAGTTCTATCCATACACCTCTGGTATACCTACAATCACTTAGAGTGTGCAATAGTGTTTCATCCTCTTCGTTACATCTAGGGCACATCTTGATGACGGTCATACCTCTCTGCTCTTGACGAACATTCGTAAGTAGTGCCTCATGGGTGAGCAACCAAGAATAAGCCCTTACTCTATCCGACGTCTTGGATTCCGAGATGGGCCTCCAATTCCCTGGCAAGTGAGCCTCCCATCCTGAGCTTAGGCAACTGTAGGATGAAGTGGTGGAGTAGTTCCCGTCCGTTGTGTGCCTCCATACCCTGACATCCTCGCCATCTTCCTACCTTGGTGCTGGTATCCGAATAGTATACTGTACCAAGTTCTGTGGAAGCCAGTCCTCCAAGAAATCCTTGCCCCACCCGCATTACATGTTGATTGTTGTTCGTAATAGGATACAAAACCGGTATGTAAAATGTAAACAGTAAAGGTTTTACCAGAGATACACTGAGGTGTGCAGAGGGCACTATCCTTAAGAGTATTTCCGCGGTACTCGATGGCGAGCGCATGTGAGATAGTCTCCTGTGCGGCTACTCTCCCAGGATCCAACAACATTTGTCGACGTGAAGCGTGCTCACGCAGTCACGGCGACAAGTGAAAGACAACTGATCGTTCTTCCAGACAGCAGGCGAAGAAAAATAAGGCGAGAGATATTGTGCAACTGTATTCGAACGATAGCGAGAGACAAAGATAAATAGCAAAGAAAGGCGCACGAAGAGTTGTGTTGCGGTTGCAAACCGGGCCGCCGTTTGGAAGCATCCAAACGAAGAGGTGCGTCAAAAAGATGCGGCAAATGTCTCTATTTGGTTCAGTGAACCGAAGAGCAAAACAAAGCCAGGGCCGCGCCCACACAAGGGGCTCTGGGAGGCCGGATTTGCACCCCCCATGCCCGTGGGATGCGACGTGCGCTGACGCACCCGATTAAAGGGCTTCCGGACCGGGCAGGCCCAAACCCCGTTGACAAGGCCCACCATTTGCATGAGTAGGTCCTATCCCCTTTCATTCCTCAATTGTCCTATGGTTAAGAGTCCATATATAAGGAGGAGGGAAGTCTCCAACACAAGCAATATGGGACTAAACTTTTGCCTTTTAGTTTGAAATATAAGAAAAAGCATAACAATCTCCCACTATTTCAAAACAAAATAATATTAAACCGAGTTGACCACTGGAAGAACTTAAACAAATGACATGCAGAAGCTTTGGTAGAATTGAGTTCTTTGAACTAAAGCATAGAGTAGATGTACGTAATCTGTAGAAGATTGGTAGAACTATGTTCTTGAACCAATTCCCCCTTTATCTGATTAGAGGTACATTACTCACATGACATTCATAAAATCGATTACCTTTCTTACAAATTGGCATCTTTAGGCCATGCGCCTACTGGGAAAATTCATGAAGGCTCTAGAGATCTGCCCAAATCTCAACAGGAGCGGCCCCACTCCACACTCATATAGTTGGACTTTCATCAAGCATATATTGCAGTATATACACCACCATTAATGGCCATGAAATCAATAAAGAGCTATATTCAACTGAATCACTGTAAATTGTTGTTTACATCATAAGAATGACATACATTTATTACAACATGTTGAGTCCTCTAGTGACTTAGTTTTTCACATTGAACCTTCTTCCCGGGATCACCGTTCATGAAGGTTGGGTGTCCATCACTTCGACTTCTGGTATGGGCATAGTCCCATTCTCCTCGATGGATCACTCACTAGTCGTTGACTTAATGGCTTTGTCAGAGGATCGACCAAGTTTAATTCTGACTTAGCATAATCCATTGAAATTATGCTATCAAATACAAGCTGCCTCACAATATTGTGACATAGATGAATATGTCTACTTTTCCCATTATAAACTTTGTTTTCAGCTCTTGCTATGGCAGCTTGATTACCACAGTGTATAAACACTGGTGGAGAAGGTTTCTCCCAAATGGGAAGATCAATTAGAACATGTCTTAGCCATTCGACTTTAGTCCCAGCCTTTTCTTAGGCAATAAACTCAGATTCCATAGTGGAACGAGCTATACATGTTTGCTTGGAGGATTTCCAAGACATAGCACCTCCACTCATAGTGAAGATGTAACCACTTGTATATTTCAATTCATCTGAATCAGAAATCCAATTGGCATCACAATATCCTTCTAGTACAGTTGGAGATCCACACAAAATCAATCCATGATTAATTGTGCCTTTAAGGTATCTTAAAACCCTATGTAGAGCATACCAATGATCCTTATTAGGATTTTGAGTATATCTACTTAATCTCCCCACTGCATATGCTAGATCTGGATGAGTACAGTTCATTAAGTACATCAAGCTTCTAATTACTTATGCATATTTGACTTGTTGAACACTATTACTTTTATTTTTCTTGAGATTGCAATTGGAATTAAAAGGAGTACTTACTGGATTACAATCAAATATTGAAAACTTATTGAGAATTTTCTCAACATAGTGTTCTTGGGATTGCATGATGTAATCATCATTTTTAAGAAGTTTAATACCTAAAATTACATCTGCCTCACCCATATCTTTCATGTCAAAATTAGAAGCCAATAAGCCTTTTGTACTATTTATTATATCAATATTAGTGCCAAAAATAAGCATGTCATCTACATAGAGACATATTATTACACAACCTTGGTTATCGACTTTAGAATATATACATTTGTCTCCTTCATTTATATGGAATCCATATGATAAAACGACCTTATCAAATTTCTCATGCCAATGTTTAGGTGCTTGTTTCAAACCATAGAGAGATTTGATTAGTCTGCATACCATATGATCTTTTCCCAAAACTACATACCATTCGGGTTGATCCATATAAATTTCCTCATCTAAATCTCCATTCAAGAAAGAAGTTTTAACATCCATTTGGTGTATAATTAATTTCTTAATAGATTACAAAGCAATTAAAATCCTGATTGAAATGATTCTAGTAACAGGAGCAAAGGTATCAAAATAGTCAATATCCTTTTGTTGTTTATATCCCTTGGTAACCAAATGAGCTTTGTATTTATCTACAGTCCCATTTGTTTTCAATTTTCTTTTAAATATCCATTTACATCCTATGGGTTTAATACCTGGTGGAAGATCCACTAGTTCCCATGTATGATTAGATAATATAGATTGAATCTCACTATTAATTGCTTCCTTCCATAAAGAGGAATCAATTGAATTAATAGCTTCATTTTAAGATTGAGGGTCATTATCCCCTATAAAAGAATAGAAATCATCACCAAGATTCTTTTCCTTCCTCATCCTAGTGGATCTTCTAGGTTCTATATCATCCGGTTCTAAAACATCATTAGAATTGGATGTACTTGGGATATTCTCTAAAATTTCATTTGAAGGATTAGCTAAGTTTTCTAAGGGAGTTTTCATAGGAAAAATATGCTCAAAAAATTCAGCATTTTTAGATTCAACAATTGTATTAGGTTCTACAACATTGTTGCCACTTCTAATAACCAAGAATTTATATGCAACACTATTCTGAGCATAACCTATAAAAACACCATCTTGGGTTCTAGATCCCAAATTTTGTTTTTTAGGCTCAGGTAATAAGACTTTAGCTAGACACCCCCACACTTTGAGGTATTTCAAATTAGGAGGATATGCTTTCCATAATTCATGTGGCGTCTTATTTGTCTTCCTACTAGGGATGCAATTTTGAAGAAAACAAGATGACAAAATTGCTTCTCCCCACAAGTTTTTGGGTGCTCCTGAATTGATTAAAATAGAATTCATCATATCCTTTAGAGTTCTATTTTTACATTCAACAATACCATTTGATTGAGGTGAATATGGAGGTGTGTATTCATGTATAATATCATGGTTCACACAAAATTCATTAAAGGGAGAACAATCATATTCACCACCCCTATCTGAGCGAAGATGTTTTATTTTCTTATTAAGTTGATTCTCTACTTCTGTTTTATAATTAACAAACATTCCAAAGGATTCATCCTTTGAATGTAGTAAATACAGTTTTGTATATCTTGAGAAATCATCTACAAAAATAATGTAGAAACGTTTCCCACATCTAGATAGATTTCCTTTTAAATCTCCAAGATCTGTGTGAATTAGATCAAGCAATTCAGAATTTCTATGTGAAATTTGGGGACACAGTTTCTTGGTAGATTTAGTTTCAGCATATATTTGACATTTATTATTTAAATTAACAACACCATCAATATCCTTTAGTAAACCTAAAGATTTCATGCATTGTAAATATTTAAAATTAACATGTCCTAATCTACTGTGCCATACATTAAAAGAATCAACGATATAAGAAGAAGGACTTATTTCATTTGCAGAAGAGTTTGGTACATTCAACAGAAAGACACCATTTGAGCAGTAACCCATGCCTAGGTAGTCCCCAGACTTAGTGAGAATGACCTTGTTTGATTCAAAGGACACTTTCACCCCAAACTTAACAAGTTGAGTAATAGAAATTAAATTAACACGGATATCTGGGACAAACAACACATCTTTGATCAGCAAAAGTTTTCCAGAAGTCATCTTGATCATGACATTACCCTTTCCGGTCACAGGAGAAGCAGTTGAGTTGCCCATGACAACCCGGTGTTCCTCCTGTCCTACTTCAGTGTAGGTCACAAAGGCATCTCTATTGCCACTGATATGGCGACTAGCCCCAAGTCAATGATCCAATCATTCTAGTGGAATGATCCCCTGTTGACAATGTTGACAAATGCCACAAATATGTCCTCAGTAACAAGGTTGGTTGAAGGTTCCTTTGAATCCATTGCTCATTTCTTCCTATGCCTGCATTTAGGAGAAGTATGACCAGGTTTGTCACAAACATAGCAAAAAACATTCTTTTTATTAATATATTTGTTTCCTTAATATTTATTCTTATTTCCTTTCCCTTTCTTATTTTTCCATTTATTTTTAGATTGATCAGTAGAAACTTTATTTTCTTTAACTACATTATTAACAAAGTTAGCAGTACATGACAACTCTTTATTCAGTTCAGATTTTTCTCTAGTATGATTTTGATCTTCAACTCGGATATGTATTATTACATCATACAGTGACATAGTCTTTCTTTTGTGCTTTAAATTGTTCTTGTAATGTTTCCAAGAACCAGACATTTTTTCAATTAAAGAACCCACAACAAAAGACTCAGGAAGATCAATTTTTTCGTTTCTCAAATCATCAAGTAAAATCTGAAAGTCATGAATTGGAGTTGTTATATCTTTATCTTCAGTCATATGAAAATTTAGAAAATTTGCAACAGTAAATATTTGGGTAGAAGCCTCTTCCAGAATATATTTCTTGTTCAGAATTTCCCAAATTTTGGATGCAATTTTAATTGGAAAGTAGGTGTCAAACAGTTGATTAGATAAGGTACTTAAAATCACATGTCGGCAAATGCGATTTGCTTTTTCCCAATCAACAGAATCATTTTCAGGTTTGGGTTCAGTTAAATAAAATGACACATTACAAACTTCTAAAGCAGTAATAATTTTTTCTTGCCAACGCCTATATTGTTGTCCATTAAACTGTTCAATTTTCATAACATCAGGGATAGGTGTTTGTGAAATAGTAGAAACAGTGATGATTTGGTTATTATTACTGGATGGCGTTACAGGCGTAAAGGGAGTTTCAAAAACTTCCATATTTGTACCCATCAGAGAAACATAATACTCTTAAGATTGTTATTCGTAATAGTGTACAAACTACAATGTAAACTGTAAACAGTAAAGCTTTTATCAGAGATATGTTGAGGCGTGCAGAGAGCAATATCCTTAAGAGTATTTTCTGTGGTACTCGATGGAGAGCGCCTGTGCGATAGTCTCCTGCGTGGCTAGTCTCCCACGATCCAACAACATTTGTCGACGTGAAGCGCACACACGCAGTCACGACGAAAAGCGAAAGGAAACTGATCATTCTTCCAGTGGACAGACAGCAGGCGAAGAAGAAGAAAGTGAGAGATATTATGCAACTGTATTTGAACGACAATGAGGGACAAAGATAAATAACAAAGAAAGGCATGCAAAGAGTTGTGTTGCGGTTGCAAACTGGGCCACCGTTTGGAAGCATCCAAACAAAGATGTGCATCGAAAATATGTGTTAAATGTCTCTATTTGGTTCAGTGAACCGAAGAGAAAAACCAAGCCGGGGCTGTGCCCGTACAACGGGCTCCGGGAGGTTGGATTTGCACCCCCCTACGAGCGGGATGCGACGTGCGCTGATGCGCCCGATTAAAGGGCTTCCGGACCGGGCCGGCCCAAACCCCTTTGGCAAAGCCCACCATGCACGTGTGTAGGGTCTATCCCCCATTCCTCAATTGTACTATAGATAAGAGTCCATATATAAGGAGGAGGAAAGTCTCCAACACAAGCAATATGGGACTAAACTTTTGCCTTTTGGTTTGAAATATAGCAAAAAGCATAACAATCCCCCACTATTTCAAATCAAAACAATATTAAACTGAGTTGACCACTGGAAGAACTTAAACAAATGACATGCATAAGCTTTGGTAGAACTGAGTTCTTTGAACTAAAGCATAGAGTAGATGTACGTAATTCGTGGAAGATTGGTAGAACTATGTTCTTGAACCACTTCCTCCTTTATCTGATTAGAGGTACATTACTCACATGACATTCATAAAATCAATTACCTTTCTTACAGATTGGCATCTTTAGGCCATGCGCCTACTGGGAAAATTCATGAAGGCTCTAGAGATCTGCCCAAATCTCAACAGGAGCGGCCCCACTCCACACTCATATAGTTGGACTTTCATCAAGCATATATTGCAGTATATACACCACCATTAATGGCCATGAAATCAATAAAGAGCTATATTCAACTGAATCACTGTAAATTGTTGTTTACATCATAAGAATGACATACATTTATTACAACATGTTGAGTCCTCTAGTGACTTAGTTTTTCCCATTGAACCTTCTTCCCGGGATCACCGTTCATGAAGGTTGGGTGTCCATCACTTCGACTTCTAGTATGGGCATAGTCCCATTCTCCTCGATGTATCGCTCACTAGTCATTGACTTATTGTCTTTGTTAGAGGATCAGCCAAGTTTAATTCTGACTTAACATAATCCATTGAGATTATGCTATCACATACAAGCTGCCTCACAATATTGTGACGTAGACGAATATGTCTACTTTTCCCATTATAAACTTTGTTTTTATCTCTTGCTATGGCAACTTTATTATAATAGTGTATAAACACTAGTGGAGAAGGTTTCTATAAAATGGGAAGATCCATTAGAACATGTCTTAGCCATTCAACTTCAATCCCAGCCTTTTCTAAGGCAATAAACTCATATTTCATAGTGGAACGAGCTATACATGTTTGCTTGGAGGATTTCCAAGACACAACACCTCCACCCATAGTGAAGATGTAACCACTTGTAGATTTCAATTCATCTGAATTAGAAATCCAATTGGCATCACAATATCATTCTAGCACAGTTGGAGATCCACAAAAAATCAATCCATGATTAATTGTGCCTTTAAGGTATCTTAAAACCCTATGTAGAGCATCTCAATGTTCCTTATTTGGATTTTGAGTATATCTACTTAATCTCCCCACTGCATATGCTAGATCTGGATGAGTACAGTTCATTAAGTACATCAGGCTTCCAATTACTTATGAATATTTGAGTTGTTGAACACTATTACTTTTATTTTTCTTGAGATTGCAATTAGAATTAAAAGGTGTACTTACCGGCTTACAATCAAACATTGAAAACTTATTGAGAATTTTCTCAACATAGTGTTCTTGGGATAGCATGATGCAATCATCATTTTTAAGAAGTTTAATTCCTAAAATTACATCTGCCTCACCCATATCTTTCATGTCAAAATTAGAAGCCAAGAAGCCATTTGTACTATTTATTATATCAATATTAGTGCCAAAAATAAGCATGTCATCTACATAGAGACATATTATAACACAACCTTGGTTATCGACTTTAGAATATATACATTTATCTCCTTCATTTATATGGAATCCATATGATACAACGACCTTATCAAATTTCTCATGCCACTGTTTAGGTTCTTGTTTCAAACCATAGAGAGATTTGATTAGTCTGCATACCATATGTTCTTTTCCTGAAACTACATATGCTTCGGGTTGATCCATATAAATTTCCTCATCTAAATCTCCATCAAGAAAGTAGTTTTAACATCCATTTGGTGTATAATTAAGTTCTTAATAGATGCCAAAGCAATTAAAATCCTGATTGAAGAGATTCTAGTAACAGGAGAAAAGGTATCAAAATAGTCAATATCCTTTTGTTGTTTATATCCCTTGGCAACCAAACGAGCTTTGTACTTATCTACAGTCCCA